>AP025059.1:35248707-35306285 GCA_036186865.1 Eustoma russellianum | reverse complement strand
TTTTTTTTTTTTTTTTTTTTTTTGAGAAGTGAACACAATGCTCAAGTAAGCTATAACACTTCTTAATACAAGCTTTCAAGGCTCATTATATATTTCTACTAAGAACTTTAATTTTTAGAATTATTTTGTTTTATACATATAAAAATCTTTATTTTCTGTTAAGTACTCAATTGATTTCCTCTCTTATATTCAATTTCTTATTGAAAACTAAACATTAGAATGGTTAGTGTTATAGGAATTGAACCTGAATACACATCTAAACATATGATGTTTGTCTTTATCTCTAGGATTACTTAGAAACTTCTATTTATATGATTAGAATTATGTGGGTATTTTAAATTAATTAATTAAAATATATTGGCAAAATAATATTTTTTAATTTAACTTTTAACTTGTCACTTGCCTTTTTTAATAATAACTTGGGGTTATTTTAGATATTCTGTATGTTTTAAAGATTGAATGTACTCCCTCCGTTACAAAAATATTGTCATAGTTTAGCTGAACATAATTTGAGAAAGTCAAACAATTTGGTCATTATTAATATTTTATCTTTAGTTAGTTAATTTATGTAAGCTAAATAATTCATCTAAATGCTATATAAATGGTAATAAGAAAATTTTGAATACTGTATTTTTCTAGTTTTAGAAAGTTAACAACATTTTTGGAACAAGTAAAATAGAAATTGTGACAATATTTTTAAGTCGATGAAGTATTTCGGATATTAACGATTAACAGTTACAATAAATTGTTCTTAGTCAACAAAGTTTGTAATGCATGCCCTCATTAAAATGCCTGACTCCGCCACTGTATGTAGCACTCATGCTTGTGGATGTCTGCCATTATATATAATGGTAGAAGATCTTTTAATCCAATTTGTGTCACGTATTTTTATCCATCCAATAAGATTATGACACATATATTAAATGGTGTAATTAGATGGACTAGAGGATCTTACATGAATTTTAACTAGATGATCTTCTCTTACATATATAATGAATTTTTGCTTACACTCGTGACGTGTTTTACTAAGCAAGACGGACTAATGAATGTGAATGTCTTAATTACATTTGTTTTAATTAATGGTATTTCGAACTTGATCATCATATCTATGTATCTGTAATTACCCGTTGCCTTTTATTAATGTGAAAGATGGGTCAATTTCGTCATTTATTTTCTATTAATTTGGTCCACTTTGGTTTGCATATACGCGGAGGGAGCAGACACCTGGGGCGCTGATATGGCAGAAAGAAAAACATATATGTTTTTCTTTCTTTTTTCTTTTTTCGTTTTCCCCTTTCTCATAAGAAATGGAGTAAGGTTACTGTTTTGTTACCTTGAATTTACAGTTCGAGCTGAAAAAACAGCCTCTTGCGCAAAGTATAAGGTAAGGTTCCCTCCCCAAATCATGCACACTAGCCTAATACATCAGAAAATCCCATTTGCCATGAAACCGTCCTTTCCCACTAAAATCGAAGATACGACAGGATTCGATCACAAATTTTACCATGGTCAATGACCAAATATGATTAGTTGGTCATTAACCAATGTAATGTGTAGAAAATTTATGGGCCTCTTGTTTTGGCCAATCACCCTCTTGTTTGCATGTAGATAAAACTTATTTGTCATCATTTTATTGGGCCACTAGTTGGTCAATGACCACCATAAAATTTATGGGATTCGATATCTAAATATTAGTAATGACTTCCTATCTAATGAAATACCAATGATCCGAATGGAAAACGTTAATAATCTTGAGTTATGTCATGTTTAGTTTTATATGTTTTTAAAATTATTCAACTCAATAAATTTAATATAATAAATCGGTTGTGTAGATCATATATACAAGTTATTGAGTATGACACACGTTACACTGCACTCTTTAATATACGATTATAAGATGATTAATATTTAAATAATGCTATTGTTTTACAAAAATATTTATTCTTTCATATGATGAAATGTATCAGAGATAAAAGGAAAAATATCTTAAAATTTTGTTAAGAATTTTTTGGATTTTCATAATGATTATAATCAACTGAAGAAAGTCATAAACACATGCTGGGTCTTGCTGTTTTAATCAGACTTTACATGTGATGAAATCTTTAGTCTAATATTATTGGTTTTTCATAATCTTTTTAACAATATAGTAGACTTTACATGTGAATCTGGAGTTTACATGCAGATCTCATACGAAGATAGACTGCCTTGTTAAAGGGACATACGTTCTGTCTGTAATCAATGACTCATTAATTAAGTCTGCATTATTGTCTTGGGTAAACATGCTCCTTGAAAATTATTCGTATATCCCGGTATTTATCTTGTGTATAATTATCACCATATTTTATAATTATTTCAATTGTATATAGCCTTTTGTATTAAGCGTCAATACATGTATATATATTGTTGGGAAAATATCATCTAATACATCTTCTATCTTATTTTCTAGTCCATTTAATACAAGAACAACACATATCCATCATATCCCAACAATAGCAATAGATATTGTTAGGGTATGGGGAGGATGAGAGGCAGCAAACAATACATCCATCCCAAATGATATAGAGTTTGCTTCTAGCAAAACCTTCGGTTCTATATGTACCTGCATATATACATAAATAACGACAAATAATGAAAGACTTTCTAGTCCGTTCAATAAAGGTTTATTTAGTTTTTCTTAATATACATATCATGTCTTATTGACTCCACTAGAAGATGTGATAGTAGATAAGATAAGAGATCTTCTGTTGTAATGAACTTTGGTTTCAAGATTTTATATGGATTGGCTCTTTGTCCTTTTCCCCTTATATGTATATAATGTCGTGAGACCTATTTCCACTATTGTGCATCCATAACGATCATATATAGTTTATTGAGGCACTTTTGTATGGCCCTAAAGTCCATTTTTGTTGTAGTGTGAGGCGTTGTATTAAGTGAAATAGTTCATGTGCATTTCCTAATTACATTCTCTTTGATAGCTAGCGTCGGCTGTCGTATTTAAACTTATGATCACTAAGCATCTATATATCTATAATTAGCCCTTAGCTTTTATAATGTTATTAATGCGAAAAGGCGGATAAATTTGGTCATTTATCTTCTATTAATTGGGCCTATATTGTTTTGCATGTACGTGCAAGGAGCAGACATATCGGACACTAATACGGCAAAAAGAAAAAGAGACAAAAACTGTTTTTTTTTTTTTTTGTTTTTCCCATTTTGTCCCTTTCGGTTGTTGTCATACGAAACATGCCTCCCCTCCCCCCGCCGCTTCCCACCACAGTTGCATTCGATGTGTAAATATGGGAATGAGATCTCCTCACCCCTATGTGGGGCGGTAACAAAGGACCGTGCGTCACGTGGCAGTCTGAAAGTGGTAAGGCTGGATGGGGGTCACCTCCACCCAGCTTCACCACTCCTCATGCTGCTACGTGTCGGACGGTCACGAGGAGGGTGAGAGAAAAGGCGGTCAGGGGATCCGAAGCCTAAATATGAGGCACGTTGGTGATGACTTCCTATCTGATGAGATACCGAAAATTGGTCCGAATGAAAATAATAACGACTTCTCTCATGCTTTGATATTTTTATAAAAAATTATCAAACTTAACAATTTGATACAATAATATTATAAAACAAATTGTGATATTATTATACAAGTTGTAATATGATAAGGAATTTTGATACAATAATACTATAATTACATGTTTTCATACAATAATTGTCCGTTTAGATAATGCAAGTTATTGAATATAACAGTCATTCATTATAACATACTCTTTAATATAGTTCCAATGTAGTCTATGACGCACTTTTCCTTGATTTTGAAATATGATGGAATAAAACAAAATGACTCACTAAATTGGCTGCTCTTCTTATATTGTGAAGTAGTAGTTGATCGACACAGCTTAACGCAATTTTCTGCATGGGTCCTCGAGAAACAACTTCTGTGTGTTTCTAACATATGGTTATCGTTGCGTACATCCGACCCCCTCATACCCCGCCGTAGACGGGATCCTCTAAGACAATAGGGTAATGTTGTTGTTGTATACTCTTTAATATACTATTATACAATAATTTGCTTTTACAAATAATGCCATTAGTTTACTCCAATGTTCATTTACCCATATGTTTATTCTTTCACACGATGAAATGTGTTAGAGATTTAGAAAAAAATGTGTTAAATTATTTAATAATTTTCTTTTGTTTGCATCATGATTACAATCATGTGACCAAATACAAATGGTGGGTGATAATCACAATTAATATTCGATGAAATCTTAAATGCATTCTGTTTCACAATGCAATAGACTTCACATCTAAATTACACCTGAAGATGCATTGCATTGTGAAAAAGACTTAAGTATCGACTATGATACTTTGACCAATAAATTGCTTTAACTCATGCGTCTGGCAGGCATATTTTTATCTGTAATTTCCTGAGAAGCTGGTGACTGTTGAACCTTTTCTTTTAGCTGACGGTTAAAAAAATGATAACAATAACACAACAACACATATCTTATATATTCCAACGACGTCAAAAGTTATCCCTAAGGTTTGGAGTAAGTGAGAGGCAGGTAAATAATATCTTCATCTCAAATGCACGAACAGTATCTCCGGTAGCTGCTCTAGTCCTGTGAATGTAATGTCCTCCACATTTGAAAGCAACTCTGGCAATAGAACCAATTCGTCAATTATGCACCGTTGAATGACATGAGGCTCATATCCAGAAAATGGGTGGTGCCAACACATTCTTATATAACTCGTATATTTTTTTTTTTTCAAAGTGGTCAATGTGAGACTATATTCTCAATATGGACATGGGCTCCTCCATCTCTAATGCTTACAGATCTGATGCATCAGTTGTTGGAGCATCTCATGAGAGACGGTTGGAGTATGTGTTCGATATGCAAGTATCTGCTACTATTACCTCTCCTTCTCTTTCATCAGCAGAGCCAGCAACCTCTGGAATTGGCAAATATTTTAAAGTTTGCTGTCACATACATATATTTAATTTTATTTGTACTCTTGTTTCTATATTTATGTTGGAGTTTATTCCTCTGCAGATTCACAATGTTCGGTTGTTCATTGCCTTGGGCAACAAGCATCTCAGTGAAAAGATGAAGGTAGTATTTTAGTGGATATGCCAGTGACCAGCACAAAAGAGTGTGCATACCATTAGCATGTAAGTTATCTGAGCAAAAGGAAGGTCGAAGCGATCGTGATCACTGATGATTTTGTTCTCTAAGTTAATGCAACAACATTACTCCATTGTCTTAGAGGCTCCTAACTATGACAAGGTATGAGGATCTGATATACACAACCATACTCATTTGTTAGAAACACACAGAAAAGAGTAAAAATATTTACAGTGAAACTTGGTCATTAGGGACTATGGTTAAAGTTACGGAAGTAACTTCTTTTTATTGAATGCCGAGACTAAATCAGTAAAATTGTATGTCATATGAAGAATGATTGCAAATGAGCCATCTGAACTTCTGGTTCGGCTCGACTCATTTATCTGTAATTGAATTGAAATTTGAACTCTTCTTTTGATCTTTGCTTCATTCTTTAATATTAATGATTTGCTTTAATCCTTCTTATGAGATAAATTTGACACTGAACTGGAGTCTTAGTCGCTGAGGATTCATGTATCACCACAACAAGGTGACATTTTCGGTATAGGTCCAAATAATCCACTCTTTCATAGTCTTGTAGCTATTCTCAAGTACTCATTTGGTGGTTTTAGGGTCCATCTACTAACACGAACCAACACAGGATGCCTCCTGACCAGTATTTAGCCAAGCCTGTGTCTCGAAACTCTAGGTATCCAGTAAACACAGCTAAGAAGAGTGCTACAAATATTACATGGGTTTTTTCAGCAGCGCTTCTCTCAAAAAGTTATCCCCAACATAGTATAGGAAGCCAGGAAGAAAGTGGAATGACGGAAGGCCATGAAAACAGAGATAGAAGCCTTATAGAAAAACACAACATGGAAGAAATATGTACTACTAAAATAATAAACCAGTCGAGAGCAGGTGGATGTTCACCATTAAATACAAATCGGATAGCACGACTGAGTGGTACAAATCAAGGTTAGTAGCAAAGAGATATAAACAGACATACGACATCGATTACTCCGAGTCCTTCGCTCCAGTGGCTAAGATAATACTATGAGGGTGTTGTTCTTGGTAATAGCAAATAATGACTGAGCGCTTCTTTATTTCAATGTTAAGATGCCTTTTTTACATAGAGAGTTAAAAAAAGAGGTATATATGCAGGCATCAGGGTTCCCTGAAGAATTCTAAGAAAATGAAGTATGCAAATTAAAGAAAAACACTCTATGGATTAAAACAGTCTTCTTGTATGTAGTTTGGAAGATTTGTGATATCAATGAAACTAAATGGATACAGCCATAGCAATGCTAATCATACAATGTTCTTCAAGAAAAAAGAACTTTGATCGCCTGCTTGATCATATATGTGGATGATATAATCATAACTCGAAGTGATAAGGAGGAAAGTGAGAGACTTAAGAAGAATTTCTTCACAGAGTTCGAGATGAAGGACCTAGGAACGCTAAAGTATTTTCTAAGGATTTGAGTTCTTCGATCAAATAAAGAAATCTTCATCTCCCAACAAAAATGCATATTCGATTTGCCAGCTAAGTTGGAATTATGCACTGCAAACCAAGTGACACCCCAATGGTCGTAAATCAAAAGCTTCAGATAAAAACAGGTGCTGAATTAGCAAATCGGGAAAGGTACCTTAAGTTAAGAAAGTTGATATATAAGTCACCATGAGACCAGACATCACCTATACATTAGGAGTAGTGAGCCAGTTCATGTATAACCCTTAGGAGGAACGCATGGAAACCATCATGAATATAATGTGGTACTTAAAAGGAACACCAGTGTAGTAACCGAAAATGTGTTCGACTTGATATTATACAAGTTGCGCATTTGTGACCCTACTGTCCAACTTGAAGGGGAGTAATAACAAATATGAAAGAATCCAATCAGATCATGTACATAAGAAAGTAGAGTATTTGACACTCATTGTATTTTATTACATTGTATAGATAGGAGTGTTTGTACTATACATAAAAGCTATGTTTATTTTTGATAAATCAATGAAAAACGATTTTCATTAAAAACACTTGGTAGACACACTTGGTAGACAGGGAAAGTCAAAGGAAATCATTTTTCCAATTTATTTATTCCAGTAACAAAAACCTAGAGATGCAATTTCACCTGGAGTAACTTTATGTTACTTATGTTAAATTAACTTCTTTGTTATGTCACATAGCATCTAAGTAATGTTTAAGTCATCTGATAGACAAAACATATGTTTTAGAAGGCTCTTCAATGTCATTATCTTAATTTCCTTCCTATTCTATTTCCTCTAAAATTTTGTAATTGCCGAACACTAACAATTTCGTCTGTCTTCTTCGATAAAAACCAGTCCACACCACAAATGTCACTTCAGATACATCCTTATCCAATGACGGATATCCCCTCCAAGGCATATTTTTTCAAAAAAAAAAAAAATATAGTATAAAAACGCAGTATAAAAACATATACTTGAATGTGTATCGCATAAGGTTTACATCCAGCATATAGTTTTGGTAATGTGTTTTTATATTATTAAGAGGGGTTTAGGAAGATGCCTGGTACTAGGAGAAAATCCCTTTCTCTTACCCACAATGTCTTAAAAGTATTATAAGTACGGTATTTTTCTCTTTAAAAAGACGAAAAAGAGAGAGAAAGGAGGGGGGTATTCTAATGGGTTGAGATGTCATCACCCCAACTTTCCTCACTCTCTTTGTGACCGCGCGACACGTCACCACCCCCTTTGCTGTCACGTGTCGCACGGTCACGCGTCACCGCACCCCTTTGCGGTGTGCGGATCCTATCCCTATTCTAATACCTCTTATCCTCATAAATTTCTTGGGTTGAGCATTATGAGGGTATTCTTTCTTTTATGAGTTTTTGGTAACTCTTGTATTTTTTATATTTTTATTTGCTTTCTCTCTCTATATCGACACACATATTTATAGCTTATATATATATACACAATATAAATAGAGAGATATATGTACACACATATATATTTATATATTTGTGTGTACGTATGTGTATATATATTTCAACTGTATTCGTTCATCTAGAGGAGTTATGAGCAAAAAGCATCAGAGAGAAAATCTAGTAACGAAATAAAATATTATATAATCTTGAATATATTGTGAGAGAAAAACCTCTAATTCTCTATATTCTGCGTATTTTTTATACTAATTATGAAGATCTTTCTAAACAAAATCTGCAATTTTCTTTGCTCTTTTGCTTGGAAAAAATAAATTTTATTGGTAAAGAGAATTAGTAGGAAGTAATCATCTTTACAAAATTGTCATATGTAATGTAAAAAAAAACTACATTGTTCCAGTGCATATCTCAGTTGGTACTCAAGTTGAGAGTTGTTATAAGAGGTACATGTTTCGATTCCATGGACACGCACCGTATGCATTTTACCGATGTCTGACCAAAGGCTCAGTTTGCAGTAGATACCTTGTGTGGTCTCCTTACGTATGACCTTCCAATATAAAAACCCACTGAACTCCTAATTTGTATCATCAATCATGTTTCTACATAATGGAACTCAAAATAAACACTACATTCATTCACGGTGGTTTCTTCCATGTATGGGATAGGATCACCTCATCGCAAGGGGATGCGATGATGCGTGACCCTCATCTAGTCTCACCATCCCCTCTTGCTGTTACGTGTCGCGTGGTCTAACCATGTACTCACCAGTCAGTCAGTCAACTAAATTGCGTCTAAGCTCACCAAGCGCATAGAAACACAATCAATTGTTTAGTCTTTTGTTTAAAAAATTAAATCAAAAGGAAAACACTAAATAATAAATACGGAGAGTGGTTTTGTTTCATTTCCTATAATCGCTAGATTTTAGTCAAAACATATTTTTCAATGGAAGTTGTAAACATGTTTTTTCCATACCTTTTTATCAAAAGAAAGGAATAACATGATGCAATATTATGATAGGAAAATGAGACATAGTGACTAGTGCTGGATATTGTGTCTGTAGCGCCCCGCTCCCGAGCCCTAGCCTCGGTAGCAGTGCACCCGCCGTATCTCACTAAGAAGAATACAAAGCGTCACATCAACTTCTTACACGTCAGCGTTGACATATAATTTTTTTTTCTTTTTGCGGAAACGATTTAAACACAATACTAATTAGAATTTAATTAACCTCAATAAAAATAAAAACATCATTATTAGGCTGACCAGGCCCTACAAGTCAAAGTCAACTGTCTGAATTAAAAGTCTAAAAGAAATGTCTCAACGTACTAACGTAAAAATATGAATCTCAATGTCACCCCAAGAATATCATAAACAGCCCGTCTCTGCCCTCGCCGCAATCATATCTACGGGTCATTCGGCCCACTCCACGACATCGGCACCATCCTCGAGGAAAATATAATCATACTCCGTCTCGGCTACATATGGAATAGTAGGGGTGAGTGATGGTAATCACCCAGTAGGTGCCTCTCAAAACAATACAAAGAGTACATACCCAAAAAGATATCAACACATAACACATAAAACATGATAGCATGGCTTATACTGAAAGGTAAAGCACTCCACACAAAAATGCGCAAGTACGTGATGCATGCTCAAATAACGTGTCACACGCAACTAGAAATATGTCAGGCAATATGCTCCTAGACCTATATGCAATGCATGCCCCCGGGTCCTAAATCCAGCGTCGTGGTCTCTAGCCACCACTTGCCGTTTGGACACCCACGCCCTATAGACGCAGTATGTCTCATGACCCCGGTGCCCTATAGACACGGTAAGTCATCCCGATACCCACGCCCTATAGACGCAGTATACCTCATGCAATGCACGTGCCATGAATGCAGGGACATCACACAGCCGCCCCCATTACTTCCCTCTGTACCACGTCCATCTCCCATTACTTAGTCTACTTATTTTATTTTTTTATTTTATTTACTCTTTTTTTTTAAATTGGGTTCAACCGAACTGGCCAAACCCTTTGCCCTTTTAATTATTATTATTATTATTTTTTTTATCCAATTAGAAAATTGGGTTCAACCGAAGGAAAAGCCAAACCCCCTTTTGTTATTATTAATTACTTTATTTATTTATTTATTATTTTTTTTTGCTATATATACGCATGAAGTTTTTTTTTAATATGTAGTATGCTAAACAAAAAAACACACAACAAATTAATATATCAAAAAAAAAAGATTCGGCCCTGGCACTCAAAATTATTATAATTCTATTTTTATTTTTTTTCTCTCACGCAGCAACAAAAAAAAACCCCTAGTAAATCAAAAGTTTGATTATTTTATTATTATTTTTTTTCCTTCACTACTGGGTCCAGCCGAGAATGGCTAAACCTTTGTCTTTTTTTTTATTATTTTCTTTACAAATGTGCAACAAATCGGTCCCCCTTCTACAATCTAAATTTTTTTTAATTTATTTTATCATTTTTTTTCTTTCTTTACCGCGAACCCACCATATATCTCTATACACATAGGCTTCATATCATCACTAAAAGAAAATCAACAAGATCATATTCGAATCAAGAATAGAAGAACAAAAATAAACACTTTGTGATACATCAATAGGATCATGAATGAAACAAGCATAAAAGAACAACAATAAACACATAAAATACCGTTTTGAGCATGCAAACTTCATACCATTTTGAGGAAATAAATAGTATGCACCTACCTCGATCCTAGCAAGAACTTAAATACGAGAGACGATGTAGGCACGGTGATGGTGATGATATGGTTGTGGTTTCCACTCCTCTTGAATCCTTGGATCAAAAGTTTTTTTTTCTTGGCTAACGCAAGTTTTGATGGGGAAGAGGGGAAGGGGATGCGTTGTTTTGAGAGAAGGTGGCAGGGGAATTTGGGTTTGATATATATTAATAAGAGATTGGGGAATAGAGTGTGAGATGATAAATGAGAGAAATTAGGGATAGAATTTGGTTATTTAATTGATTAGGATAAGATTTAGTTAGTTTAAATATTTTATCATTCTTTTTTTTTTTACGCGGATATAACATCCTACCCCCCTTACAAAAAGTTTCGACTCCGAAACTTGCCGTACCTTACTCAAAGAGGTGGGGATAGCGGTCGCGCATTTGCTCTTCTAGTTCCCATGTCGCTTCATTCTCCCGGTGGTTGCTCCATTGAACTTTGACATAGGGAATAATCCTCCTTCTCAGCTCTTGATCCTTCCGGTCAAGAATTCTGATTGGTACTTCTTCATAGGAAGCACCTGGCCTGATCTTAAGTGGCTGAGCATCTAACACATGACTTGGGTCTGACACGTACCTCCTCCACTGTGAGACGTGAAATACATTGTGCACCTGAGCCAGCATCGGGGGTAGCGCCAGTCTGTAGGCCAAGTCTCCAACCTTCTCGAGTATCTCATAAGGTCCAATAAAACGAGGCTTCAACTTCCCTTTAACTCCAAAACGTGTCACACCCTTCATAGGTGATACCTTAAGATAGACTTTTTCTCCCTCCTCAAACTCCAAAGGTCGTCTTTTCATGTCGGCCCAACTCTTGCTTCTATCCTGAGCCGTCTTAAGACGTTCACGAATCAGTTTCACTTTCTCTTTAGTTTGCTCAATTATCTCGGGGGCCGTCAACACACGTTCGCCAACCTCGTCCCAATGTACAGGTGACCTACACTTACGTCCATACAAGGCCTCGAAGGGTGCCATGCCTATGGCACTATGATGACTATTATTATAGGAGAACTCAATCAACTTAAGCATGCTGTCCCAGTTTCCCTTGAAATCCAATGCGCACGCCCTCAGCATGTCCTCCAGGGTCTGAATGGTCCTCTCAGACTGACCATCGGTCTGAGGGTGGAAAGCAGTGCTCAATCGTAACTCAGTCCCCATTTTCTTCTGACAGGCTGCCCAGAACTGAGAAGTAAACTTCGGATCGCGATCAGATACTATACTGACTGGCACTCCATGAAGGCAGACAATGTTGTCGATGTACATAGTCACTAACCTCTCCATAGTAAGTCCGGTAGGGATAGGTAAGAAATAAGCAGATTTTGTCAATCGATCCACGATCACCCATATCACATCATTCCCATTTCTTGTCCTCGGAAGCCCAACCACAAAGTCCATTGTCACATGCTCCCACTTCCATTCGGGTATCTCTAGTGGTCGCATCAGTCCGCCCGGCCTCTGATGTTCTGCCTTAACTTGCTGGCAAACAAGGCACCTTTCCACAAACTCAGCGATGTGCCTCTTCATGCCATTCCACCAATAATGTTTCTTCAGATCATTATACATCTTCGTAGCACCAGGATGGATAGACAATTTTGAATTATGTGCTTCTTTCAACAATTCCCTCCTGAGGTCCTCAACATCCGGCACGCACAACCTTCCTTGGTACCACATACTGCTGTCATCATGAACCTGAAATCCATCCACCTGGCTGGTCAGCATTCTTTCTCGGATATCCCTAATTGCGGCGTCATCTTTCTGTGCTTCCTTAATCTGATCCACTAGAGTTGGAGTGATAATCAGTGCTGCCAGAACATCTGCAGTAGAATCCACAAGATCCAAGTCAAACTCTGCCATTTCCTTTTCTAGTGTCGCCTGCCGAGCATGGCTCGATTTCCTACTTAAGGCATCAGCAACCCGATTGGCCTTCCCTGGATGATAGCTGATGGTCAAATCATAATCCTTCAATAACTCCAACCATCTCCTTTAGCGCATGTTCAACTCCTTTTGCGTGAACAGATACTTAAGGCTTCTATGATCAGTGAACACCTCGCACTTCACTCCATATAAATAGTGGCGCCAGATTTTTAGTGCGAACACTACCGCTGCTAGCTCCAGATCATGAGTCGGATAGTTCTGCTCATAGGGCTTTAGCTGTCGTGAAGCATACGCAATGACCCTGTCGTTTTGCATCAACACGCATCCTGAAATATAAGAGTTAGACCACATCTTTAATTGTACACAAAATCAATTGAAATTATATACATTTACCTAGCCCGTTTTTAGAAGCGTCACTGTAAATGACAAACCCTTCTGACGCGGAGGGTTGAGCAAGAATAGGGGTTGTGGTCAGTCTCCTTTTTAATTCAGCGAAGCTCTGCTCGCACTCGGCGGTCCATTCAAACTTCGACTTCTTCTGCGTCATTCGGCTCAGAGGCACTGCAATAGATGAGAAGCCCTCTATAAACTTCTTGTAGTATCCAGCCAGACCGAAAAAGCTCCTTACTTCAGTCACATTAGTGGGCCTAGGCCACTCGGTGATCGCCTCTACCTTCTTTGGATCCACCGAAATTCCCTCTTCAGAGACCACATGACCCAAAAAGGCCACGCTCTTCAACCAGAACTCACATTTACTGAACTTGACGTACAATTTGCTTCTCCGAAGGGTCTCTAGGACCTCCTTCAAATGCTCAGCGTGAGTCTCTTCATCAGGGGAGTATATCAGGATATCATCAATGAACACTACAACGAACTTATCCAGCTGTTTCCGAAATACTATGTTCATTAGATCTATAAAGGCGGCTGGGGCGTTGGTTAGTCCAAAAGGCATAACCAAGAATTCGTAGTGGCCATAACGTGTTCGGAAAGCGGTCTTTGTTGTATCCCCTGATTTGATCCTCAACTGATGGTAACCGGATCGCAAATCAATTTTGGAAAATACTCTAGCCCCCCGTAGCTGATCAAAGAGATCCTCGATTCGAGGTAATGGATACTTGTTCGTGATGGTGATCTTATTGAGCTCCCGGTAATCTATGCATAATCTCATGCTTCCATCTTTCTTTTTTTTTCACAAACAGGACTGGAGCACCCCAAGGTGATACACTAGGTCGAATAAATTTACGATCCAGCAGTTCCTGTAACTGCTCCTTCAACTCCTTCAGCTCTGCTGGTGCCATGCGGTAGGGTGCCCTGGAAATGGGTTCAGCACCGGGTACAAGATTAATCTCAAACTCTACTTCTCTTTCTGGGGGTAGTCCTGGTAACTCCTCAGGGAAAACGTCTGTAAATTCCTTCACTACGGGGATTTGGTCAATCTGCGGAACCTCCTGCTCGACACCCATGGAGAAAATCAGAAATCCCTCTCTTCCAATAGTGCCCCGGATGAGAACGTCCGCACAATGTGCACTGTGAGACAGGTGCCACAGCCCTCACTGGCTGCGCATCGGTCGGTACTGGTCTTTTAATCATCGGTATCTGACTCACTGTACCCTGCTGTCGCTCTGGTCGGAAAGGTTGCCCGGACTGAGGGCGTCGGGGCACCTTCAGCCATCTCCCCGATCTGCCAGCATGCAAATCCTCACGGGGTCTCTTAAGTCTATCCAATGCAGCAGACCTGTCCAAGTTCCTCTCAACACGTCTGCATACCTCCAGTAGTCCCTCAAATGTCGTGGGCTCCACACAAACAATAGCCTGTTGGATGCGAAAACTCAAACCAGTCTGGAACTTCAGCATCTTGGCCTCCTCATTGTCCATGATAGATGACATATACTGACCCAGCTCGTGAAACTTCTCAGAATACTGATCGACTGTCATGGACCCCTGTGTCAGCATCTGGAACTCTGCCATCCTTCTCTGAATAGCGCTGCTCGGAACATAGTGCTTCTTATACTCCTCCACAAACTGCTCCCAGGTCACCGGTGGAGTCAACCTACGTTTTACTCCATTCCACCATCTTTCAGCTTCCCCTTCCAGAAACGGGGTCGTTATCTCCACCTTCAGATTCTTAGGTACCTGTATAAGCCTTATCTGTTCGGTCACATTTTTGAGCCAGATCTCGGCTTCCTCAGGCCGAGTGGTACCTCTGAACATCGGTATCCGGGAGTTCTGCATCTCCCTGTAGTAGAACCACAAGCCTTGCTGCGGTGGTGGTGGTGGTGGTGGTTGTTGTCGTTGTTGCTGCTGCTGAGTTTGCAGAAGTATCTCGGCGATCTGTGCTTGTTGCTGTGCCATCTGAGTGTACTGTTGCGCCATTTGTGTCTGCTGATTAGCTATCGAGGCCGTCAGATTGGCCAGCGTATCAGCAAGGTTTTGGGGAATAGCCCCTTTGCCCATGTTGCTCGTCTCCGTTATGTCCTCCATTCCCTGGGGGTTCACGTCTTGGTGGCATTGTCTGTAGATAGGTTAAAACATGCTGTACAAAATTTAAGTTTAAGAATGTCGTAAAGAGATATAAAATTTGGAGGGCAAACGGTAATCTACAACGTATACTCACTAACGGCACACACCACCCGAAACCCAATCATAGCTTATATCTACTTCATTTTATTTAAGTTGAAATATCATTTGAAAACAGATCGTCACTTATTTCTAGGGGTGATTAACTAATCTCACGTTCCCGAGGCGTATCTGAAGCCCGGGCTCTGATACCACCTGTAGCGCCCCGCACCCGAGCCCTAGCCTCGGTAGCAGTGCACCCGCCGTATCTCACTAAGGAGAATACAAAGCGTCACATCAACTTCTTACACGTCAGCGTTGACATATAATTTTTTTTTCTTTTTGCGGAAACGATTTAAACACAATACTAATTAGAATTTAATTAACCTCAATAAAAATAAAAACATCATTATTAGGCTGACCAGGCCCTACAAGTCAAAGTCAACTGTCTGAATTAAAAGTCTAAAAGAAATGTCTCAACGTACTAACGTAAAAATATGAATCTCAATGTCACCCCAAGAATATCATAAACAGCCCGTCTCTGTCCTCGCCGCAATCATATCTACGGGTCATTCGGCCCACTCCACGACATCGGCACCATCCTCGAGGAAAATATAATCATACTCCGTCTCGGCTACATATGGAATAGTAGGGGTGAGTGATGGTAATCACCCAGTAGGTGCCTCTCAAAACAATACAAAGAGTACATACCCAAAAAGATATCAACACATAACACATAAAACATGATAGCATGGCTTATACTGAAAGGTAAAGCACTCCACACAAAAATGCGCAAGTACGTGATGCATGCTCAAATAACGTGTCACACGCAACTAGAAATATGTCAGGCAATATGCTCCTAGACCTATATGCAATGCATGCCCCCGGGTCCTAAATCCAGCGTCGTGGTCTCTAGCCACCACTTGCCGTTTGGACACCCACGCCCTATAGACGCAGTATGTCTCATGACCCCGGTGCCCTATAGACACGGTAAGTCATCCCGATACCCACGCCCTATAGACGCAGTATACCTCATGCAATGCACGTGCCATGAATGCAGGGACATCACACAGCCGCCCCCATTACTTCCCTCTGTACCACGTCCATCTCCCATTACTTAGTCTACTTATTTTATTTTTTTATTTTATTTACTCTTTTTTTTTAAATTGGGTTCAACCGAACTGGCCAAACCCTTTGCCCTTTTAATTATTATTATTATTTTTTTTTATCCAATTAGAAAATTGGGTTCAACCGAAGGAAAAGCCAAACCCCCTTTTGTTATTATTAATTACTTTATTTATTTATTTATTATTTTTTTTTGTTATATATACGCATGAAGTTTTTTTTAATATGTAGTATGCTAAACAAAAAAACACACAACAAATTAATATATCAAAAAAAAAAGATTCGGCCCTGGCACTCAAAATTATTTTAATTCTATTTTTATTTTTTTTCTCTCACGCAGCAACAAAAAAAACCCCTAGTAAATCAAAAGTTTGATTATTTTATTATTATTTTTTTTCCTTCACTACTGGGTCCAGCCAAGAATGGCTAAACCTTTGTCTTTTTTTTTATTATTTTCTTTACAAATGTGCAACAAATCGGTCCCCCTTCTACAATCTAAATTTTTTTTAATTTATTTTATCATTTTTTTTCTTTCTTTACTGCGAACCCACCATATATCTCTATACACATAGGCTTCATATCATCACTAAAAGAAAATCAACAAGATCATATTCGAATCAAGAATAGAAGAACAAAAATAAACACTTTGTGATACATCAATAGGATCATGAATGAAACAAGCATAAAAGAACAACAATAAACACATAAAATACCGTTTTGAGCATGCAAACTTCATACCATTTTGAGGAAATAAATAGTATGCACCTACCTCGATCCTAGCAAGAACTTAAATACGAGAGACGATGTAGGCACGGTGATGGTGATGATATGGTTGTGGTTTCCACTCCTCTTGAATCCTTGGATCAAAAGTTTTTTTTTCTTGGCTAACGCAAGTTTTGATGGGGAAGAGGGGAAGGGGATGCGTTGTTTTGAGAGAAGGTGGCAGGGGAATTTGGGTTTGATATATATTAATAAGAGATTGGGGAATAGAGTGTGAGATGATAAATGAGAGAAATTAGGGATAGAATTTGGTTATTTAATTGATTAGGATAAGATTTAGTTAGTTTAAATATTTTATCATTCTTTTTTTTTTACGCGGATATAACAGTGTCGATATACCCCAATAAACAATTCCCATATAACTATTAATTCTTTGTACCTTTTATACTATAAGTTTGCAATTTTCACTGTATATCTGTTGCTATTAACTTTTCTTTTTTTACTCTTTTTGCGTCATATAACAATTTTACTTTTTCATTTTAGACGTAAAAAAAAGATGCTACAGAGTTAAAATATCAATAGTTGTGGGTACATATTATGAATCACAATCTTATAGTGCAAAAGAGTAAAAGATCAATCGTTATAGCTGCACGGTGAGATTGTAAACTTATTGTGTAATCTAGAGCACCAAATGTCACTTTTCCTATTATGATAAGATTTGCAAACAATATTTTTTCTGTGTTTAAAACTACAGTATATATAATTTAAACATCATATTAAATATTTTATGGTATTTAGTTCAAGTAAACAGTCTCTTGCATATGGTATTTAGTTCAAGTAAAACGGTCCCTTCTCAGACCCTTTTCAAACACAGGAGTCTAGTATACTGAGAACGCGTTTATACAATTAAATTGTATATTACATTAATCGAGTCAAAATTCGTACAAATGAAGCGAAAACATAATTTAAATTATTAAATTATCTTTCACGAGGACCAGACACCGACTTAGGCCTGTCAAAACTTACCAGATATCCGACATCCGAATTCGAATTCGGCTGTTCGAATCGAATATGGTAAGAGCTGTACATTCGTTTCACCGTATTCGAATTCGTATCCGAATAGTATTAGAAAAACAAATACGAATATGGTATAGTCATTACCGTATCCGAATATCCGTATCCGAATAGATATTTTTAAAATTAAATAAAAATATATAATAAAATATATAATAATATATAAAAAAATATGTAAAAATATTTATTTTTAAAATTTTAAAAAAATATATATGAAAACACTGTTGTAAATTTGCTGATTTCGAATTCGGATATCCGGATTCGAATATTCGAACAAATTTGAAATAGATATAATACGGATTCGGATATCCGGCACCGAATTCGAATCCGAACAAATTCGAATTCGGATGACTTCCTAAATATCCGTCCGGATTCGGATACGAATTCGGATATAGCTAGACAAAAACGAATTCGAATACGGATACTGTGTTACCGTATTCGTTTTATCCGTTTGACATCCCTACACCGACTAACCCACTGCTGCACTGCACACCTAACAGCTGCTTCCAGCTTGTACCTGAAATAAGAGGATGAGATCCTAAGAGGTTAAAAGTGAGGCTTCTAATCACGCGTCACTATGTGTACAAAATCAATTTTTTTAAAAAAAAAAATTGCAGCACCCCCTTACTTTTGTACACGTGGCGACGCGTGATTGAAGACCTCATTTTTAGCCTCACTTTTAACCTCCTAGGATCTAATCATAGAAATAAGATCTTCTTTCTGAAGTAGTTCATGCAGTTCAAAAAAAATTAGAACCGTCGAATATTAAGTTAGAACCGTCGAATATTAAGTTTTTAAATTCAGATTTATTTAGTTAAACGAACTATTTGGCTCAGTTCGTTTACTGTAACGAGTTTTAGAATTGGTTCGAGTTTATCTCGATAACACTATAACTGTTTAAACAAGCCGAACAGTTTGTGAATAGTTCCACTCATTTTATTAAACGAACCCAAATAGGTGTTCGAATTCAGCTCGTTTAAGTAAAATTAATAAACAAACTCGAATCAAATACGAATCGAAGTCGAATAGTTCGCTTTAAATATGATAAATTTCAAACAGATACTTTATTCAATAATAATATGTTAATTAGACCCAAATCAGTAGAGCGAAGGCATTTATTGGTTGGTTAGATAGATAAACTTTTGGTAAATGATACATAATGTGAACCATTTCACTTTCACTCTCTCTAGAGAAAAAAAAAATTAGTAATTGATATATAATGTGAACCATGTAATAGTTACTCTAAATTATTGGAAAATATATTTATAAAAGTATATTTTCCTTCTATATCATAAGATTCACACAGGGGATGATTTTGAGTCACCTTTAGTTTAGTTCGTTTATAATTTTGTATTTTCTTGTAATATGTCAAGATAAAAGACGTAACGTACGTTCTTCATTACTACTATTTCGTTAAGTTTCTCAATGTTTTGTTAATTATTAATCTTAGAAAAAGTATAACCTTTTCCTCCATTGGAAGACATTTTCGATGTACTATATTTTCATGTTTGTACAGAATATAAGAAGAGGTCAGATTGCGAAGCAATCTGATATACTCAGTCTTGTCTTACCTTTTGTGTAAAAAATATTTTTTAAAACAATAACTTTATAGTCACAAAACATTAACCTTACGAACAACCTTTTTCGATGGAAGAAAAATAAAAATGACTTAGCTAGCACCGTGACGAGCTTGAATTTGTCCGAACTCGTCACCAGGACATAGTCCAACTGGTTCCGGGCAGGGGTTCTTGAAAGGGAGGTCATGGGTTCAATTGTTGACAAAGTCATGAAAACCTCTTCCCACCAAGTGCATAGTGTGTGAGCTTCTTGGCTTGTAGGGTTGCCTGCAGTGCTGAGGGGCTCTTTATGCAAACTACTGTGTAAATGACCAAGCTCCTGTTAACGGGCCGTTGGGTACTTGATTATCTTCATACATTACCATTAACACTGAATGTGGCAGGAACTATTACTGGTTTTGGTTCAACCTTGAATTTGTCCGAACTCCACGTATTAACTTTTTCTTTCCAGAACCTTGGATGGGACCCACTTTAATCCTCATCCAATTAACGACAGTCTTACATAATAACCATACTCTCTCTTCCTTTGGATTTTTTTCTCCATCTCCCCAAGGCCCGACCCTCTGAACATTCTAGAAACCCCCAAAAAAACAAAACCAAACCATTTGCTCCAAGGGTTTTCCCATCCACATTGGAATGATTCTGTTTGATCATCCTTCATCTACGGTCTGTGAATTGATCTTTACGCTTTATTGATCTGAAGTTTGGAAGGCATAAATATTGGACCGGTTTATGCCAATGCCGTTTGAACAAACCGGCGAATCGACCTCCGGCGGAGGACTAGATTCTCAGTCCCAAAGATCTCTTCCGACGCCATTTCTTACCAAAACTTATCAACTGGTGGATGATCCTTCGGTCGACGACTTAATTTCATGGAACGATGACGGTACCAGCTTCATCGTTTGGCGTCCGGCTGAATTCGCCAGAGATTTGCTCCCCAAATATTTTAAACACAACAATTTCTCTAGCTTTGTCCGACAACTCAACACCTATGTAAGTCTTCTCTCTTTCAATCAAAAATTTTCAGTTTAATCGTCACATAATCCATCTGGCCTGCCATCATATTATCATGTTGTATTATTTCAATTAGTTGTTTTTCCTAGGAAATTATAGTGTCTCGCTGCAAGATATCCTGCATTTTCCTAGGTAGAAATTTTGTAAATCTTCAATTTTAACAATAATTTATACTCCCTTCTGAAAATATTGGCATCGTTGATTTTTCGATTGTGGTGATATTTTTGGGAGTTAATTTGGGTGGAGGAGTGTAAGGTTTTTAACAAAATTATGTCAATTAGATAGCATGCATTTTTTCCCCAACCTTTTCTTCTAAAGCCTGGGAATTATTAGGGATTCAAGAAAGTAATTCCGGATCGTTGGGAATTTGCGAACGATTGGTTCAAGAGAGGCGAGAAGGAATTGTTACGTGATATTCATCGTCGGAAGATTTCACTTTCACCGGCGGCGGCATCTCCTGTCGCTGCCGCTGTGAATCTGCAAGGAGCTACGGTGGCTGCGACACCGATTTTACGAGCTGTTTCTGCAACAAATTCCAGCGACGAACAAGTGTTATCTTCTAATTCATCACCGAATCCGTCAATTTTGCCTGCCGCCGTCAGCGCGACGACATGTACAACGGCGCCGGAGATAATGGAAGAGAACAATAGACTGAGAAGGGAGAACGCTGAGATTAGTGAAGAATTGAAAAGGCTGAAGGCTTTGTGCGGGAATATTTATCAGATGATGGTTAATTACGAAGCGAATCAGCCGGAGACCAGCGAAGGAGGATCAGCGGAAGGGAGAGAGAATGTCAGGGAGGATATAAACGGCTGCGACGCCGTGGACGGTGGCGGAAGGAAATTTGAAAATGAATTGGCGACGGAAGGTGCTGATTTGAATTTAACCCCGAAACTGTTTGGGGTGTGCATAAAACGACAGCGTTTGGGTAATCAGGATCAGGTACAGCAGGCGCATACATCAAACATGAAACTTGAATCACATGATAGAGGGCGATTAACTGATGATCCATCGTGGCTAGGATTAGATATTACCAAAAAGTATTAGCAAATCGGACGGTTAGAGATGACTGAAACATTCTGTTGTTGTGTAGTTTTTTCTTTGTACAGTCGTGACTTTTTATTACAACCTCGTACTATCGATCTGGCTTTAATTTAGTCGTTGTATTTTACGAAATTATTATATGTTTGAAGCAGCAAAAGCTAAAGTAAATACGACAAGTAGATATGACAGCAACTTGATTATCTGTGAAAAACGGTGATCTGTTCTGTTTGTACGGAATTATACGCGGATGAGATCTTAAAAGGCTAAAAGTAAGGTAGAATATGAGGTCTCTAATCACGCGTCGCTAAGTGTATAAAAGTAAATGGGTGCTGTAATTTTTTTTTAAAAACATTGTACACGTAGCGACGTGTGATTGGAGACCTCATATTCTGCCTCACTTTTAGCCTCTTAGATCTCATCCGAATTATACGATGCGAAAATTTCCCTTCTGCATTTATTACTTGTACTTTTGATTAGAAACATGCTATGATTTTCTAATATCTTTTAAAAATATCATACTTTGATTTATGTTTTAAAAATTTTTGTAGAGAATATAAATATTATTTTTTAACGATTTTAAAGTGAGAGAATTATAATTTGGTATTTACAAGGTATCTTAGTTTAAACTCGCATATAAAGTGTTTGAAATGATTTTTTGTTACTGTTTTGCAGGTGCATATGCTTTGAGACGTTTAATATGAGATTGAACCGTATTTCTATATGAGATGTTGAGTTGGCAATTATGTCATTGTGTTGTTCATGCGTGTGTTAATTTGCGGATGAGATCCAGGCAGGTAAATTCTAAGGCAAAAAATAAGGCCGCGAATCACAGGCTGCCACGTTGCAATGTTGACTTGTTTAAAAAAAAATTTCTCTCTCATCAATAACATGGCGACTTGGCGGCCTGTGATTCGCGGCCTCATTTTTTGCCTTAGAATCTACCTGTCTGGATCTCATCCCGTTAATTTGAACTTCTTTTCTATTTTAGATGCGGTATGGCATTTAAAGTGGTAATAAAACCTGTTGGTTATAGGGGAAAAAAGGGACAATTCTTCGAGACATGATCTTTTCACCACAATTCCCTCAACTACTTCTCCAACGTACGACACGTGGTGAGACTAGATGCGGTCATCCTTATCTAGCCTCACCACCCTTTCCTACTGTCACGTGTCGTGCGGTGAGAAAGTAGATTAGGAAATTATGGGTGAGGGGATCAAAACTCCAATTCTTCAACCATCTAGTGAAAAAAAAATTTAGGTCATAATTAAATTCACAATATCTTTAAAAAAAATATTGTCCCTCTTCTCCTAATTAATTTACATACATCATACTATTTATGTTAGAAAATGCTACTTTGAACGTGTTATTATGAAAATATTGTTTTCTTTGTAATACTGCTTAGGACTTTGTTGGCTAAGTCTTGTGCTCAACCATTTGTTATCAAAATATAGTAGTTGGTTTGGGCAAATGGTCATCCGTCCTAACTATGTACCATTTTCATCTTATGCTACATATAACAATTTAGATTGAGTTAAATATATATATGATATGACCATATAAGATAAGATTGAAAATTACACAGGTTAGGATCCTAATCCGTTTGTTATGAATGAGATATGTTCATCCGTAAATGACTTTAATCCGATTTCACTTAACTTCACGTTTCTATCTTTTATCTAGTTTTACTATTCTTGATAGGTGTCATCTAGTGAATCCGTCAGCGGATCTAACCTCTTTGTTTATACTAGTTTTTACTTGGGATTTTGTCGATATAACTGCCCTGCTCTATTATTTTGCTTGTCAAATGAGGGATGCGATCACGTCATCCACTTTCTCCTCACCCTACGCGTCACTGTACGACACGTGACAGTAAGGGTGGATGGTGAGTCTAGATGAGGGTTACCCGCATCTAGCTTCACCACCCACCTACCACGTGTCGCGCAGTGACGCGTAAGGTGAGAGGTTTGGTGTAAGGGGATCCTAACCCGTCAAATGAGGTCCGAAATTCAGTGATGTGGTGTTTCTTTATTTGTATAAAGACACGTATAAAAAAAGACGAACTTTTCAGTTTCCAGCGACTTCCGGAAGAGTCTGGTGGGTCATGGTTGTCAACTCACTCCCTACACGTGGTTTCTGTGCGCTTGAGTTATAAGTCTACGTTAGAAAGTCGGTTTACATTTTTCTCATACATAATAATAAGTGGATACATAATAAGTGGATATAGGATGTCATTGTCTTATAAATAAATTATTATCGCATTAATCATAACTTACTATAAATGGATATATTACTATATTGTGGAAGAAATCGTTCTCTCTTAATTTAACAACTTATTTCCTATAATTTTAGGATAATTTAATGTTTGTCCCATACTCCTCATCGCACCCAGAGAATCAAATAAAAAAAGTCTCATGTCATAGTTCAGTTGGTATTCGTGTTAGAATTTGTTTTAATAAGTTAAGTGTTCGATTCCAGAGACACCTGGTTTGTGAAGGACACCTTGAGTCACTGCGTAAGTCTTCATCCAACCTAGGATGTCATGTGTTTCTGATTTGCATCCTCCACACATGCTCATTGTGATTGGAGCGGTAGGATTTCGTAGCGAGAGATTTAAGTTTTTACTCCAAAAGAATAAAGTAAGAAGAAGGTGGATGGGGCAGGGGTACGGGCGAGGGCTAGGACGATGGAAGAGAGAGGGACGAGGTAGTGGATACGGTGAAATAGGGATGGAGGTGTGTGGAGAAAAGGGAATGGTGTTTCACGGGATAGGATCTCCTCATCCATTTTTCCTCACCGCACGCGTCACCGTACGACATATGGCACTAAGAGGGATTGGTGAGGCTAGATGAAGGTCACCCGCATCTAGCCTCACCATTCCACCCTACTGCCACGTGTCACGTGGTTATGAGTGGAGTGAGGAGATTAAGAGACAGAAGATCTCATCCCTTGTTTCACGGGAGTGCAGGAAGAGAGAGGAAGGAGGTAGTGGAATGGGGGAGATGGATGATGGAGATGGTTGAGATGGTGGACTAACGAAGGTATAATTGTCCATTCATACATTCAGTTTGATTAAACAACTTAATACTACAACAACAACATTACCCATTGCCACCTATTGTCTTAGAGGCTTCCGCCTATGACGGGTATTTGACTTTCCCGATGACCCTAATTTCCCTTATGTTATTAGACTAAATTAAAATTAAACTAAAAGGAGTCTATATATTGAAAATTAAACTAAAAGGAGTCTCAAATGATTCTCGCAACTACATAGGTGAAAAGGTAAATTTTCCATACTTAATTTTTTTTTTCCTTTCTCTAAACTTTGACATTGAACATACTTTTTATGTGAGCCTCTTTCTTTGGAGATAGGATCCCTTCACCGCAAATGGGATGCGGTGACGCGTGACCGCGCGAAACGTGGCATCAAGAAGGATGGTGAGGCTAGCTGAGGGTCACACGCATCTAGCCTCACCACCCCCTTTGCTGCCACGTGTCGCATGGTCACAAATGGGATGAGGAAAGTGGGGTTAGGATATCCAAACCCTTGTCTTTTGACACTAAACAAACTTTTCTTTTATCTCTAGGTTTTTAATGAACTTGAAGACAAGTGGTTTATCTAAGTGAGGCAATTGTATAGCTTAGTTTGTTAATACATTTAAGAGCCAATTGTATGTTTTTAATGAACTTCAAAACACGTCGTTTATATGGATGACCACGTTTTTGTTATTTTTGTAAAAATGGGTGAGACGACGGAGGTCTGACATAGAAAATTATAATAGCATTATTCAATCTCATAATTTATTGTTTAACTATATCGTTTTACGTTAGGAAATATATTGGCATAGTCGAATGTCTTTAAAATAGAAAGTTAACTCTTACAAAGTCTATCTCTTTTCAATTATTGTGATCAATAGACGGTGAATAAAAGACCTATTCGATACAATAATTTTTCATGTTTGTTTACAGTCGGAAAAAAGGCTAGATCGTTTCCCGATTTAATAATGCAACTTTACTTTATACTTTGTATAATAGTCTATTTTCACATTTCGAACCCGTGACTTTAAGGTCACATAGCAACAACCTTGAGTAAACAGTGAACATTTTTTAACAGTGAAGTGAAATTAGGCCACAGAAATGTGAAATCATTCAACTATCTTTACTTGATTAACATTGCTAAAAGTGTTATTCTTTTTCAATAGCAACAACGGAGTTGCTCCTTGATTTATTTAATAAAAAATTCGTGGCCGTTAAGCTTATGCATACATTGATGCGTCACGTCAGTGTAATTAGCTACAAGGATTAGAGCAAAATGACTCAATAAATTAGCTGCGCTTCTTATATTTTCATTATGGGTTATTGAGAAACAACTTCCATGTGTTTTTAACACATGAGTATGGTTGCGTACATCCGACTCCTCCATACCCCGCAATAAGCGGGAGCCTCTAAGGTAATAGGGTAATGCTGTTATTGTTGTTGATTAGAGACAGTGTGAAGGCAAAACGAGATAAAACAAGGATTCTAATATGATACTTTCACTCAGTTGGTATTCGGATCGAAAATTAATACTAAGGATTCTAATCTGATGTCGTCGGGATACTTGAATTGGAACTGCAATTTCTTCCACTTTCTGAACCAGAGAAAAGACGTATCAACTCGTAAGTACGCAAAGTTCTGACTCTGCTTCTGCTGTTTGAGGGCAAAACCCAAATATATTATAATTTTAATAAAAAAATTTATAATTATGATACGAATTAGAAAAATTAATTACACAGTAAGATGTGACAAAAACGTTCAAATAAATATGAAACGTCAATATCAAACACGTCTCAAGATCTACACCGAAAATGTGTTTACTAATGACGTCTAAGCTGCGACGCGTTTGAAAGAAGGGCAAGGGTAGTGAACCACTAAAACCGCTTAGTTAGAATGCTAGTGGATTTCACACGTTTTACATACTATTAAGTATAATACACTGAGTGCAGAGCTCCCGATTACCCACTTAGGATAAAGGCAAACGTGAATCCCCTCAATGTCTTACCATGACAGACGCTAATGCTAAAAATGTCTCGGGTGCATGAGACGAAACTGACAAAGACGTCTCAAGCGCTTGACTCCCAACATTTTTCTTTCGTAATCAGACTTTATTGCATGATATTGTAATGAAGAAACTATTAGATTTGTGAATGAAATTTATTTTTATTGATTCTTAAAGATGTATGGTGTCTCTATGTATAATACAGTGATCGTACTATACATGAATGTAATAATATGCAATGAATATGAATTTTCTATTTCCTTGTTTGCATGATCTGATTGGATCCTTCTATAGTCAATAACACTCTCCTCGAGTTGAGCAGTGAGATTATAAATGCCCAATTTACACAATATCAAGTCGAACGCATTTTCAGTTACTGCCTTTATGAGTATGTCCACCATATGATCTGCAAACTTCACAAATGGTAGCTCAATTTTTTTCCGTCTTTGACTTTTTCTTTTATAAAACAGCAGTCTACTTCCACATGTTTTTTCGGTCATGTTGTAGGGGGTTTTCGAAGATATCAATTACCGGTTTGTTGTCACACATCAACTGAGTCGAATGTCTAAGCATCAATCATCAATCATCAATTTTTCAACCATAGAACCTCTATTACGCATTTGGTAATCCCTCTGAACTCCGTTTTCACAATGGATAATGCTACCATATTTTTTTTACTTCTCCACATGACAGTTTTCTCACACCAAGACGAAATACCCTGAAGTACATCATATATAGTTTGAGTTACTTACCCAATCTATATCAATAAGTTTAAGACCACAATCTGCATCATTATTATAAGTTTAAGAACCAAATTCATAATAATAAAAATTTGTGGGTTTGGTTTGGTCACTGAATCAAGTAATTATCTTTAATAGATAAGACGAAATATAAAAAAAACCCTTAGATGTCACATTACTTTTACATTAAACACAATTAACGTTGAAAAAAGTCGACTCCTTCCTTCTGCATAATACGTCAAAATTGAGAGAGATTTTAGGAAGATATCTGGCTCTATATGTACCTGCATAAATGACATAATAATAGAGATATGTTGTGCTAGTGTGTTAGTGAGGAAGCAGACTCTCTATTCCTTGTGATAGATATATTGTCTGTCTACCATTTACCCTCCCCAGACCCTAACGATAGCTTTTGCTGTCGTTGGGATATACTGGGTCCAAATGATGACATTTACCCTCCCCAGATCTTAACGATAGCTTTTGTTGTCGTTGAGATATACTGGATCCGAATGATGAGTTTTCTCAAAATGTGAGAATTCGATAAAATCCGACCATGGAGGCTAGTACCATCTACGTTGGTGTTTAAATTTTCGTTTTAGCAGTTTATACGTATGGATACATCTAGAACGATTACGTTTGGGATCCTTGGTAAATAAAATGTTAGTACCGTAATCAGAAAAGTGCACTGTGTGCATGTGAATAAACTGAAAACAAAAACGCAAGCAAAACCGAGGCGAGCGTAAGGACTCTGTCCTTAAGATGAATTGCTCCGGTATTCTGTGCCCAACCGGTAGTAGCAAACGTCTCCCAGGATACAACGGCTTCTGTTCATACGAACGGCACTGCAACGTAAGAACTCGACGAACCTGTAAGGTGCTCTGATTTCTCGAACGCAATGAATGCAAGAAAACGTTTTATGAAAAACAGAAGTAGAAGAAGAAGAAGCTGCGTACGCCTTTAGATTTTCGAAATCTCTATCTAAACGTTTCAACATGAAAGGAATTTATAGAGAGGAAGAAGTTACTGGATGTTATCAGATGATTGGATGCGTACCGTTAGATCAATCAGTTTTGATCTGTACCGTTAGATTGGAAGAAACCGCCCCACTACTGCAATAACCACCGAGTAGTTATTGGTAGTGGAAGAAACCGCCAAATAACTTCCAATGTTACTCCAACTTTGAGCGTTAATTTTTTATTCACCCGGTATCAGAATCGAGTGATTCAACAACCTAAATTTATCTACGCGTTACATAGATAATTTAGGAATTTTTAGTTTTCGTTTTTGATTAACGAATACTAATCGTAATTAAGCCTAAAGTATGGTGTTTGACAAAATCCACTTGCCATCCAAAATTTTCCGACTCCCACAACTAACTTTTCTCCAACATAAAAAACGTTACTAAAGTTTGGTAATTGATATTTCTTTAGACTAGATTTATAGTTTTACTAACAACATACGAATACGGATCCTATTCTACGGGTGTGGATATCATCCAAAACCCAACCGAGCGAAGAAATTCCCTAGTAGATTATGCATTCAACGAGTCATCTGATCCTTCAACTCCTTTATTCTCTATAAAAGATTTTGCGTATTGAAATCTTGGTCTTCTGGCCGTGTTGGGATCTACTCACCTCTATTTTTCTCACCCCTTTGTGACCACGCGACACGTGGCAGCAAGGACGGATGGTGAGACTAGATGAGAGTCACCTACATCTAGCCTCACCATCCCCTTGCTGGCACGTGTCGCGCGGTCACGCGTCACCGCGTCCCCCTTGCGGTGAGGGTATCCTATCCCTTCTGACCTGTGAAATCATCTCTATCTTAAGCTAAAAAATAAATGCAAGCCACAAATTCAAATCAAGGTTGCAAATAGATTTGAAAACTCACAGGAATTCTTGGAGGCCTCTCTGATTTTATTTCTGGAATTTCCACCTCGTCCTTGTTGTCTTTTTCCTTGTAACACTCGTTGCATCTACTGCTGTCTCCACGCTTTCTCAATAACACTCTTGAGGACTGTATAATATATCATGTTATTAGTTTAGCTTTACACAAGTTACAAACGTTAAATACCTTACAAGAAAATTATCAACATCAAATACTTCGTGTTTCATTACCGAACAACATACTTGAGGGATTTTGTCTTAGAATTCTATGTTTCTTGTGTTCTTACTATAGATGAAAAGATCCCGTGATGACATGCAATTTTCAATATGTTTAAGACATACTATTTCATTTTCGATATATTTTATAAACATTTAGCGTGTTCGAACAAAAAAAAAAAAAAGTTTCTTTCGCTGGGAAACCTAGAAACAGGGGTCTCGTGAATGTGAGATGGATAACACTCTACAGCGGTAACACGAACCGGATGAGATCAGAAGAGTCTCATATGAGGCAAAATATGAGGCTTCCAATCACGCGACACCATGTGTACAAAAGAGTCTTTTTTTAAAAAAGAAAAAAAATAAACAGCAGGCCCTTTTGTACACGTGGCTTCGCGTAATTGAAAACCTCATATTTTGCTTCATATGAAGCCTCCTCAGATCTTATCCCAACACGAACGGCTCAAGATTTGTATTAACACATCAGGGCAATGGGGTAATTCTTTAAAAATGAATTCTCAGTTCTATTCAGTAAAAAAATGGATAACATGTAAAGAAATATATATATATATATATATATATATATATATATATATATATATATATATATATATATATACATACATACTCGTCTCCTTTTGGTATGAGTATTCTATCAGTTAGATGCATTCCGTGACCTAATGTTCTGTAAATCATTACAAAGCTCTTATATCAAATGATTTTCGCTAATACTAATCCACTCTTATGCCCTCGAAATTTTTGTCCCCTTCTGGAATATTTGTATAAATTATTCATGCAGAGTAAGAGATAGACCGTTTACATGATTGTAGCGAAATAAATATAATATTTATCAAACTATGTTCGGAGGGCCCAAAGGCCATCGTGCATGTTCTTTCCAATGGAAAGAATTGCACTACTGCATCTTAGCAAATAAATAAATAAATTCTCAACCGAACTAACATCTCGCAGAAATTTTATTGTGGTCATTGATCAACTAATGGCCCAATAAAATGATGACAAATAAGTTTTATCTACCTGCAATCAAGGGAATGATTGACCAAAACAAGGGGACCATAAATTTTCTACACATTTCATTGGTCAATGACCAACTAATCATACTTGGTCATTGACTATCGTAAAATTTGTGCACAAAAATAACCAAAAAAATTTCACTTTTAGACCCAATTTATGGTCCGACTATGTGTTGATGTATGATAGACCATCAATACACCACCTAATTTCGGCCGAAAACTCTCAAGCCCTTCTTACACGAAATGTAAAGGTTTCACGTGTGGGCCTTTCATGTGAACCAAGTGGATTAAAGGTTTCTTCCAGCTGAAAGTATACGTGTAATGTTATATAGCATAAGTCCACATTACACAATTTTAATTCAACAATTACTTTTGATAAAGATAAAATTTTTATGCTTCCGTTCTTTTATGATGGAAAGCTCGTTTACAATACAACAACAATCATACACAATATATCTCAAACATTAGCAAAAAATATCGTTAGTGTTCAGAGAGGAGCCGAGGCAGGTAAACAATATCTCCATCCCAAGGGATAGAGAGTTTGCTTCCAATGATACCTCTAGCTCTATATGTACATGAATATATAACATAATAATAAAAATATGGTGTACTAGTGTGTTAGTGAAGGGATTTAGTAAACAAAAATAGAAAGATTCTGATATTAAATTAGATATAACTGTGTATATGCACCATGAAAAGCTAAACCGAATTATAAGTTATAAATAATTCAGATGTTAACGGCTTAAGTACACGTTAGATACAAGCTTTGTAGAGAAGCTAATGAGATTTTTTATATTTTTTTAGAATAGCTAATTTCATTTTGGACCGTCGATGGGAGAAAAGAGGCTAACCATATATGCCTAGATGTGATTGATGAGCTATGCTTTGGGTTTTTTTTTTCCTTAGCTATTTTGTTCGTTTAAAACATATTGTCATAGTTGACTTTTTAATATAATATAAATTAGATCGTTGAAAAAATCAACCATGACAATGTTTTTAAATTGAACGGAATAATTTGTATTCGCTTAGCTAGTCCAAGTGTGAAATGGTAGAGTCAATTACAAAGACGAAAGACGTGATTCTGATTCCACTATTAGTGATTTCAACTATGAAATAACTAAACTAGGAAAAAAAAATTAATGTAAGCAAAAGGAAACTATAATATCATCGAGTATATAATTAGTAGAAAAACCATTTATATCATATTACTATTTAGTAACTAGTGACAATTATAAACAAATTAATTTTCAAAATACACTTACAAGATCAGAGACTGATGATGCAACATGTGGCAGAGCACCCCATTGGACTTTCTTCATGTTCAATCCTCGAACTTCAAAATGACCATCATCTTGATAATCATAGCATTCCATTGCTCTCTCTGATTCCTGATTGTTGAAAACTGTTGCATCACTTGAAACAGTGATGATTCCGACAAGCTCCCCATCCTCGTACAAGGGCGTTTGTGTCACCAAAGCCATGAACATGTCACCTGATTTTCTCTTCAAAGGGAACTGACCTGACCAAGATTTCCCATTTCTCAATCTTTCCATTATCTTCTTTGCCCATAACATGTGTTCTTCATCTATATGCAAAGCTGTAAACTTTTTTCCAATCAATTCATACCCATTGTATCCAAACAATTTTTCTGCTGCACGATTCCTGTAATCCCCCAGATCTAAAAGATCGTCAAATATATTAAAAACAAATGCTATGTAACACCACCACATATATATATATATATTAAAATGCAATGTAACAATAAGAGGGTGATTGGTTGGGGTTTCTTAAGGTTATAGATTTGGAAGAATCAAACGCATAAAAGTTGTTTGTTTATTGAAATGGGGATATGAGTTTCGGATGATATCCGAGTATTTGGTTATGGATATCGTTTTTTGATATACTAGCTCCCCTTGTCTATCAATATGGGTAATGGGAGTATGGCTATCGAACCGGTCAACGCCGCCGGCCGGTCACTATTCCAGCCAGTCAAATATTTTCAGCCAATTTTAGGGTCGCTCACCTCCGATACTCATTTCAATTCCGATACGTATGTGGGTATGGCTTTCGAACCGGTCAACGCCGTCGGCTGCCACCAGCCAGTCAATATTCCAGCCGGTCAAATTTTTCCGGCCAATTTTCGGATCGACCACCTCCGATACCCATTTCAATTCCGATACGTTCCAAACACCATCAATGTCAATCATACACATTCCCACTTTAATATCAAACAACTATGACTTTTACGCCCAAACTCATATACTCCAAACTTATACCCCTTCATACTCATTCCGATTCTAATTCCGATACTCAATTGCAAACCAAACGCCACATAAGATTTGTTGTGCTGCCCATGTTACTATAAATCTGAAGACATTGATACATATTAACTTATCAATATAAAATGTCGGTTTTTTTATGTTTTATTTCCATATGAATTTAACTTTTCTTGTATCACCTCATCTTCGTTTATTCGAAATCGAAAATAGTTTACAACATTTTTATATATCTATTCTTGCAGGTATATATAGGACGGGCATTACAAGTTCTAACCCTCGGTATAATTCGAGAAAATCTCATAAAATGTCTAGAAAAAAAAAAGACAATAATAGTTGCCGTATACGTATGCATATATACATAAATAATAAATACATACACACATAGATATTTGATGTCTTTTACTGTTTGAATTTCGTAATAGCAAAGAAATGGTGGGTATGATAGTTACCAATAAATAATTTCTGGAGAGGCAGGTGGAGTGATATACACTGCATGACCCATGCAGTCCAGCATGTTCCTGTAAGGATTCCCGGTGAAGAAAGTTCCAGGAATGCAAGCCCAGCTGGAATCTGATCGCTTCTCGCCGGAATATGACGTCATCTCCGCCGTTGAACTCCGGTTGCCATCATTATGATGAATCTCAGCACTGCTGCAGCTGCTGCTTTCTTGCACGAGGGATTTGAACTGTTTTCTGAGTCTTTGGAGGTCTGTTTCCAGTCTCTGGCAACGATCCACGAGCCCTTGGTAAAGGGTCGTCGGTGAGTTGTTCTCGCCGCCATTCATGGTGGCTGCGCCGCCGCAGGCGACGGCGAAATTGGGATTTGGGGCGTTCAAGAAAGTACGCAATGAGATTGGGTGTTCCTTTATATAATTGTGTGAACTTGTGAATTTAAAAATGGTGAGATGCTGTCTATTTAAGTGAAAAAACATATGAATGCATAAAATATTTAATAATATGATGGAATAAAACAAAATGACTGTTTTTTTACATTGTGAAGTAGTATTTCATCATTATAGCTTGATGCAATTTTCATTATAGTCATCGGAAACAACATCTACGTGTTTCTAACACATGAGTATGATTGCATACATATTACTCTCTCATATCATACCGTAATAGAAGTCTATAAGACAATGGAATAATGTTATTGTTGCTGATATGTTAAATCTTACCAAAGTTACTCGGTCACAAGTTTTGAAAAATATATATTATGACACAACATTTTATTCAAATATTTTACATAATTTTATATGGGATCTTCTCACCACCGGAAACATCACTTTTTTCCTCACCGCCCGACACGTGGCAGCAGAGGATGGTGAGACTAGATGTAAGTGAACCTCATCTAGTATTACTACCACCCTGCTGCCACGTATCGAACTGTGAAAAAAGGGGTAATGATTTCAGCGGTGAGGAGACCCGGTATCAATTTTATCACGAGACTGTTACGAATTCGAGATTTGGAATCAACCTTTCTTTTCGTGAGACGCAGTGGATGGCCGGTCAACTGTGAACTAATGAGTACATGACAGCTGTACTATGTAAGTATGACAGCTGATCATGCTACTAGGAAACTTAAAAAATAAGAATGATATATAATATTGATCACACTTTGTAACTAGTATAGTTTAATCTTTAAATAATTGTAAAATACCAAAAGGTTGATTAAAGTAATATTGGAATCAATTATCTGGCTGTAATGTGAGTTGCCTATCTTTATTACACTTTTTTGTTTCACTTAAGACCAGTGAAGTGTTTGTTCCAACATTGGGTTGACTATATAGATCCAATAGGAAAAATTAAGAAAAAAGTCAAAAAAGATAGGCCAGGTGGAATTTGCATGAGCAAAGCATTAGATTGAAGTAACAAATGACCTTCTAAATTAATATAACTAAATGATGCTAAACTTTGTCAGGATTCTAAAGATTGGAAGTATTTCTGTTTAAAAAATAATGTCTTAATTAACTTTAAAAAACGTTACATACAAGTCCAAAAAAAAAAAGGCAAAATTGCGTCGTACTATAATTGTCTATCAAATTATGAGCATGTCATTTAAGATATAACAAACACAATGCTTATCTCGCACTTGATAGGGATCACACGTCATCATGTATTTATCTAAATGTATCAAAGATAATCTTTTTTGAAACAAAAAAGAGTATATATTACAACAACAAAACATATGCAGTATATCTCAACGACAGCAAAAGCTATTAGGGTCTGACGAGAGTAAAAGACCGGCAAACAATACATCCATCCCAAAAGATAAAGAGTTTGTTTCCAATTAGACCATCGCCTCTATATGTATATGTATAGATGACACACTAATATAATAATGAGATACGTACCATGCTTTAGGGCCAACATGTCCTTGAATCTCTGTTCACAAACATTATACAAGTTAAGGCTATGTTATTTAATTGAACAGTTTATGTAAAACGACACAGTATAAAGTTAATCAAAACATGATTCATAGACATAAATTCATAAACACACTGAATCACATGTGGTTTGGACTTGAATGTTAGTCTTACACTTGTCTGATTGAAGGAGTTTAGATATGTCTTCAAGATGACTATTTAAAGCAAAGTTATTAAATTACACATAACCAATATTTTATATGCTTTAATAGTTTGGAACAACAACAACATTATCCAATTGTCTTAGAGGCTCCCGTCTTTAACGATGTATGAAAGGATCGGATGTGCGCAACCATATTCATGTGTTAGAAACACACCGGGATTGTTTCATGATTAATCCATAATGAAAATTGCATCAAGCCATGTCGATCAACTGATACTTCACAATATAAGAAGTGCGGTTAATTTAGTGAGTCATTTTGCTGCATTACATCATATTCCAAAAGTAAAAGAAGAGTATGTTTTTAACTTTATTATAACATGGCAGCATACTGAAAATCGTTTCTTAATGAAACGGCTTAGTATGTCATGTAAACTAAACAATTGTATGAAGAAAAATTATGTGGTGGGAATTTTGGCCTCTTTTTATTAGAACATATTTACGTCGTGTCTTTATAAGATGGTTTATGTGTCGACATGCAGGACAAAAGGTAGTGAACATTCATGTTACTAAAGACGTACCAATTTTAAATGTGTTATGTGCCAATTGTTTCATTATTTAACTCTGAGGAAATACTGGGACCTAATAAATATAAAACTATAGTAATAAATCATTTGGTATATTTGACAATTTGGGTAGCTCTCTAATGAAAAATGTCAATCGGGATACATTGCGTGCCACAAAATTATATCATATATTTACATATAAAGAGCGTTTTCTATGCACTAGACTTCCACTTTTGCGCAGGGTCTGGAAATGGATCGGATCGTTTCTACATAGCCTTACATACACTTTATACAATAGGCTGTTTTCGCAGTTCGAATCCGTAATCTCAAGGTCACAAAGTAGCAACCCTATCAGTTGTTTCAAAACAACTTAGGTCATAAATTTACATCTATTGTATTGTAAAAATCAACTATTTTGTTCTAAAATCGTACAAAAATTTATTTTCTTCATTGGTTTTCGGTTTCTATTTAATTGCTTACAGTTTGTTGAATATGTGCTAGTTTCAGTAGTTAACGTTCTTGATCTACGAAATTTGATGGTTTTGATATTGTTGATGTTATTTTTTTGGATTTTTGTGTTTAATTGATATATGAGGTTGCTTTGTCAGGTTTTATTTTTATTTTTTCCTTTGCTCTTGGGTTGTAATATAATTGTCCCCCCCCCCCCCCCCCCCCCTTTCTCTTCTTTTCTCCATTATAAGGCAGGTTGGGTTAGTAATTGATGGTTATTTTCGCAATTATGGATTTCTAATAATTTATGATTTTTCCAACAAAATAATAAATTATTTGTACACATTATATCTGATTGGTAAATATAATCATTCAAATAAAGAATAAACAAAGTAGAGATATTCGAATTGAAATATATTTTATTTGATAATGTTCAGATATAAATGATGCATCCATGTTCAACATACAGGGTCTAGAACATACTATACTTTACATGTCTATTTAGAAAATTTTATAGTGGTCATTAATGAAACTTACTGTTTATTACACTCATAAATGTTATATATCAATGTGATTAGTACATAAACCCTAATAATTATTCATTTCTAAACCTCTCCGAACCAAATCTTCAACATCTTCATCCTTAAACCTCTCTTCGTCCACCTACTGCCTGCCGCCACTCATAGCCGCAATAATCATGCAATCCACAATCCTAACCCCTGCAACCCCTTCTCCGTTGAAATCCCACTTCCTCTATAATGTTTCCCATCCGAAAACACCCTCTCCAATTTCAATTAGAGCTCAGGCTGTTCAAACTTCATCACCACCAAACACCCTTCCTTCATCAGAAAACCCTGCTCTCAAGTTGAACAAGTATAGTTCACGTATTACTGAGCCCAAATCCCAAGGTGGGTCACAAGCAGTCCTTTATGGTGTAGGCCTCTCTGATGATGATTTGCATAAACCCCAGGTGGGAATTTCTTCTGTTTGGTATGAAGGGAATACTTGTAATATGCATTTATTGAATCTTGCTGAAGCTGTTAAAGAAGGTGTTCAAGAGGCTGGGATGGTGGGCTTTAGATTCAACACTATTGGTGTTAGTGATGCTATATCTATGGGGACAAGGGGGATGTGTTATAGTTTGCAGTCTAGAGATTTGATTGCTGACAGTATTGAGACTGTCATGGCCGCTCAGTGGTATGATGGCAACATTTCTATCCCTGGTTGTGACAAGAATGTAAGCAAGTTTCCATCTTTGAAGTTTTTCTTTCCCAGTTTTGTTTTCTTTATTATCACTGTTGGGTTCTCCATGATTTCATTGCATTTGTTCTTAGTGGAATGTTGAGTAGTACAATTTTTGCTTTCTGGTAGAAGCAAGATATTTGAGGTGTGTGCATGTATTAGCTTGAATTGGTCTAGCTCCTAAGAAGGGAACTTTTTAGTAAGTTTGTCTTTTTTTTTGTTGGAATTACAATTTTTATTTCTTCATATAATGACAAATTTTCAACTAACTGAAACACATTGATGAGCTCAAGATGTGGGTTCTTTTGAGCATAAGGCTTAATCCTAGACATTGAGTTCAGGGGTCATTGGCTTGTGTGTTATTTTGTTGACTGAGCTATAGCAAGTATTTAACTATTCTTTGAATGCTACATGGTGGTAATCAGAGGACCCATGTGACTGTTTTACTAAATTAATCTACTGTCTTAGACAAGGGGACTTCCTGGAGAACAGTTCTTCAGCCAGGAAGTTATGTTTCTTACGTGCGCAATTTCTATATCTGATATTGGATGAACACATTGATTTTTGATTCCATTTTATTGACCTTCCAGATGCCGGGTACAATAATGGCAATGGGACGACTTAATCGTCCAAGCATCATGGTTTACGGTGGAACTATCAAGGTCTGTCTTAATTAACATGGTAAAGTGTTCTCCTTCTATGATTTTGTTGACTTACATGTATTCCCTCGAAGTTGTTAACTTTTTCGCTAGTTTGTCTTTTTGTGTTGTCTTTCGGCTTTCTTTTCATTTGGGTGAATGAAAAGAAATAACTTAAAGAAAACTTGTATGGTTTTCTTTCTCGAATTCCCTTTCTGAACTTCGGCACAATGTGTGCTATGGAAAGCGGATTATAGAAGGGGTAATGTAGGGTAAATGAAGTTGGAGAAAATTATTTTCAACTTTTATGCTTGATGTTACTTTTTTGCCTTTATCTGTTTGCCTGTTGAAGCATCGGATTTATTGCCTCTAGTGGTTTCTCTTATCATCCAGTTATATGGTTATAACATAACTTGCATGATTATATACTGCACCTAGTATTCTCATTTGCATGAACCTGTAATATGATGCTTTAGTGCCCTTTGTGATTAGTCTTAGTTGAGTACTAATCATATGCATCGTCTCCTTACTTCTGAAAGTAGGTGTTGTTAGATATAAGAACTTATCGTATTTCCTGTATTTATGTATGTATGAAATTATAGCCATTTGTTTAAATCACTTTGCAATAATTAATTGATGATTTTTGATTCAATTCCACAAAATGGATGCCTATATGTTAAGTGAAATGTGCCAACAATTTGACTGCACAAGTCATGAGACTTCTCTCTGAGGCGAGGCGGGGTTATATTGCGTGTTTTTGTGAAGTTGTATTGTCAGAAGAACCAAAAAAGGTCCTGTCGTTGACTCCTAATAGTCAATTATTATTCGTTTAGAAGACCTTGATATGAAGTCCAAGTGCCTTAATTTGATCCTCTTTCCTCTTTAACCTTGCTACTTGAAAAGTCAAGCTCTTGTATGAATCAGAGCAACAGTATGACAAAATTCTTGAAGCCTTTCTGATAATGAATATACCTTAGCAAATCTACTAATTTGCCATTCTCTGACCGCTATGAATATACTTCCGCAAATTGGCTAATTTGCCGCTCTCTGACTAATTTTCTTACGTAAAGTATTTTGGATGTGTAATTGGTGTCTTCAAAATTTTTTATATGGAGATCGTTATTGAAACTAACTTTCTTCACTTGTCTTGCAGCCTGGCCACTTTAATGGGCAGACCTTTGATATTGTATCCGCTTTTCAGGTATGTGATAGATTGCCTAGCTTACTCTCCCAAAAAAAAAAAGGTGGTTATGTATGTATTTGCCTTCTGCATTTCTGGTCATGAACCTCCTCCAATTCTCTTTTTTGCGTTTTACCATTTCTTTTATGTGTGCTTGCGTATTGCCGCAGACAATGTATTACGACATGGCTAATTTTACCTCATTGATCCCTTATTGTTTATTTAAATTTTCTTTATTTGTAACAAGCATGTAAATGGAATAATGACATCTGTAAAAAATGTATCAAAACTGGGAAGTCCTTTTATGTGCTTAACTGTGTTTGTCATCTCCTTGATTCTTCTCAGAGACTAGGGTGGACTTTGTAAGGCTATCCTCTTTTAAGACCAGAGTGAGCATATGTTGTTTCCGTTAACTCATTAAACTTTTTATGGGTAAGATATGTCTGAAGACATAGGCTACCTATGCCCATGCTTTCCCACCTCGATTTGTGGTAATTGCATGTTATTCACTGAGCTTCATTTGGACGTGCTTCTCAGAGTTTAGGCATTTCAGTGGCACTGTACTCCTCTTTGTCTTGCTTCCAAGCTAGTTTGTTTCCATGCCCAGACCTTGGAGCTTTAGATTGTTTCTTTTTATATGCAGTTAATGGTCATGATCTGATGATTTATTTTTCATTTTGGTGTGTATTTGTCTCCGTCTTCTGCATTTAGGACGCCCTTCATTTGTAGTCACTATAATCTGATGCTTACCAAATATAAGAAGAATTCTGGCTTCTGATAGGTTTATGGTGAATATGTGAGTGGTTCAATAAGTGATGAACATAGGATGAATGTCGTCCGAAATTCATGCCCTGGAGCTGGTGCTTGCGGTGGAATGTATACAGCAAATACAATGGCTTCTGCTATTGAGACCATGGGAATGACACTTCCATATAGGTAAATATACAATACCAGTGATTCTTTTATATGCTGTATTTTTGCAAGTCTCCTCACACCCTTCTCTCTCTTTCTTTCTGTTTGTCTTCTCCCTCTCCCACTCTTTCGTATAAAGCTCTTCAACACCTGCTGAAGACCCACTCAAGTTGGATGAATGCCGCCTCGCTGGAAAGTATCTTTTGGATTTGATGAAAATGGACCTAAAACCACGAGATATTATTACTCCCAAATCCCTGCATAATGCAATGGTTATGGTGATGGCTCTAGGGGGGTCAACAAATGCTGTTCTTCATTTAATTGCCATTGCAAGGTGAGTGCTCCAGTACCCGGAACTTTATTTCCAAGTTAATGCAAATCTCATGCCACAACTACATGCACATCTCATGCTAGAACTACCGCAGGTCTGTTGGTCTACATTTAACTCTTGACGACTTCCAAAAGGTCAGCGACAAGGTTCCCTTTCTTGCTGATCTTAAGCCAAGTGGAAAATATGTAATGGAGGACGTACACAAGGCAAGTATAAACTTGGAACTCTGCCACGGATTCCTTTTATGAGTTTGAATTTTCTTATGCTCATTTCTTCTGTGTTGATGGAAAATGCATTTCAGATTGGAGGCACGCCTGCAATCATCCATTACCTATTGGAGCTTGGACTGTTGGATGGTGACTCTATGACTGGTACGTAAATTCTGGCCTTCTGGCCTTTGGATATACAGCAAGTGGTGGCTTCTCCTTTCATGAAGGGGTTGCCCTTGTTGTCTCCCTGGTTACTATTTATTTTTTACTTTATATTTTTAGCCAGTGACGTATTTGGATATTCCGGATTTCCAGCATTTTCATTGTCTTTTCAATTTTCCTTCAGTGACTGGGAAGACACTGGCAGAAAATGCAAAGCTATTCCCATCTCTGGCTGAGGGTCAGGTAAGCTGCACCCTGATTCAATCTAAGATTTGACTTTGATGTGCTTGTAAAATCGATTATGAAAGTAAGATGATACTTTTTTTGACAGCAAATAATTAGACCCTTGGCGAACCCCATCAAGGCAACTGGTCATATCCAAATATTATATGGGAATCTTGCACCAGATGGTTCCGTGGCAAAAATTACAGGCAAAGAGGGATTGTACTTTTCAGGTGATCCATTTGGTCTTTTCCCTCAACATTACCAGCCTCACATAATGTATTTTGGCGTCAGACAGATGCTACTTAATTTTGTTGTATTGAAAACTTGTAAATAGAAGTCTTTCTTCATGGATAATAAGTAGACATCAGTAATGCATTCAGCAAAGGAGATGATTTTGAAAATCTGCTCATCAGGTCCTGCTCTTGTGTTCGAAGGAGAGGAATCTATGATCACAGCCATATCTGAAAATCCTTCAACATTTAAGGTCAGACTTTGTTTTGGACAATCTCAGAAATGGGACATATTTTAAAAGGATTTGATGAATCCTGGTTGGTTTTAGATGTCTAGATGACTTACATGTACAACATTCTTACAGCCTCTATCTGCAGTTGATCTAAACTACTACTTGCTGGTTATTGTATATTTATTTTGAAATACATTGTTGAAATATAGGGTATTTGCTTGGTCTTGCATGTTGTTTAAGACCTTTTGTGCTTGTTATATAATGCTGGGACTTCAGGATGCCACTGCTTGTATTAAATAAGTAAAGTGCTTTTGGATCACCATGATTCTGTTTCGTATTGAGTTTCTATTGTTATTCATGTTATTGATTTGGCACCTGATGTTTGAACAACTAATCCTTTCCTTTTCTGCACTATAAGAAATAGTGACAATGCAGAAACCCCCAATTTTCTCTCAATTATTTCTTCATTAACTGTGTTTTCTGGTGATCCTCATTAATTTTAATTTGATCTTAAGGAGTTAATGTCCTCTGTTGATGAGAAGTTGAGCTGTAGCATGTTATATTTTCTTGAAAGACTTCTTGTTTGGTGTTTTCCACTGAACTGTTTATTCTACTTGGAAAGTTTATTGATCCACTTTGCTCTGAATGTCCATAAGTTAATGATTCTGTTGCTCTATTTTGTCAATCCAATGACAGTTCTTTCTACTATTAGCTAACACAAGTCAAGGTTGAATTCGCTTTTGATTTGTTTGTCTTTGGGAATGAAACATTGTGTTGGTATCTGGTTACATGACCTTAGTCTACTTTTGCAATACGCTTTTCTAATTTATTTGTATCTGGTTATTATCAAATAAGTTTTCTTTTATTTTAATTCGGAAACATGGAGAAATTCATGAAGGTAGTCATTCCCGTTTGAATCTTAATGATTGAAGTATGGATGCTAATTGTTCCTTAAGAGAACAATAGTTTGCTTTGCTGATACACCTGAGTTACTTCTCCTTACAGGGAAAAGTGGTAGTTATTAGAGGAGAGGGGCCTAAGGGAGGACCAGGAATGCCTGAAATGCTGACACCAACCAGTGCAATAATGGGGGCAGGTCTTGGGAAGGTATGTTAAACTCATCTTTTGATCCCTTTTTTTGCCCTCATCTTCTGATATTTATTCTCCATATTCCTAAAACTTAATGGTTTAGATTCAAACTTAGTGATTGGTATCACCTAATGCTTCTCATTAGCTTCAATATATCTGAACTGATAGTCTGATAGAAATTTCATCACTGATATGTATCCAGGAAACTGCCTTGCTCACCGATGGGCGGTTTTCAGGAGGCTCACATGGATATGTTGTTGGTCACATTTGCCCTGAAGCTCAGGTATGCTAAGTTTCTTTATTGCTGGAGGTATTTTATAATAACATGTTACTTTGACTATTAACTTTTACGTTCCATTTTTCTTTTCAAAAATTCAGCCACCTCCATAGCTTTTCTTTCCCCCCTCTTTCCGGTTCTCTTCAAGTTGAAAGTGGTAGAGATGGGCCATTTCATGGTTGCGAGATGGACATTTCTGGTGATGGGATTATTGTAGATTTCTAACTCTAAATCATGTTTGTACTTATGAACATGGAGCAATAAAAGTTCATCTGAAGCAATTCTGGATTTAAATACTTAGGTTTATTATGTACCTATGCATAAATGTCTAAAATGCACTCTCTTCCCAGGAAGGAGGCCCGATTGGTCTGGTGGAAAATGGAGATGTAATCACCATAGATATCCAGAAGAAAAGAATGGACGTCCATTTGACAGATGCTGAATTGGAGGAACGAAGAAAGAGGTGGACTCCCCCTCCCTATAAAGCAGACCGTGGAGTTCTTTATAAGGTGCGCGATAATCTTCACCTAAACTTCTTGCATGCTTCCATTAAATTTATATATTTCGAATTAAGCTTGGCCCTGTTCAAGGAATGACATGGGACTTGATTCCATGCTTATTTTCTTTGAAACCTATTTATCCAGTATATCAAGAATGTGCAATCAGCTTCGGAAGGATGTGTGACGGATGAGTGATTAAAGATGGACAACGGGTGCCGACAACTCGTGGGGACTCATTTCTAACTCGCTGGAAATAGCTGATTCTGCATGCTGTTTTTATTAGAACATACTATTGGGAGAGGTCAGCCTGCATTTTCGTAATCTAGGAGATTAGTCTTGACCTGTTGAGAAACAAGAAAAGAGACCTCATGTTTGTTGCTATTTTCGACAGCCTATTCTTTCTGGGCCTTTTTCTATGTTAATTGTGCCCCTTGTCAAATTCTGTGCTCTAGGGGAGGTTGAATATTGCTAGCGTTTTTTACTAAATGCTTGTGCCTCTCTCTCTAGAGAATCTGTGAAAATAATATGTCATGCAGTCGCCCTCATCTTTCTTAAGTTTTGCTCTGTGTGTTTGGAAGCAAGGAGCAGGAGAGGTTTGAATCTTCAACCTCCGTAACCCTCTTTGACTCTTAGACAAACAAAATTACCTATTGTCTTAGAGGATTTCGCCTATGGCGAGGTATGAAGGGGTTGGATGTACGCAACCATATCCATATGTTAGAAATACACAGATATTGTGTTCCGATGACTCATTATAGAAATTGCACCAAGCTGTGTCGATCAACTTCTACTTCACAAGTCAATTTAGTGAGTCGTTTTGCTTTATTTTAGCATATTACAAAGTCACGTAAGAGTGTCTCCTTTTACTCCATTGGAAATGGAAACATGTGAATATAGACAAAGTTCGGCTATATCACTATCTATACTAGCAAGGGTGTGTTCTATCCATAAGCTATTTCCGTTAGCTACTGTAGTGATACAGCACACTAACACACTAACACATCATATCTCTATTATTATATCATTTATGCATGTACATGTAGAGCCGGGGTCTCATTGGAAACAGACTCTCTATGCCTTGAGACAGAGGTATTGTTTGACTACCACTTATCCTCTCCAGACCTTAGTGATAACTTTTGCTGTCGTTAGGATATACTGGGTAAGGATGATGATGACGACTGTAGTGATACAGCACTACTGAGTGATTCACACCAAAACTTGCCTTCTTTTTCCTGCATTTCTCTCGTCGCGGTAAACTCGATAATATAAAATCGGTCTTGTAAGATTGCCTGGTAAACTTGAGAGGATAGAGATCTGTCTTGCAAGATTGCCTGGTAAACTTGAGAGGATAGAGATCTGTCTTGCAAGGTTGCCTCTAGCCACGGGATCGAGGGATTGGGATCGCCTGACCTCCCTTCCCGTGACCGTCCGCGTGACCGCCCGCCACGTTGCAGCAGGGGGTGGTGAGGCTGAGTGCGGGTGACCCCCGTCCAGCCTCACCATCTCTCTTGCTGCCACGTAGCAGGAGGTCGCGAAGGGGGTGAGGCCAGCGGCGGTCAGGGGATCCTTTCCCGGGATCGAGACTCTTGCGCGTATGCAGAAGTTTTCGTAACAACGTGGTCAATATTCATTTATTTTTCTGGATCTCAAAAAGGCCTTATGGTGTTACGCATGGCTGTTCAAAGTGCAAGGGGTATAAAGTGGGATTTGAAGATGATTATGCGCGAGGGGTAGCCGAACGAGCGGAGTATCGTGTTGTTCAAGCTCGGTTTATTTAACTTAGCGAACGAGCTGAGTTTGCTCATTTATTTAAACGAACATATTTAATTGTTCAAGTTTGGTTCGTTTAACTCACGAACAACATTAACGAGCCAAACATCTTAAACGAACAGTGTCATTTATTGAGTTTGAACAAAAAAAAAGTGGTTCAAGCTCGATTCATTAACCATTTAACCGAGCTCGAGTCGAATAAACCGAACATACCAAACGAACATACCAAACGGCTCGCTTCATTTAAAGGCATAGCGAAGGGCGATAGGTGTGTTACAATTACACAAAAGTATTTATTATTTTCCCATAATCTGCTAATGATCTCTTCATATTGTTAGACGAGACAAAAGTACAAAGACTTCATGAGAAGCTACCTTTAAGTGTTAATATCCTATTTGTATATTTTTTGTGTGAAAACTCTACTGTTTACTGTTTATTTCAAAAGACCTCTCACAGAACTTTCAATACAGTGAATTGTTTGACATACGCTTAAACAAGAATCCGGAGGTCTTATTGGAAACAAGCTCTCTATCTCTTGAGATGGAGGTATTGTTTGTCTGTCTTTCACCCTCTCCAAACCTAACGATATCTTTTGCTGGATATGATTGTTGTTGTACAGTTAGTTAAACAAGAACATACATGGTATACAAAAAATAGTTTGAAACTTACCACTTAACTTTTTGAGCTGGCTTACATGTATGTGTTCAACCATTTACCTCACAAATCAACCACCTTTTTTTTTTAAAAAAAAATATTCAAAACCAAGGACATATACACTAACTCAACGAGACATACAACTTTATTGTTTAAAGAAAGAAACATAAGCAATAATAAAATAGATACACTCTCCTTCCTAAAAATATTATCAACGTTGACTTTTTAACATAGTGCAATTTATACTATGTTGAAAAACTAACTGTGACAATATTTTAATAATGAAAGAAGTATCACAAATGATTTTTTTTAATTGTACTATTTCGAAAAATCAAATGTGACAATATTTTTTAGAACGAAGGAAGAATTACATATGATTTTATTTTTCAAGCTATCCATTTAATAAACATTGAGTGGGGGACTGGGGAGTGGCGGGAGGCGTGGTCAGGCAAATAAGGGAAACTCACTTTTGAACTGTGTTTTTGCAACTATATATATATATATATATATATATATATATATATATATATATATATATATATATATATATATATATATATATATATATATATATTTTGTGGTTGTTGTCGTGGTGGTTTTAGAGTAAACCTGGTTTTCAGGACATTGCTTAATTGATACCAAATAGCAAAATTGTATTTAAGGATGCATGTTCGACTTTTGGCTGCCATAGTGGTGGAGTTTAATTTAGGTCATGTTGTCTACAGACCCATGCTGCAGAAGTTTTCAGTCTAAACTTCTTCTGGCACCAAATATTGTTCTTCATATCTAGAAAACCGATCATTAACCTGACTTGCATCATTTACAAAGTTTTTTGCGACTAAAACAATAAAGACCATCACATTGAGATACAACCTTTTGCATCAAAAAGTAGTGTAGAGGGTTTTTAATTTCTAATCGCTGGATGGAGGAGAACTCGACTAATAATAGGTACACTCTATCAGTTTGGAACGACGATTATGATCATTATTTTTTATTTTAGATGATTTTTAATAAAAAAAAAATTAAGTTGTACTTTTTTCTCTTTTGAAAGAAATAAGAAGACGTCATTTGCTGTCCTTTATTTCATAGTAATTCTTTGGTAAATCCTCCACCCCACACCTCATGATATATGTTGAAGGCTCATCAAAGTTCAGCTGGAATAGAGCAATATGCAAGCTCAGCAACATTGGCAGAGCATTAACAAAAACAACATTACATTATTATCTTAGAGTCTTCTGTCTATGGTAAGGTATGGGAGGGTCGGACATACGTAACTATACACATATGTTAGAAACACATAAAGGTTGTTTTCCGATGACCCATAATGAAAATTGCGACAAGCTATGTCGACTAACTGATACTTTACAATATAAGAAGTTCATCCAATTTAGTGAGTCGTTTTGCTTTACTCAATCATTTTCTAAAATAAGGAAAGAATGTGTCTTTCATTTATGAAACCTAATAAAACAAAAGTTATTTCGTACAACTTATGGTACACAAGAACGTGAAATAGACGATCATAGCTAGCTACATTAAATTGTGACATCAAAAAAGGATTATAGAAAAAGTTAGTTGAAAAGTTAGCAAGTTAGTTAGATTATATTTATTAAGTGTAATTATGTATGATCACATTTTGTACATATGTAATGAAGTGTATAGGATTGAAGAGTACGAATGGAAATTCCCTTCACCAATTCCTTTGTTATGGCAGTTAATTCTCTCTACATTTCCTTTCAGCTTTTCTAATATGGAGTATTATATTAGCATCGTGGATTATAATCTTGATATGACAATTGACGCAAACACAACGAAATTATTCCGCTTCGATTACAATAAAATACATTAAGTACATAAATATTTTTCTTTTTTGACTTGTGTGATTTGATTGTGATAGTCGTGATTTTTTCTTACTGTAAACACTCTCCCAAGTTAGACAGTTAGATCACTGATGTCTAACTTGCACAGTGCAGAATCAAAAACATTTTCAGTGACTGTCTTCTTGAAGATATCGGCTGGTTGATCTTCGAATTTTATAAACGGGAGCTCAAAGACACCTTCTTCGAGTTTCTCTTTAATAAAATATCTATCCACCTCTACATGTTTGGTTCGGTCATGCTGCATATGATTCTCGAAAATATTTATCCCCATCTTGTTATCATACATCAACTAAGTAGGCAGTTTTGAAGGGAAGCCAATCTCGTGCATCAACTTTTTCAGCCAGAGAATCTTTATAACATTATTTGCAATTCGCTGAAACTCCGGTTCTGCACTAGACAATGCCACTATGTTCTGTTATTGCTCCTATACATGACTAGATTTCCTCCTACCATGAAAAAGTACTCGGAAGTGGACCTCATATCATTAGGATTGCATGTCCAATCAGCTCAGTATATATTTCATCGTCTAAGTGTCCATACTTTTAAAATAGTATTTCCATGCCAGGCATTCCCTTTAAATATCTCATTATTCTCATTACCGCATCCATATGTTCTTCTTGCGGATGATGCATAAATTAGCTTACAACTCTCATGGTATATGCGGTATCTGGTCTAGTATGTGAGAGGTAGATCAACTTCCGTACAAGTTGCTGGTACTATTTTTGATTTGCCTCTGGTGCCCCTTCCTTCAACTGCAATTTATGATTCCCATACATGAGAGTATCACTAGGTTTGTAGGCTATCATCCCCAAACTCAACCAGTAAGTCCAAAATGTATTTTTCTTGAGATACGAAGATTTTTTTGTTCGCCCAGAGAACCTCAATTTCAATAAAATATTTCAGTCCTCCTAAGTCCTTTATTTCAAATATGGTAAGCAAATTTCTTCGAAGCCAAGTGATTTCCTTCCAGTCATCTGGAGTGATAATTATATCATCTACATGTATGAAAAAACATGTGACCAAGTCTCCTCTCTTTTTAAAGAACATGGTATGATATGCATTGCTCTATCTGTATCCGCTCTTCATAACTACTACGAATCTTCAGAACCATGTACAAGAAGACTGTTTCAGGCCATAGAGTATCTTTTGGAGTCTACATACTTAATTGGTCTGAAACTCATCAGTAACACCTAATGGCACTTCCATATATACCTCTTCTTTTAGTTTTCTATGTAGGAAGGTACTTTTAACATCAAACTGATGAAGTCTCCAATCATTATTTACTGCCACTGAGAACAATACTCTGATAGTATCAATTTTTGCAACTGGAGAAAACATCTCCGAATAGTCGATCCCATACGTCTGCGTGTACCACTTCACTGCTAGTCTTACTTTATATCTCTGAATGGTCATATTTTATTTGTACTTGATATTAACAAGTCATCGACATCTTATGGGCTTCTTTCCTCTTGGCAACAAACTTAATCTCACGTCTCGTACTTTTTTAGAACTTTCATTTCAATTTTCATTGCTTCCCTCCATTCTGCTTTCTTACTCGTGTCCTGGATTGGTTGTGAGATAGATTCCGAACACAGACAAGTGAGAAATACCTTTTTACACTCTAAAATCCTACCATTACAACATTTACTAGGCATATGGAAGATCAGGATAATCATTCGGGTGGATACCGCATCGTTGATCACCCTTGTTCGTTCTCAGAGGAAGAAATTGTACTTGTTGCTCAGCCAACTCATCAGTATTATCCATAATGTGCAGAACATGAGACTCTGCATCAATATGAGTTTCATTTACCTCTTGTTAGACATCGAACAAAAAAGACTCACTGGCGGATAGTGTCTTGTCAACGAATTTTTCGTTGGAAGAGGCTTGCTCGGTGCGTCATTTACTCTCTCTATTGGACAGCCTTTGAGCAGCTGCGGCTATGTAACCAATCGAGTGACCCGTCCATATGCTCCCCTGAGCCTTAAATTGGTGGTGAAAGAAATATTTAGACTCAATGAATACATATAAATAAATCATGATATTAATTGAAATGGTAATATAAAATTTTTGACTATTAACGTATTTTTTATTATAAAAAATAAATAATATTTTTATGACAAATAAAAATAAAAATGTATGACAATATTTTAAGGAGTTTAAAAAAGAGGAAAACAAGAATTGGTAATAGCATAAATCCTAAGGAGGTGATAATGGGAAAACATATCCCAAAATATAACCGTTAATTGCAGTTATCACGATCCGCCAAAACGTCGACTGAATTTCAATTATGTACAAATGTTTTTTTCTCTCTTTCTTTTGGCAGTTCTGAAAGCGAATCATAAAAGATGAAGATTTTCTCTCTGATTATCGTCCTTTTCATGCTTTTGCTCTTCTCCCAATCCAATTCGTCGATTCAGATTCTGTCAAAAAACAAACTAGAAAAATGCGAGAGAACTACAGATTCGAGCAAGGAACTCAACTGCACTCACAAAATAATCATTGATTTGGCAGTTCCTAGTGAATCAGTAATCAATAACTATTGAGTTTTGTTAGTTAAATCTTAATTTTGCGTTATGATTTGTTTCTATTTGCTGAGTAACATGTGTTTCTGTTGTATCAGAGTGGAGGAGAGGCTTCCATAGTGGCGGAGGTAGCTGAGGTGGAGGAGAATTCGACTAATAATATGCGAACGCTTAGGGTTCCGCCTGTGATTACTGTTAATAAGTCTGCTGCATATGCCGTGTATGCTCTTACCTATATCAGAGTAGGTAACCTTGTTCCTTATGTTGAGTATTATCTAAAAATAAAAGATTAGCTTTTAGTATAAAAATATACATTTTTTTTTTTGAAAGCAGTACAAAATTATACAATTAGGTCAGCATAGTTGGTTATCCTTTATATAAGAGTAATTCTTTGGCAAGTCTTTTACTGTTTACCTTATGGTATAAAAATTAGCTTAGCTGATTATAGAGGATATGACCCAAATAAGAGAGCACAGTAGAGTTATGGGGATTTTGATTGACTAATGGTTCTGATTTTCATATGTTTATTCTTCTATTAGGATGTTGCTTACAAGCCACAGGAATTTTATGTTGAGACTCGTAAATGTGAACCAGATGCTGATGCAGAGGTTGTGCAGATATGCGAGAGGCAAGTTTGTGGTTACATTTCAGCAGTTCTTAACTTTCACTTTGTCTCTGTTTTTGTTTTGCAAAGAAAAATTTGAGATTAGCGTGCTTTCTTCGATGAATTTTGTCGCATGGTAGAAGGTCTCCTTTTCCGTTGGTAGTTCTCATCTGGTCATATCCTCATAATAATTTAAATAATAACTGCAATAACTTTAGAAGGAGTTTTTTGCGCAGCACATCATTGTGGAAGTTTACTAAAGTCTTGAAGAGATTTCACCTGCCTTAAGAGGTAGATGCTGGATTCACTTGAACCCTAAAATTCCTTGAAGAACATGTTCTGATCAAATTTTAGGAATTAGTCGCATTTCTTATGCTTTATTTATAGTTTCTGAAACATTACAAAGATGAAGCACTTCCTCTGCTAAGAGTGTGTCCTGCAATTTTAATTTTGCTCAATGTGTTCGTGGGTAGAATATGTAGTTGTTCAAACATTTCAAATATCAAACACTTCTGCTATAACGAGTGTTATCTTCTTCCTGCAATTCTATATTGTTTATGGCTATGTTCAAATTTGACTAAGAATCTGTGATCTCAAAAGTTTATTGGTTATCTTATGAGATGCGTTTGGTGACAAGATTCTTGAGATAACATTCTTGGTGGGTACAATCTGATTGGAAACGATCTTCAGCCCCCCCCCCCCCCCTATGTTTCTTATCTTTTGGTTGAAACTGTACTTTTGCTCATTTTCCATTTATCCTAGAAAAATTGTAAGTCTACAGATTTAGATGTGTTCTAACCATAATATAAGTACACCATTTGCGCAGTCAGAGGCTGTACAAATATATAAATTGACCGATCAAAGGCTGATGTCCAAAGGTGTCATTAATTCAGCAAGAAGGCTGCTATTCTCTTGGTGCTTGAGATGGAGGCCATTTTCATATGTTTCATATTGTCGCTTGAACCAATCATCAAATAGATGATGCTGTTCCTCTTTGGAGGCTAGTTAGCTGATTGATATCTTTGTTGTTTTACAGGTTGAGAGATGAGAAGGGTCATATTATTGAGCACACTCAGGTAAAAGGTGACCTTCCCCTTAAGTAAATGTTTTCCTAGTGTGGTGGCCTTGATAATCTGGAAGATGTGTGTGTGTGTGTGTGTGTGTGTGTGTGTGTGTGTGTGAGAGAGAGAGAGAGAGAGAGAGAGAGATCTTAGGATATACGTTATTTTAGAAGTTAAAGACCACTTTCATCCATTTTTTACTTGTCTTGCACAGTTACGTTTTTTCCTCTATGCAAGTTTGCAGTTCTCAGGGCACTTCTTTTTTTTATTGTTTTTCCTCAGCAACTTTTGCTAGTCGTTTTACATGATTTAACACATCTGATTTATGCCGTTGATTAGCTAATGCTTCTGGGTTGACTTGTTCACATCTTGTAAAGTAGCTGCTCTCTTAAGTAAGAGCTGAATCTCTTCTGCTAGCTAGTGTGCCTTTCATTGGGTGCGCGGATCAAGTTCAGTTTATTGATTGAGATAGAAAAAGTACAATATTTGTGATGCTATTTTCAGTTAGATATTACACATATGTTAACATGTTTAGTATCCCTTATTGAGGGATTGTTTCGAAATAGACAAAGCGTTGACAGAGTGGAGAAACTGCAGTATTGAAGAAGCTTGACCTGGAAAGTTAATTAGATAGGCCCAGCATGTTATGAGTTCTTAGTAAAATGAAGAAAACACATCTGAAACATTCCTTTTCCTGTTTCTCAGCTAGGTTGGACAAGGAGAAGTTAGAAAAATTCTGAGCAAGTCCCTGAATTTGTGCACCACTGTAGCACAATAAGATTTTATTGCCAAGTCATTTACTTGGAAAGTTTTCTACGGGTTACCATTATGGGATACTTTAGCCACATCTGAAATTACAGTGTCAGTGTAACAGATTTTTTCTTAGCAACATATAATTATGTATGTCCTTTATTGATTTATCTTGTGTCTCTGCATTTTATGGTTCTAGCCTATTTGTTGTCCATGTGGAGATCAGCGTAGGGTGCCTTCTTCATGTGGAAACTTTTGTAAGTCTTTAGCCATCTCTTATCTTTGATCATAAATTCTATACAGGTAATTATGTTAGACTTTTGACATCTGTTTATTTATTTTTCTTTTGCTGAAATTAGTTGACAAGTTAGCGAAAGGGAAGGCTAATACTGCCCATTGCCTCCGGTTTCCAGGTGATTGGTATGCACTAGGTTTGATTAAATTTAGGCAATTATCATATCTCTGTACAGACACTTTAGGCAAACGACATTAAGAACGCAAATATTCTGACAATCTAAGGCCTCTGATCAGGCAAAAGTTTGTTTAGATGTCAAAGATTTACAGGGCATATTAGAAAGCTTAAAGTGATTAGCTGCATTATCATTGAACGATTATTATCATCATTTGTTGAACTTTCATGTCTTGTTTTTCTCCTTTTTTTTGTGTCTATCTTTTGAGAAGTTATCTTTTGCTTTAAGGTTTCATGTCTTTGGCCTTGGACAGCGGTCAGTTGGATTTAGTGTAAGAATTGAAATCAAGACAAGAACTAAAACAGCAGTAAGTATCTTATCTTTCTCCTAATAGTATACAAAACTCAACTTAATGGATATTTTCTTTGTTATGTATACTTTTTCTAATGTAACATTTCGAGTTGATTAATGGCATTGCCAAAAAATAAAGAAGTACATTAGGTTCCTTAGATTGGAAACATCACATGGGTTCTTGTTTTGGAGGATTCACTGTTTCTTTTTTACGGATGAGAGAGTGCAGGGGGTTGTTGGGAGTTTGTGTCTTATTTCAATGGCTCCTCCCTTCCTAACACGAAAACTGCAAGTGCCTTAAATTTGAATATTGCAAGTTGTAAGGAGAAATATCATTTTGTTATTGCTGGCATTACATTTTCAGTTCATGCGTTACTTACCGCTTCTAGGAGATTTCGGATTTGTGGTTAACCTTTTACATGATGGACAAATCTATCTTTATTTGTTAAGCTCTATTTACGATATCCGAACGTCCAAACTAGTTAGCTTCCTATTCCTCATTCAATATAACGTTCAACTCATTGGAAGTTCAGAACAGTTGAGTGGAAAGGAGTAGTTTAACTTTGTTGTTACTGGCATGTCACTTGCATTTCATCTGATATACGTGTTAGAGAAATTTTTAGACTAGGAGAGAGAATATGTGGTTAACCTTCTAAAATCTTAAAATTACATCTATACATGTATGTGCATGTGTCTGTGTACATATAAATGTATATGTTTACTTATGTACATTTGTATGTATATGTTTGTGTGTGTGTATGCGTGCCTGTGTTTGTGTATGTGTACAAAAGTTTATATATATATATATATATATATATCTGTGTGTGTGTGTTTAAAGGCGAATTTACAATTTCCAAATATCCAAGTTGGTGTTTGTCCTATCCCTTGTCCAGTATTAGATCTAACTGGATGGAGCTTCAGATATGTACTTTCCAGATAAATTCTTGTTTGGAAAGGAGTGGGTTGATGGGTCACTTGGTTTGAAGAGTCAGCTTAGTGCGCATGACTTGACCATGTGAATTGAACCTGGATCATCAACTCTAAGTCGTATTTGTTATGAACTTTATCTTTTTCCGATACTAAGTGGTTTTATTTTTGGTCAATTCTTTCTTTCTAGTATCACAATTACTGTTGTACTTTGAGTAATTATCATATTGTATTTCTTTTGCATACTTTGTTCTCAGGAAGTGGTTGTTGGTCCTGAAAACAGAGCTGCTATATCAAGTGACAAATTTCTTAAGGCAAGCCTTGTTGGAGACTACATTGGTTATACAGATATTCCATCATTTGATAGTTACTACCTCGTCATTCCAAGACAGGTACATGTTCTTTTTTCTTATCTAGTAGAAGAAAAATGTTACAGGCATCTTATTTCTATGCTTCTACAAAATGTTAATAAAATATATTAAGCAACAATTTTCTTTACACGCACTCGTTATAGACAACTTGAAAGTTTAACCTTCTAATATTTCTGGAATCTACGAACTCTTGGATATTGTCAAATAGAGCTAAATCTTCAAATGCAAAAGAATTGGTGGGCATCCATAATGTGTCCCTGTATGCTACAGTAACGGCAGACATGAAATATTCTGAATTTCTATAAACTTGGTATATTGTCGCTTGATGTAGTTCATTTTTTTTCTCTTGCTGATGTCATAATTACTCTCCGTGCTTGCCTTATGGTGCTGATCTTTAGAAGTGATCCTGGTACTTAAGTGTCAGTTTTAGGAAGTGTCACTCCAATGTTACAGTAAATCCATGTACGCAGCCAACAATTCATTTTCTGTTTCCTTAAAGGGTGCCCCAGGTCAACCACAAAATCTGGGAGGCAATATTTCTATGTGGATGCTACTGGAAAAAGTCAGGTTTACTTTAGACGGTCTTGAATGCGACAAAATTGGTATTGGTTATGAGGCTTTCAATGGTCAGCCAGATTTTTGCTCAGCCCCATACTGGAGTTGCCTTCACAATCAGCTGTGGAACTTCTGGGAGGCAAGTAATTGATACATCTTCCTTTGATCACATTGTATGGAATTTTCAGCTGTTGGTTGTTTGTCACAATAAACAAATTATGTAAGCTGAGGCTTCTAGAAGTTTTTTCTTTTTTCTCTTTTTTGGTGTATGATGTGTTGAAAAAAGCACTTTTAAAATTTTAGCGGAGGTTGTTAAGTTTGAGCAGATGGGTAAGTGGTTGTTATTCATAACCATAACAGATTAGAGGAAGAATGGTGTTGTGCGCCAATGATGGCATTATTACCAACATCGGTCTTTGCATACAAGTTTAGGCCTATTACTAGAATACCTTTGCACACACCTTCAAATTCATTTAAGAAGTTGAAACATAAAAGACACTCCTTCTTAAGCTTTAAAATCTAGCTGTTTGTGGTGATCAGTAAGTGAGACATTTCTTTTCATGTTTCACTATATTATGAAGTAACACGGGGCAGATCTTTCATGATTGTCACTGCATGTTTCTAGTTGTTTCCTGACTTACTTGAGTGTTGGTACTTCTGTCAGGCTGACCAGAACAGGATCAATAGACATCAAGTGCCATTGTATTGTGTGCAAGGAAGGTTTGAAAGAATAAACCAGCACCCAGTTAGGCTTCTATAAGTTTTTAGGTCTCCACCTTTAGAATGACGCTACACTAAATGGACTTCTAACCGTCTTCAACCATATTTGCAGAGTGCGGGCAGCCTTGCCTTTTCGATAGGGATCACTGAAGTTCTTAATTCCAATCTCTTGATAGAATTGAGTGCAGATGATATAGATTATGTTTATCAGAGGTTTGTTCTTGCTTAACTTAATCGCGCTTAGTTTTAAAGCCTAGGCTACATCAGTGTTCACTATCATAGATTTGTCTAAAAGCAAACTTTGATGTTGTGACATAAGCTCTCTCTTTACTAGTTTTTCCTGTTCTTTGTAATAAGAAAAACTACGTGACTTGCTGTTTTGTCTATTCTCGTTTGCGCATGTCAGAAAAAACCTTACCTTCTCAAATCCTAGCTTCTAATCCAACCTGGACTGCTTACTTAAAATTTATCTCAGCATCTACCAAAAAACCCAAAAAAAAAAAATCTCAGTGATCGAAGAAAAATAAAATTACACAAATGATGCATCTTATGAATCATTAGGTTGGATTAGCTGCGCTTGGTCTAATTCAGTTTTCATACTTTCACAGGCTTGCTGACAAATTTAGTATATGAGTAGATTTGTTTGGTTAACCAAGCGCTAACGCTTTTTCTTTCAATTTCGTTCATTTTTGCAGGAGTCCCGGGAAAATATTAGCCATTACTGTCCCAACTTTTGAAGCTCTTACTCAGTTCGGGACTGCAACAATCACCACACAAAACATTGGAGAAGTAGAAGCATCCTACAGCCTTACGGTAAACGGTGGTCAAAGTCCAACTTTACATACTCAATTGTTTCATTCTGGTCTTTCTGTGGGTTGTTGAACCAGTAGTGAAAATAACTGCTGCTTTTGCACGGGGGAATGATTCTGCCAGGCACTTACAATTTAGCATAGAAAGTCCTCCTAGAGTTAAATTAACACTGTTCTTGTTCTTTATTATAAGGTCTGCAAAGTTGGAAAGGAACATCGAGTTTATTGAAAATGGCCTTTTTGCTTGAAACGTATCAAGTTTACTAGTTTTGGGAAGACTCATTTATAAACCTACTGAAGTCCAAAACTTTTTACATTACATTGTTCGTTGAGATTCACTAGAACACACATGTTGGATTTATCCTTTTGCTTCTCGTGTTTTTATTTCCTTTTTTGGGTGTTTGTTCCTTCTTTTTTTTTCTGTCCTTTTTTTTTTGTTTGGGGGGGGGGGGGGGGT
>AP025059.1:35197488-35248697 GCA_036186865.1 Eustoma russellianum | reverse complement strand
TTAAATCAACGGAGTAACTTTTTGTGAACTCCAGCGAGCAGTAAGTTAACTCAAAATAAAGATTTTGAATCTTTTTTTTCCATGCTTTCTTTTTCCTTTCTTAATTGGTTAAAAGATAAAGACGTGAAGCAAAAATGATGAAGTTACATTTTAAATATAAATGAATGATCTTTTGGCTCTACTTTACCTTTTCATCTTGCAGTTTGATTGCTCAACCGGTGTCAGCCAAATGGAGGTATTTAAGAAACAACAAATATCTCTCCTTCTTCAACACGATATCAATTTACGTTGTGGTCGGTGGTTTCTTTCATGGCAATGATGTCTCTAATATTTGTTTTAGGAACAATTTTATATAATGAAGCCAAAAGAAGTTGTAACTCGGTCATTCAAGCTGTATCCAACATCTGATCAAGCTGCGAAATATGCATGTGCAGGTTTGATACTGTTGGACTGCAATTCTGTCTATGCAGACTTTCTTATGATTATTGTCATGTGTAATATTCTGGTTGATTCCAGCCATACTCAAGGACTCTGATTTTAGCGAGGTTGATCGAGCTGAATGCCAGTTCACAACAACAGCCACTGTACTCGAAAACGGAACACAGGTTCTCCTTGTCTTGGATTTTAATATCGTGATACATCATTTCTCAACACCAAGTTTCAGATTTTGTTAAGACTGGAATATCTTTCTGCATCTTGAGTTGTGAATTGAGTTCAGTTCTACAAGTTACAGTTTTAATGGGCGTTGGTTAATGGCTGCAAAAAACATGTATTTCCTTGTTAATTGTTTTGAGGGTAGCAATCTGATAAATCACCAAATTACCTATACCCTGAAGGTGGCATAAGCTGCCAGGATGTTCCTTAAGGCCTAAGCTGTTGTCTTGGGCTATAACTTTTAGAAGCTTTGTCTTAGCCTTTCGAAGGCTCTTGTTGAAGTTTACAGCTGTATACATCACATTTATCCTTAACAACTTAAGCTTTTGGGAGAGATGGTAATTTATCAGCACGCAAAGATACTTTTAATTGGATAGGGTACTATCCTAGTTTTATTGGGCTCTTGGAGATGGATGGGAAGTAAATTTTAGAGGTACCGGTGTGGCTTGAACTGTCTGCCATTGTCTATGGCATCTTGCAGGAGATGAATTTGAGAAGCCTTTTTCTCAGAAGGCTAGAACAAATTTAATGTTGGATCGGGGTGTCAATAATTATATTTCACGCGACGTAGAGAAAAACAAGAAAAAGAAGACCAACTGGGCTTTTATGCTTTGGCTGTGACACAGATACGCATGTCCTTTCCAGAGTATAGCATATTCTGTTGATCTTTCTTGGTCTTTAGCTTTGCTAGCATCTTATAAGCATTATTGTCTTATACATAGGCACTGAACGGATTACCAAAACAAAGAGGGGTATAAAATCTACTTGTAGAGCAGTGAAATGTACTGCATTTGTGGGTTAACTACAAACTCTAATAATGGTGGACCCAGCGGGCAAAAACAATTTCACCAGAGAGTCGGCTGTGAGCTGCAATGATATGGTACATCTTAAAAAGTTGAGAATCACTGTTATGATATATTTGAACACTTCCAGAAAGATAAATGTATAAAAATGTCAACTGCGAAGTAGGGTGATTTCTGAAAAATTGATGAGATCAATGAGAATGATGTACAAGCATTGTTTTTCTGGTTCTTTTGCGTGATGGTTGAGGTTAGAGTCCTTTGTTTAGAGGCACAGCAACCTCTCTCCCTGCCTTTTCTTTACTCTCTTAACCACATAGTTGACTTAGAGGACACTTCAGAGCAGAGGAAAGAAAAGAGAAGAAAGATTGACTAGACATCGAAATCAATTACTGTCAGTCCTCTTACCTCTTAATATTTTCCTTGGTATAGTTTCTTAGCTGTAAGTTGCAACTTACTAGAGAAACATTAGCATAGTTTAACCAGAGCTTGGAGTTTGTTGTGTCCGTTTTTACTGTTTTAAGAGCTTCAGGGAGTTGATTTTGTGGCCATCTTCTTTCTGACTGGTAGTTGCATGAGTTTTAGTTGAAATTACTTTCTCCCCCGTTCTTGTCTTACATTCTTTATGATGAGACTATGATGTGATACAAGATAGATTTTGAAAATCACTGGCCAAGTATTTTCTGTCTTACCAATTTCTAGGTTCCATTTCAACCTCCAAAGACGGCAGTAAGTGGTTTCTTTGAGTCCATAAAGGAGTGGTGGAAGAATTTTTGGGCTGGTCTAATCGAATTTATCACGGGAGAAAATTGCAGGTAAAACAAATTTCTCCTTTATAGGAACAGACAAGTGATTCAATGATCTTGCCAGTTCAATTCTTTTAGTTACAACAAGTTTCTCTTCAGTTCTTGTGTGTCCAATGGCAATTTCACTTACACTACTATTCCATAATGACCAGAGAGAGATGCTCTGGTTTTTTTGACATAGGATGCCATGTTCAGTACATATGCATGAGTTGGGCGCTATTGTTTGGGCTTCTATTGGCAATTTTTCCCACAGGTAATCGACTTTGGCCCTGCTAGGTCCTAAAAAGCTTGTTTTTTTGTTGGTCACTCATTGTTCAATACCATGCAGTTTTGGTACTTCTCTGGCTTCTTCATGAGAAAGGACTCTTTGATCCTTTTTATGAGTGGTGGGCGGACCATTTTTATGCTGCCCAAGGAAGCAAAGGAGAGATTCGGAAACATCGGTTCGATGCTGGAGAATCAGATTTGCGTTTAAGAAAGAAGTATAAGCATGAAATGAGGCCTCATCATAAGCATCACATGCACAGGAGGCGAAGAATTCATGATCCACACAGACACAAGCGTTTGATAGGAGAAGCAGATTATCACCTTCATCATGTTCATAAAGACAGGCACAAGCCTGGATATATCAAGACCACATCCACTGCACAAACTATTCCTTTCTATAAACAGAATGATGACTACTTTCGGCATCATCAGTACATGGATGAAAAGGATTACATTGAAATGATATCCAAGAATGCCCGACGCAATAAGGAAGGCGAAAAGTTATCGAAGCATAAATATGCTCTCCTGGATGATGAGTACTATAATATCTATGACAAGAGGAGAGGATGAAAGGAAGGGAACATAGTAAAGATTGCTACAGTCAGAAATTTGACAGGTTCTATACTTTATCCTCATCTATGCAAGTGGCAGTTCATTTAGATTCTAACTGGCTCCTTTGCCCTATGTTTAGGGGCGTTAACGAACCGAACAGTTCGTGAACTGTTCGAGTTTGACTTGTATTTGGTTTGAGTTTGTTTGTTAATTTTACTTAAATGAGCCGAATTCGAACACTTATTTAGTTTCGTTTAGTTAAACGAGCCGAACTGTTCGTGAAATGTTCGGCTCATTTAAACAGTTATAGTGTTATCAAACCAATTCGAACCAAGTTTAAAGCTCGTCTAACTAAATGAACTAAGCCGAACAGTTCGTTTAGCTAAACGAATCCGAATTTGAAAACATAGTATTCGGCTTGGCTTGTTTCGTTAACACCCTAGCTATGTTCAATATTTAGTCTTCTTTTTCTCCTCCCCGCCAAAAATCAAATTATTAGCACCTTTGCTTTCTTATTGCAAAAAAACAGTTGTAATGGAACCATGACCATAACAAGTTCATTTATTCTATCAAGTATACAGTATGTTACAATGACAACAGTATTTAGACTACATTTTTACTTTACACTGTTAATAAGTATAATACAATTAATTTGCAGGGGCTATTTTTTAGCTTTACTTATATTTTTCTCCCTTTCTACTTTAATCTACACCTTCTGATGTATATGCTATCGTATGCTATTATTTGTTTATGATGATATCTTTAACGTCAAGAAACTCACATTTTGATCCCCCTCTCTCTCATACTCACACGTATAATAAGCATATACGCGTGTGTATATGCATATATGTGGGTGTAACCATTGATAAAAATATACTGCTTCATGTTTTGATCTAGTGTACTTAATAAATTAATAATCATCACACGAACTCCAACCAAGCGGCCGCTGAATATGTCATTGCTTTCATCACTTCTCTGGATTTCAGGGCTGAATTCCCCCCGTACGTAATACACATCTTGTAATCCAAGTAAAGCTAAGACTTCACACCCCTATGCCATAACTCAATTGATATTCGGGTTGAAACTTATTCTAAGAGGTCAAACATTCAATTTCAAAAACACGTACAATGTAGATATTTCAATACGTATGAGATCCTGATTTACATTCTCCATAATGTTCCTGCAGCGGTAAAAGCCTTCAGAACCATGAAGTGTTTTTTTTTTTGCTTCAAAAGCTAAGACTTCACGGTTTACGATATTCGCACATTATAACTATCTTGTAGGAGTAATTGGATTCCAACTTGCAAATGGATTCATTATATGAAAACTATCATTTTTTATTCCGAGTTTCACTCCATGCAGTTCAATACAGCATTATCATTCTCCATCACACTTGCAGACAAAGGAAAATTGCAACTTGTGAATGTTATTGGTATTCGCGAGCCATTGTATTATTGATAGTCGAACACTCCATGATACTATGACGCGGACACTCAACATATGCTGTTTGTTTTACTAGTAAAAGTCCAGTATTCATTTAAATGACTAAATCATTTCAAATGACGATAAGAAGATTGAACTCGATCAGAACATGATAAGAAGATTATACACTAAATGTTTTTGGAAAGGAGGGAGTATATGTTAATCTACTTGTGCACTAAATATTTACAACAACACATACCTAATATATTCCAACAACAGCAAAAGCTATCGCTAGGGTCTGGGGTGGATGAGCGGCAGGCAAATAATACTTCCATCCGAAAGAATAAAGAGTTTGCTTCCAATGAGATGCCGGCTCTATATTAAATGCATATATGACACAATAATATGAATATAATGTGCTAATGTGTTATTACAAGAATTTAGTAAATGTAATTTGAAATACGTTCCTAATGTAATTTGAAGTAGTCAATCATGTTCATCCCACAAAAAAGCTGACACGTCAATATTTTGATTGTGTAAATTGTAATGCAATGCAAGTAGGCTCAACTAGCTCTCAAATATCTCATCAAATCCGGACATGTAGGTGTGCCATTTTCAAGTGAAATGCTATTCCGAGTTAAAAATCTTCACCTTTCTAAAATAAATAAATAAATTTGGCAAGCCATTCTGAACTCAAACCCGAGTCTTTAAGCTAAAAGATGTGCCATTCAACCGCTTAACTTAAAAGTTTTTTTCCAGGAGTTAAAAACCTTCACCTTGTCTCACCTAACATATCACCTCCATTTGTGAGGAAAAGGGGAAACCAAAAGCACGTACAGTCTCCATGGACAATCTACCAACAAGCTAAATTTCTTTCATGGAATTGCATTCGTGGAATAAGCATCTAGTTTCATGTCCACTAGCACCAGGTTCAGGGCATGTTACAAAAGGCTACAACTCTAAATGTCCCGAACTCTCATGACATCAAAACTCTCACTATTGTAAATGACGGCAAAAGGATAACAATCATACACAGCCAGGAACCATCTTGCAGAATCAGACTCATCTGTTGCATGTATCTATCCGCCTATAAAACATTTGGAAAGCCAAAATAATTGATCAGAGAGACAGCTTTTAAACACCCAGAAAAGACAAGACCAACCTGCAACTACGAACTCAAGAGGGTGGAGATGCTTTAGTTGAGCTTAGCTTTCGGATTCGCCTATCATGTTTGAGCATGGCACTAGTACTCTCAACAATCAGTATAATCTGCAACCAGATGGAGGACTTCAAAAATCAAAATACCTGAATTTCACCTTATCAGAAGAAACTCAATTGCATGTGCATAGAATGTGATGACTAAAGTTAATTCCGCATGAAGTTATCTTTCAGGAGAGAGAGCGAGGAGGGCACCAAAGGTCTCTCCATACCATGTGGTACTGTAGCGTTGAAATACTAATAACTATAAAGTTCAGATCATGTTGAGGTCTAGATTGAGGCAAAAATAAATTTTTGACGAGTCAGCTGCAAGAGTTGAGGGATTCATACTAAGTCCCCTTGCGCACTTATCAAATTTTGAAATAATAACCACCACCACCAATAATAGAAGTAAAAGAAATGAAATATTAATATAAAAAAGATGACACAACTAATTGAATTCATTATTTGTAACCATCATGATTATGATCAGTGAAACCTGGACAGAAAGATACCTGGAAATATAAGAGGCACAGGCAGTTTTTGGAAAAACGAGGAAATGACATGCACTCATTCATGAGGTTTAAGAACAAAATGTCAGTCAATATTATGAATTTATAATAACCTGAAAACAAGCATATGCCATTCCCGTTGCGAAATAAAAATTCGCATTGCCAGTACCCTGCATGTTTCCCAAGTTCGAAGAGGGAAAAAGAAAATCATTAATAACCATCAAGATTCAAAAGAAAAACAAAAAAGGAGGGGGCAGAGGAATAACAAACAACAAAAGTTAATATGACCATGACGAGAAACATACTCTCCATATCCAAAGATTGTGCATCACAGGACTGAGTAATGATACCCCAACATATCCACAGAAGATAAAGAAAGCAAACTGCATCCCTGTGCAGCAATGAAATGTTACAAACCCAAGCAATTGAAGGTCAATGACGGATGAGGATTTCCAGGTAGTTACCAGCTAATTCCGTGGCAAATAACGGCATCAAACCCAGATATAAAGCTGAATCAGCAACCTGTCCATTTGGAACAGCTGGTTGGTATTAGCCTAGAACTGATCATACAGTAAAACACAAATGATACAATTTAAAACAGCACATAATAGATACAAAGCGAAGAACAATCGAAATCCACCCGTGTATACAGAGCCATGTGCACATAAACAAATTTATCCTTGTCTAACGGAAGTTAACAGGAACATCATAATGTTGGAGATGATTATGTTTCAACAGTTCATGCACATGTTACTTAATTTCCTACAAAGAGATTAATACTCACCGAAGGATAAGATTTAAGAAGAGATGCGATTGCCATGTAAACAAAAGCCAAAAAACAAGGCCGGTGACGCAGCCGTATAGCCAATGGCAATATCATGAACAAGAGGCTCGCATGAAATGCTATTAGAAAGAAATCCCTGAAGAAATCAAAGACCTCTGCAAAGAAGTACCTGTCACAAAATCGCAACATCAACTGCAGAAATATTTGCTCACTGATTGAGAAACTGAAAACTTCTCAAACAATAAAAACTTTGCATACCATAATACACCAATATTTGGAGATAAATCTTTCACAGTGATGATGAATCCATAAGTCCTGCAAAACAGCCGTTGACACGTGACCATAAAGTTTCACAGGGAATGCTAGCTGAGGTGAGTTCACAGAGGTGTTGCTTCAACTTTCTTATCTTTGCTCCAAAACATGTCTGAATATCCAAATGGTATAGGAAGTTTGACCCACAAGGACATTAATTTGTAAACAGCAGATAATGCACAAAACGTTTTGATAGCACATACAGAGAAGCAACAGATACCTCTACAAAGACATAAACCTGAAGCACCTTTTAAAGGTAGGATAGGTTTTTTTTCCTTCTTTTAAAAACAAAAAGGTAGGATAGGTTTTAGATTAAAGAAGGGAAGCTCAATAGAATTGTACCTTTCAAACATCTCTGATAGATCGCCACACCCTTTCAAAGAAACACCACATAGAACCAATATATAACATGTCCACAACACAGCCCAAAATAAGAATGCTAATTGCATAGAGAAAGAAAACGATTGCGTCCCCAATTTCTTATCTTCAGAATGACCATCACTTGAATTGTTCATTCCATCTTTCGGAGGAAGTGTTTGCAGAAACAGTTTTTTTGGTGGTGCATCAAGGCCATATCCTAACAGAAGAATTATCTGAAATAAAATAGCCACAAGCAGAAAACCTTTAGAGGAAGGTCCGGCTTACAAAAAGCAACATCTAGACTTCCTCAATTCTATTTCCTGAACAGAATTTTGGACGAAATGAAATTTATAGCAGAACATACTGGTATAATTAGAGATGCAGGGTATAGAGATAAATGTGTTGCAATGACCCAGCCAAATGCAGCTAATGATGCTAGTCCTGCATAGAACATAAGCAAACTGGTCATTCCAATGTGGTTCTGCATTACTATCAACTGGAATATCACCTGCACTTGTTTTCCAAAATTTGTGCATACAAGTATCAGCTTGAAGCAGCATAAAATTGCAAAATTCCTAATGCAACGAAGCAAAGAAGCATTTTGGCAAAAATCAAGCAGCAGAAGGAAAAATGGGTATGATCTTATTTCTATGGCAGGCAGACTGCACCATGATGAGTCCATATGCAAAGTGCTTATGTAACTAACTATTTCGTACTAATCATATGTTGAATCCTTTCTTTTCTTTAAATTTCTAAAGTGCATAAATGTATAATTTACTACTTTCTATAAGTTTAGGCTTTTATATGAGAGGTACTTTAACATGGTATCAGCATACCAGGATGTCTTATGTCGAATCATGCTGCACTCACTTTCCGAAATTATTAATACTACTGCTATTGGGTTAGAACATGGTGCCCTCACTTCCTAAAACAATTAAGTAGTTCTATTCTACTGCTGGTGCTACTGTAGACGTGTGTAAAGTCCACCACACATAAGTGGGCGTGTTAAAGTGCAATGATGTATAAAACACTATTATCTCTATAAGCTTAGGCTTTTAGATGAGATCACAATTTAAAATTTATTATTCACTATCTGGTTAGTGTTTGTGATTGCAGGCTATGCAACAGCTGAAAGCTCCAAAAATGAAGCATTAAGAAGAATACCAGGCAATGTCAACTTTCTGCACAAAGTCCATCCAGCAGCATGAAAATGTGAAACTGCTGTTACTATAGAAATGATTAGTGTTGGTGGATAAGACAAGTGAAGGAGCCGATGTTAAGCTTGAAAATTACCGTGTGATACTATGATGTAGAAGGTTTAACACTAACTAGAACAAAATCGAGTATATACATTGATGCAAAAGGTTTCACAGGAACTAGAACAAAAATGAGAATATAGAGCACAATTTCATCTATAAGAGAATGGCTGGTGATTCTTATATCAAGGCGAGGATCGTGAGGTTCCTCTTGGCTTTAGATATTTAAGATCAACTTTAAAGGAAAATGGGAAAACTGGCAAAGATGTTACCCATAGGATTCAAGTAATGGAAAAGTGCATTAAAAGCTTAAAGGAAAGATTTATAAGATGCCAAATTAACCAGCAATGCTCTATGGGTCGTAATGTTGGACAGTAGATTTTGGAAACTCATAAAAGTTAATATTACTAGAATGATGATATAATGATGGATATTTCAGGCATCATACTTGAGGGACCCATACTAACACTTTTTTTTCGTAATTGGACCCATACTAACATATCATAAGAGAAAACAAATAAATCCCACATCTAATAGGGTCAGGCATAAATACAACAAAAAAGAAATAAAAAAATTAAGTTGAGGACATCCAAAAACCAGAGGAAACGAGAAATGAACTGAAAAATGATTCTCTCTTTCTCTCTCTCTCTCACTACATTCTCTCTCTAAACAAAAACACTCTGGAGATAGGTCAACCACAAACGTACGATCACTGGACGGAAATCAGATCGCGAGAGAAGAGTCCACAGGGGCAAGAAAAGCGATGGCAAAGAAGGTGGAAAACAACTTGGGTCACCGTGATTGACATTGGGATGAAATTTCGACCAGCGGGAGAAGTTGAACAGAAAGTGCGGACAAAAATTGAGAGGGAATACAATAACTGGATACGTGCTGGGCAGCGACCGCCAACCCCCCCCCCCCCTCTTTTCATGGTGATAAAGCAATTTGCGGAAGGAAAATGGGGTGCGTGAGGTTTGCTAGAGATCCAGAAATTGCAAGGTGAAATGTTTATCCTTAGATTCCAGAATGAACAGAGCAAAATCGAAGCTTTGTAGCAGTCTCCTGTTGGAATTGGAAGCAAAATGTTCGTGCCACAGCCATGACACGGAATCTTAAGGAAGGAAGAGTTCAAGGCTGTACCAGTGTGGATTAGATTACCAGGGCTCGGAGTGCAATATTATGGGGGGAAAAAAAGCAATGGAAAAACTGGTAAAAGCAATGGAAAAACTGGTAAGTGCAATTGGTGTGCCTCCATATGCACAGACAAGCAAACAAGTGGGCAAGAGAGGTCGGCTTACGCAAGAGTTGTGGAAATTGAAGCAGGGTTTATAGTGTCGAAGGAAATAGAATTTGTCAACGAGGAAGATGAAATCGTAAAGCAACCTGTCCATATAGAGTGGATTCCAGCACAATGTGGAACATGCAGAGTCTTTGACCATAACCAATGGGCATTCGCAAAACAGGTGAAAGAGAAGGAAAGGAAGGATACATATAATGCTCAGGGAGAATGTTTCAGCTAGGAGAAAAAAATAGCATATTACCTGGAAAATATGTGGAACATCCTCAAGGGGGAATCACCTGAATGTGAGGAGGTTGAGCAGGACAAAAGGCTAGATGAGAATGAGGAAGTAAATATTATGCTAGTTAGTGGGGGAGGAAACAGAAGTGGTAGCATGTACCACAGATCCGAAAGTAATCCAGGAGGAGAATCAGTTTAAGGATCAAATCGGATCAGGAAACTCATATACAGCATTGATTGACGAATACGAATCGGAATTGCAAGAAAGTACGAGACTAGAAGAGATTGACACAGAGCAAATAGAGCTTAAGAGCATGAGCAAAAGTGCAAAAGGGAAAAGTATTCAAAACGGGCCATATAAGGAGGGAAGGGAGAAGAAGAATTATAACTTTCCATGCGAAAAAGTAGTTGGAATGTAAGGGGTCTAAATGACCTTATAAAGCAGCAGAAGATAAATAAGATGCTTGTCAGGAATAATATGGATATAGTAAGCTTAGTATAAGTAAAGGTAAGGGTTAATAATATAGTGAAAGTGTCAAAAAAGGTGTTCCAAAGACGGGAATACATGTGTAACAAGGCAAATGGTACTATTCCACAAATATGGTGTCACTAGAACGGACGGAAATTTACAGGGAAGGTGCTTGAGGAAACAGAGCAATGTGTATGTATGGAATGGGGATTAAAAAAAAAAAAGCCGAATGAGTTTTGTCATGACTATAGTGTACGGATCAACTAATAGGGAGAAAAGGCTGGAATTATGGAACAGAATAAGGTATCTTAGCATAGTATACCAGAACAAGCCATGGCTACTAATGAGGCACTTCAATGTTATCTTAAGTAGTGAGGGGAATTGTGGAGGACAGGATGCAGACCACATTGTGATATCTCATTTTAAAGAATGCATAGAGGAGGCTGATTTACTGGATGTGCCAGCCCGAGGGTTGCCATATACATAGTGCAATAAAAGAGATGGGGAAGCATGCATACACTCTAAATTAGACAGATTCCTAGTATCTGAAGAATGGAAGAGAGACTGTGGGCATTTTCAGTCCATTAACATTAGATCATGCACCAGGATTTTTGCAAGTAACATACATCAAAAGTGGACCCAAGCCTTTCAAATTCAGTAAGGGTGGATGACAGCTGGATTTTCAGAAAATCGTGAGAGAATCATAGCAACAGGCTAAGGGCTAAACTAAAGAGACAGAAGGGACCGCTAAAGAAGCTAAGCAAAGGACAAATCAACAGCATATATGAACGTGTAGTCGAAGCTCAAAATGACTAGGTTTGATGCATAAACCACATGACATAAAACTTCAACAGAAAGAAAGGAAAGTAATGGACAGGCATGGAATATTGCTAGCAGCAGAAGAGTTCTATAAGGAAAAGTCCTGGATTAAGTGGCTTAAGGAGAGAGATCGAAAAACAAAGTTCTTTTACAGAAATGTAAAAGGTCTAATCAAACAGTTGCATATTCAGACTGTAGAAGGATAATGGGGATTGGATTGAGGACTATGAAGTGAAACAAGAGGTAGTGGATTTTTACCAAAAAAAAAAAAATGTTCTCAGAAAGTGGAAATGATGACAGCATTGAAATACAAGAGCTGGGCCTTGCAAAATTAACAAATGAGCAGATAGAATTACTACAACAACTTATAATGGAGGAAGAAATAAAGGGAGCAATATTCTACACGAAAAATCGACAGTGCACACGGATATACGGCTGAATTCTTCAAACCGAACTAGGCTTGGAGTATGCTGGTTTTTTGAGAGAAAGGAGATGTTTGTACCAATAAACGCAACAATATCCCTCATTCCAAGAAAAGAAGAAGCAGTGAAAATGAAGGAATTTAGACCTATTGCATGTTGCAATGTGGTCTATAAGATAATAACGAAAAGCTTAGCAGCAAGGCTGAAAGAGGTGCTTCCGAAACTTATCAGTAAAAACCAGGTGCTTTTGTTGAGGGAAGAGTTATCCAAGAGAACATATGGCTAATGCAGGACATAGTAAAAGATTTTAAGGTTAAAGGAGGCAACCCAAGATGTGCAATAAAAATTGATGAAAGTTTGCGACATTGTAAGATGGACCTTTTTTTATAAAAGTCATGGAGGAGATGGGATTCCCAAAAATATTTCGTTGTTGGGTATGGCAATGCATCTCAACGGCCTCATTCTCAGTGAACATAAACAGAGAACTAGTGTGATACTTCAAATCTGACTGAAGATTCAGACATGGGATTGAGACAGGGAGACCAAATTTTCCCATATCTCTTTATACTAATTATGGAGTCATAAACAAGATCTTGATCCATGGTTTTGAAGTTGGTAAACTGGAATATCACCTAACGTGTGCTGACTTCAAATATTCTCCCTAGCTTTTGCTGATGCCTTTTTATTCTGGCAAAGGCTGAACAAGAGAACTCTAGAATATGTGAAAAAATGTTTACAGAAGTCTGGAGAAAGCTCAGAACTGAAGCCGAACAAGGAAACGAGCTCAATATATATAGCGGGTTGTGACCGTGAGAAAAGGAAGTGTTTGGTGGAAGAACTACAAATGCCAAAGGAAGAGCTGTGCATTACCTAAGTGTACCACTTGTTGCATCTAAACTAACAATAAGATACTGCCAGCCATTGATGGAAAGAATACGACAAGATTAACTCATGGCCCAATAAGAAGCTGTCTTAGGGGGAAGATTACAATTGATAAAATCAGTGCTTGCATATTGGCCAAGCATATATTTTTTGACAAAGCGGATATTAAAAACAATTGAAAGTGTACTTGCTCAGTTTTTACGTAAAAGAAAGATGGGAGCCAAAAAGGAAGCAAAGATAAGTTGGGAGCAGGAGGAGGACTCTAAATTAAACTCAAGTGACTTGAATAGTGCTTTCATCCTTAAAAACTTATGGAATATATGCGCGTGCAAAGAGTCACTATGGGTAAAGTGGGTGCACAATGTGATCATACAAGATCAAACACTCCGGAACTATAAAGCGAGGCAGACAAACTCTTGGATGTGGAAGAAGATAATGGCCCATAGAGATCTTTTCAAGGAACGAACTATTGCAAAGACAGGAAATAGAAGAGAGACATCATTTTGGTATGCGAACTGGCACCCAATAGGGCCATTGTGCTATTAGAAAAACCTACATCATATACAAAAAGTGCTAAAGCTGGAAGAGAAAGCCAGGGTGATAGATGCAATTACTGATGGCCAGCGGACATGGCAAAGGAGAGCCCAAAGAATGGATGAAAGGTGCAGAAAGTTGGTGAGAGAGTAGGAGGAATTGCAGCACTAAGTCAAACAAATGATCAGCTGGAATGGATATCAAGGAAAATGGAAGAATTCACAGTAGAAAGTGCAGTTGAATCAATGGGTAAGGACTAACAAGATTTAGAATGGACAACACTCATTTGGTGGAAGAAAAGAATCCCAAGACATGCGATAATTGCTTGGCTTTTGTGCTGGAAACGATTGCCAACCCAAGAAAACAATGTGGTAGAGTGATGCAACGGATAAAAAGAAAGCCATGGAAGAGTAGTTCCAGAAAGAATTGTTGATGCTAGGCTTGTCTGCGTACATATATACACTATGGTGGAAAAGAAAGCTTAGAAGCTTTGAGAGGCAATGAAGAATCGAGTACCTATATAAAGAGTCAAATCAGGATATAGTTGGAGACTGGAGACACATAAAGAGATCCCGCACCAACTGGTCCCTGTGTATAAATGGAGGCATATCTCAAAAATATTTTGGAAGAAAATGTAACATAGGGTAGTTTCTGCTTGTAAAGGCTAAAGGAAAACATAAGATGCAATAGAAGGATCGGAGATGTAATAGATGGACAGGAGGATGTAAAAGTTACCAAATCAATAAAAGTTGATGTCTTGGAAAAAGAAACAGAGCGAACAAATAAGATGACAAAAATCCGAAGACTAAAAACTCACCTCTGCAGGCTCCATATAGAGACAAAATAACAAACAGATTTTCAACCGGTGATGTATTATAACCTACACAAGTGACTATGGTAAATGGGTTCCATAAGTATGCAAGAGCAGCTATATCCCCTGATGGTAAAATATCTGTAGAAGACAAAAACCAACTATCAGGGAGCAGGCAATAAATGGATCGGATAAGAAACCTTATCTAAATCCTCCTACTAAAGTGGAACAGAAAACCATTACAGAAAGATTCATGTGCACATTACCTGATTCCTGAATGAGTTTGTCAAGTTGTAGTACCCTAATATTCTGAGAATATGCCTTTTGAAGAAGATGGCCAATTGTACGAATAAGCAACGCAGCTAAAAAATCTGTCATAACAAAAACCAAACTACATCCAAAAAAGTGACAATACTGCCAATGCAACTGGATGAAATGGAACATATATAATAGATTTGGCAAGAGGAGCTATCAATAAAAACAACAAATACATCACCTAAACTGGAGGAAAACAACATACTGAACTTAATACCAGACAATCAAAAGTTCATGAAAACTGCACATATTCTGCCTTCTTGGACATAGCTATCCTATAAATTAAGTGACACAAACTCGTATCCCGCATCTCCATTAAAAAAGAAAAAGGTAAGAGGCTTATACAATGCTCTCGGAGGTTCATGAAATCACCGATGTAGCTGCTTAAAGCATTCCTTAGTTCATTCTACTAATTTACGTTCATTATAGAATAATAATAAAATAATAACCCCCCTCCCCCCCCCCCCCCCCAAAAAAAAAAGAGAGTTTTACCTGCATAAGAAATGATCACGATGCCCTTGAATTCTACAAACCCAAATACAAGTCAGTAAGTTCCTCTTTTACTTCCACATATATACGTGCACTACACGCCAATAAAACCAACAAACAAGAAAAATAAAGAAACAAAAAGCTTGAATAAGAAACAGTACCTCTTCACAGTAAGAGGTCCAAGGATGGAGAGCAGAAGTGGAGATCCATGATACATGGAGCCTTCGTTATATTCACCCACCAAAATAAATAAAGTAATCAGTAAAACTAACCTTCAAATTTGAGGTAATCCAAGTTGAATGTAAATATAATTACGAACCAGAATATGGCGACATTGACAACTGCTTCAACCAGTAACCCTCCGCCACTGAAACAAATAAGCAAGCACATTAGCTGCGATGGGCAATTTCCAAATGTATATAAAATAAGAGACAGAGACAGAGAGATGAGGAAGTCTACGGCGGCGGAGGCTTGTGAGAGGAGTGGAGACTTCAGGGCGGGAAGCTAAATTGAGGTTACTGGGGAAATAAATTAGAACTAATCTGAGAATTACTGATGCAACTGCCCATTTCCAGAATCCAAATCCGGACCTATTCCTTTTCTTGTTATCAGACGTTTCCGCCATCGGCACCGGAGAATAGTTTGAGGTCTTGCTTTCCAGCAGCGTCGCAGCTTCTCTAGGTGGCCGGGGTTTTTTACACTTGAATTTTGACGGCGTTAAGCGACGGGAGACCGGGAAAGTATGGCACACGTCAGTGACTAACTCCAAACATCTGTACAGAAAATGATACACATCTTTTTTCATATAAATATATATATTTTAGTTATTCTATAAAAAATCATAAGATAAAATCAATAATATAAAAAATGACACAAATGTGTATTTATCAAATGTATATATTTGTCATTGACTTAAAAGTCAAAATTTTAGCAATGATATACCCTACAAATCAAAACTCAAGTCCTGAGTTCTCATACATGCATATATTAATAAAATCATATTACCAATTATCAGCAACCTATGAATAAAAGATAAAAATAGGTTTTGTGCGTGACTCGTGAAGATAGAAGATCGTACCTAGTGTGTATTAATATGATCGTACCTAGTGTGTATTAAAATGATTAAACCCAAGTTCCTATACTTGTGTCGAATGTCTTACTTTTCCACTTTTCTCCATGTGAGCGGGGCTATCAAAAGATATATGAATGAGAAATCCGTTATGCATTGAAGTCAGACATTGTAGCAACTAGTAAAATTGCTGTTTCGTGACTTTGAAGCTACATGTTTGAATAGCAGAAACAGCCTCTTGCACAAAATGTAGGGTAAGACGGCTTATATTAGATCGCAAAGCAATCCAACCCATCCCAAGACTATGTGCAAACGCAGTTTTCTAATGTACCTGAAACGTCCTTTTTATGTAAAGATCAATGTTACTTCTTTATTTGATCAATCCTTTGTTATTTCCAAAGTATAAAATGACTTTTCTATTTTTTTTAAACATCTTTTAATCTTCATTCAAAACATTTATTATAACACATTTATTAGAAAGAGTTGGTAAAAGCACAAATTTCAAGAGGTATAGTTTATGTTCATGAAATAAAAGAAATAAAGTAAAAGAGAAACACACACAAGACTTCTAGATTGGTAAGACGTTAACAGACAATCTATACAAAGAGCTCACTGTTAACCGGACATGTAACTTAGTATTCAATTGAGTCAGATTCGGGTTGGAATCGCCTGACACCCCTTTAAGGGGGGTATTAAAGGACCCTGTGAGGGAATCTCGATCGGTCAGATTCAGGCTTTTGGTTTTTAGGTTCAGAGAACAATATTGCTCTTACGTTACATGTGTCTTGATCTAAACATGTATCTTTCTGGAATAATGCCTCAGCCCTAGTCTCAAGCTGTCAAATAAGTTCCCCTGTTCTATCTAACTTAATAATTTATGTCAACTTTCCGATTTTAGACGATCGTATCCATCGTAAATCCCATAGATTGTGCAAAACAAGTCACACTAATTAAAAAATATATACATATCAAAAAAAAGGTGGGGAAAAAAACCGCAGGTAAGAGAAGCTTTTTTTACGAATAATGGATGCTTCCTCCGTTCATGTCTATATATCCATTTGCCAACAAAATGTTTTTCTTGGTGTTCCTACCCCGTATTTTCCTCTATCCTCTTCATTCCTTAATCCTCTTCATTCAAGATCCAATTTTGATGACATGGGCTCTGCCTTTTCTTTCTTGATTTCACATGGAAACTACAATTCCACAGATAAAGCATCAAATATGGAGTTAGGGGACTTGCCAGAGAGCTGTGTGGCCTCTGTTTTGATGTACTTAAACCCACCTGAGATCTGTCGAGTTGCAATGTTAAACAGGGCTTTTAGAGGGGCTTCTTTTGCGGATTTTGTCTGGGAATCAAAGTTGCCTCCTAATTATGTGTCCGTTATTCAAATGTTGTTGGACGATGAGCATCAGAAGGAATTTTTTGCTGGCGATTTGTGTAAAAGGACTGTTTATTCTTGGCTCTGTCGGGCCAATTCTTTTGACGGTGGCTCAAAGGTTAGATCTTGTTCTCTTTTCAATATGGTAGTTCCATTGAAATTCGTTTGTGAATTTCAATGACCCTTTAGGTTGAAAAACCCCGACTTTTGGAAATCTGTTTACTTCATTTTTCCTTTTTTTTGTGATTATTTTTCTTTACAATCTAATTAATTTGAGATTTTGCATACTCTTAGTTGTTGGTATATTTGCATGGTTTAATGTTTTGCTTTAGTTTTTATCCTGCTTTATATGGGGAGAAGGGCATCAATTGATTTAGGGTTTTAAAAGTCTTCTTCTTTGCTATATATTTTGATCATTGATAAGATTCTCGGTGGTTAATTTCAGAAGGCTTGGCTGGATAAACGTAGTGGAAAGGTATGCATGTCAATATCATCTAGTGGGTTGGTAATAACTGGCATAGACGATCGGAGATACTGGAGCCGTATATCAACCGAGGAGTCAAGGTGAGGAGTCTGCCTTGTTTATGAGATCAATGGTGGAACTTTCTGTTTTATGTTTATTAGATCAACCTTGGAACTCGATCTCATCCTTGAGATCCTCCAATTGATATGTCTTAATATACTTGCAAGTTGCAATTCTTCCCATATTCATCTGACATTTTCGTATTGATTTCATGTATGTGGAATTTAGAGATGTTGCAATGTCTGATCAACTTGATTCTTACATGCCTAACGTTCTTGGAGCTTTGTGATGCTATTGTAGAGATTTGTTCTTGTAGTGAATAATCAGTTGAGAGGTTAAATTTGGCTGTCTTATGCAGAAAAATCTCGTGTTGATCGAGAGGAATAAAGACGTTTGTAGGTAAACAATTGCCCTAGTGGATTGTATTGTTGTAATTTTTTTTTGTTGTTGCCTTTGCTTACCTGAATACAGTGAATTGCTGTTAAAATTCAACTCAAGAGTTTCAAAAAAGGCTTGTTTTCCATATAATGGACCTGAAAATAAGATATTTTGGAACACCAAGGAGACCACAAATTCAGTAGATCAGGGTGTATAGTTTGTACATTTTGGAACTGATTTTTGAATTACTTCATTTGTTGGTGTATGGGTGGATTTTTTTTGATCCACCGTTCTAAGCGTGAATATAACGATAATGGATGTGATGAGCATTGGCCTACAGTTTTAGTTTATGCTAATTCTTAAAGCTTCATGGTTCTGAGGCTTATTGATGCATAGATAATTGATCCACCGTTCTAGGAGAACTGGAGGCCTTTTAATTTTAGGCATCATGACTAATAATGTTGAATTTTTTTTTTATCCATACGTAAAATGCCTTTTCATTTGCTTCTTCTGGGTTCCTCTTACACTCTTGCATAGTTATTTGTCATTGCTAGTAAAAATGTTCATCCTTAATTGATTTACATGCTTTGTTGTGTGTCTTTGCTAGTATTTACATGTAACTAAGCGTATGTTTTATCATTATTCCATTTAGATTCGGCTCAGTGGCGTATCTTCAGCAAATATGGTAGTTCGAAATTGATGGGGAAGTTGAGTTTCCCTTCCCTCCTGGGTCTTACAGCTTATTCTTCAGGCTGCAGTTGGGACGAACTTCTAAGAGATTTGGCCGCCGGGTCTGCAATGCTGAACATGTTCATGGTTGGGATATAAAGCCAGTTCGATTTCAGCTTTCAACCTCAGATGGTCAGCAGACAACAACTCAATGCTACTTGAACCAACCAGGAAAATGGAATTGCCATCATATGGGGGATTTTGTTGTTGTTGATCCTTCCAAACCTACAAAAGTCAATTTCTCAATGACTCAGATCGATTGCACTCACACTAAAGGTGGCTTGTGTGTGGATTCTGTACTTGTATGTCCTACCGAGTTCCGGGAGAAGTTACACCCTTTTTAACGTGGTTAACCTCTGGTGGAGTAGTTGGTAGAAGTTTTGTTGAGTTCAAAACTACGTTGTCAGCCAAGTGCAAGTTGATATTCGACCTCTTTTTAGTGTCCTGGTATCAAATTGCACCCTAGTCTTATTATGGGAGAGAGCTGTTTATATGTATTCGTTCTTCTGTTTGCAACTGAACATAATTGTTTAGAGTTACATTGTGAACTACTGCTTCGTGTTTGAACGTTTTTGTCTGATGTACTAGAGGTCTTTCCTTTTGTTGTGTACTGCTTCATGTTTGAACGTTTTTGTCTGATGTAATAGAGGTCTTTCCTTCTGTTGTGTACTATTTTCTTCGTCTGAACCTCTTTCTGGTTTATTTCAAATCTGGTTCTGTATTGCTTCTATCCTGTAAGATCTGCAGTTCCATCATCACTCCTTTTCCCCCCTTAGTTTTGTTATTTTGAGGTCGAGAATATATATCAGTGTAGAGTGGAGCAGATATTTGAATCAACCATTTTGTCTTGAACTTTTCAAGGTATGTTTGAAGGTCATATGTTGAAAATTTCTTTCAGATTGGAACCTTGGTGGTTGGGGAAGTCTTTTGAATGGTAGAAGCATAACACAGACACTAAATCTGCAACTATGGACAATTTATTAGGAGTGTATTTCACTCTATAGATTTTGGTCCCTCTGGTTCTGAATCAATTGACCCACTGTTACCTGGGATTGTACTATGTTCAGGGAAACTTGCCCCCTGGCTCAGCATGACTGAAGTGAAAGTTGTCAGATAAGTTATCTCCGAATGAAATACAACATAGAACAACAGAGCTAGGTAAGAAAGAAGGTTATAGATGTTGTGATCTGATGTTCAGGTGCATAGCTATTTGCATACTTACTGAGATCAATTGAAACTGAAGGCAATAACCTTTTTGGTGAGCCCTCGTATTACATTCTTACAAGGGTGCTTGTTTCTAGCAAACCTCATGGCTTTCTCTCCATCCCTACCGCCTTTTTTACTTGGCGGTCATTAAGAGCCTGAACATCCTTCTCGGTGATGAAACTTATCTCCCATTGTCTAATAGAACCGCTATACAAATGCATCTAGGACCCAAAGCAGGGCCCAAGATTCCAAAAGGGTTATAAAATGGGGATCAAGGGGGAAAGATGCATATGACTTGAATATCTGGAACGAAAGAGAAAGATGGGAAGGAATTTGTACAGCTTTGCCCTTTTCCAGCCTTTGTTTCCCTCCATAGAAACACCATGCAAGGTAAAAGAAGGGAAGTAAAGAATTAAGACCCAAGTTGAAGGCATATTGGGTATCATACAGTGGCATGTACGAGCAAGCCTCTAGGTTCTCTTGTGAACCCCTTGATGTGGTAAAGGAAGGATATTAAGGAAAGCAGTAACTGGAGACTCGTTGGAGGGGTAGACATGATATATAGACACCTTAGAGCATACTTAGATGATTAGATAGTATTTACACTGTAGGTTGACTTTGCACTTTTTTGTTTCGGTATTTGTCTTTCAAGTATTTTTGGCATACCCACTGTTATGACTATTTTAATTTCGGAAGGTTGTTGTTTATTTTTAATAAAATCCCTTCACTAGTACATATTCCTATTATTGTGATATCTTTGCAGGTACATATAGAGCCGGGTGTCTTACTGTAATCAAACTCTCGATCCATCGGGATGGAGGTATTGTTTGTCTGCCTCTCACCCTCCCCAGACCCTAGCGATAACTTTTGCTGTCGTTGGGATATACTGGGTATGCTTGTTGTTGTTGTAGATTTAAAACAGTTCATGGCAATACATAAATAGTTAGTTTGAAATCACCTGTCCAAGCTCCTAATACAGACATCAGATGGTATAGTTCAAAAGGCAGAATTTTTCTTCATAATATTTTAGACAGAATCCTCTACTCATATATGGATGTTCCAAAAGACTTCTGCTTTACAAGATCCTAATACAGAATACTCTCTTTAATGTAAATAGCTATCAACTGGGACTTGGGGTTGTTGCATTTTGGGTTGGCCTCATGCAATAGTTAAACTGCATTAACTATTGCATTTTGGGATCAATTGGGACTTGCATTAAATAGCTATCAACTCTCTTTAATGCCATCATACGCACTTTCTTGAACGAGATTTTCATTTTCAACAGCCTTATTCCAAATGAATATATCTATTTTCTTGAGGACAACACAGATGCAGAAGCTCCTCAATGACACCACCAGTCCCAAATTTTATTTTCCAAAAACCAAGGAAGTAACTCAAAGCTTGCCAGTCAGAGAAAACGGATAAAAAGAGTAACTATAAGAAAGTGTATACATGTGTGTGTATATATACACACACACATGTATATGTATGTATATGTATGTGTATGTGTGTATATATGTACACATATGTATGTGGCATAATAATATTGTTTGGATAAAATAATGTTAATGTTGATTTTTTTCTAAAAGAGAATATGGTGGAGCCGGTTGGACCTCTTGTGGATTAGTCAAATCCAACCAACATCCAAGTCAAATGGATTTTCGGTTGGATGTGGTTTTGAGTTTAATAAAAGCGCTGTGGTTTCAGCCTTACGAAACTTATCTCTAACCTTTTTCATTTTCATCTCTTCCATTCGCACAAAGACTTTTGATATAGATAATAGGTAAATTACGTAATTAATGTCGTTGGAATATATAGAAGCTCTATCCGAATGGCAAGGATTCTTATCCCACGAAAGTAATAATCATTTATGCTGCAAACAGAGAAGGTAAAGGAAAAAACCCACAATATACTCGGAACTTTGGTGCAAAACTGAATATATATATATATATATATATATATATATATTACGTTTCCGGTCCTCCATGCAGCACCGACAAATATAAATAAACGGTTGAATAAGTTCTGGATCTACCGCTGGAAAAAATTGTGTTCAATTATGTATCGAATGCTAAAGACGTATAGGTTAAAAACATATATTACAGCTGTTGGGGTCACACACGGAAAGTGTATTCGATTTCTGTTAATAAAAATATCATGTTTTTTTGTCACTAAACCCATGATTAGACACTCAAAATTAGGCAGGGGATTTGAAGTCTAAATAGGCTGATTACATACGACAGCATACAACTAAGCGCACAATCGAAAGGCGTCAGCCAATGTACTATGGTCCCGCGTTTATGCAGAGTCTGGAGAGGGATCAGATCGCTTCGCGATGGGTTGTACGCAGCCTTAACTTACACATTGTGTAAAAAGCTGTTTCTGAAGATCGAACCCGTGATCTCAAGGTCATAAAACAGCAACCTTATCAGTTACCCAAAGTCCCGCCATCAAGCGCACAATCTAAGTATTGAGGAAAGCCCACAGCCTCGAAAGCCTGTCAATATATATACATACCAAAAGAAGAAGAAGAAAACCTATCAAAGGATAGAGGCAACCGGATGAAGATGCAAATATTGCAGGAAGTTTCTATTGGAAAAGTACTTAAAAGTACTTTAAATCTTGTGATCCAACCTTGTATAATGTTATATGTCAATTGATAGGAGATTGGATGAAGTTTGGAGTGTTTTATGAACAATGGAAGGAAATGGGGGCGTTCCAAACACTTTAAGCGCCTAATGTAGGCGTTCGAAGTGTTCTGAAACACTTCCAGAACACTTGAAGTGCCTCATGTAGGCATTTGAAGTGTTTGGGAACACTTCCAGAACACTTCGAACGCCTTGTATAGGCGTTCAATGTCACATGAAGCGCCTGATGTCGTTTTGTACAAGCGTTCGATGTCACATGAAGCGCCTGATGTCATTTTGTATAGTCATTCGATGTTATTTTGTACAGTCGTTCGAAGTGACATAAGGCACCTAAAGTGTCCGTCTGTTCATAAAAGATGCAACTCTTGCACCATATGACATCTTCTTTCAATTAGAATGATAACCAACGATTACCAACCAACTTGGAGGTTAAATTCTCTGCAGAAAGGTGTCTTTAAGGTGTTGATTAACCACTTGAAGCCTATATAAAGAAGGCTTTGACATGTTAAAGATATAGATGGAAAAAAATACTTGAAGGTGATGAAACCTTAGAGAATTTCTGCAAGAAATTTATTCTCTCTTCTTCTTCTCTTCTTTCCTCTGACAACAATCACTTCTACGAGCAAGTTCAAACTTTCTCTTGGAGAGCAACTAAAAGGAAGTAAGCCGTTATATGCTGGGAAGCATTTGTCTGAAGTTCACCTTGCTCAATGGTGAAGGCAAAATTGCTTTAAGTTCAGAGACATCTTGAGTCTCGTCTCGGCTTTATTCTTCTATTTGTCTTTCTGTCAATCATCATAATATTGTTGGTTTCTTCATTCCAGCATCTTTGACTATCACATTGTTGTTGGTTGCATGTGTTTATTGTCACCAAGTTCAATCGTATTCTTCAAATACAAGACCCCCTTTGTATGGTGTTCTTAGTCATTTTATTGAACATCAAATTCATGTCATAAAGTGATTTGATTTGAATATCTCTTATTCATTTTTGGTACCATATCGAGCCAAATTTTCCAACAGTCTTAAAGCAATTTTTAGCGATATGGTTTCCAAATTTGTCACTGCCGAGCAAATTGGTTCGGCATGGAATCAAAGCTTTCATATTTGATTAGTTAGTCGTAGCTTATGGTTGAGCAGCCCTCTTATATCTCCATTCTTTGCCATAGTGTGAATATAATGTTTTGATGGTACACTCACTCGTGTCATGGTCTTCAACGGAAGGAAATCATTATTTTTATAATGAGATGAATGTGATATTATTTCAATTTCCGTCGGCCTGTGGGGGTAGATGCCATTCAATTTGCTTCATGCTCGACATCAACTAAAGAAACTCCACAGGAGGACATGGACATGCGACTCCTACACTATAATGGAAGATGAATGCTAACAAGGTGGAGATAGCGGCATACACATGGAAACAAGCATTACAAGAATAAAGTTTATTTGGTGTCAACCAGAGAAAGCTCAAGGATACAAAGAAACAAGGGGATTACCAACATGAATGTTGGTGACAGATGTATAGGATAAGTTGCTTGGAGTATCAACATGATGGAGGATAAGGAGATCACAACGGTCTTCTATGAGGTAATATTGTTGATAGTTCCTCGGAAAGGATGATAGATTATATCTATCAAGTTTACTGCAACCAGTAGACAGGTAACTTAGTTTCTTTAATGATGCACTAGAAATCCAATAGTTTGGATAGTAGAAGATGCACTTGAAGTTAACTTTGTCTACAAAAACTGGAGTTGGCAATATGTGTGATATTCTTACACATGTAAAATGATTTCTGAGTTGCTATCAAACAAGGGTTTTAATGTTTGTTTTGTGCTGTATATGTGATTTATGAGTCTTAATAGATTTGCATCTAGTTTATGTGAAATCGTTTCATGTATTATGCATGGTGAGAGACAAGAACATGAGTCTTGCTAATTTATTGAGAAAATGAATAAAAATACTAAAGCCATGAGAAATATGTTTTGTATGGTTTGTGAAGAAATAGACGCATGTATTTAATCCCAAGTTTGATGATTTGCTTGATAAAAATCATCCTAAGTTTGATGATTTGCTTAGTGAAAAATCATCTTAAGTTTGGTGATTTGCTTGTTGAAAAATCATCTTGTTATGTTGAGTGATATGTTGAAGAAAATCACTGAAAAGGAAATATCATGAGATTGTGCACTATCATGAGTTTTCTTGGGTAAAACATAGACAATGCAAGGTCTATGAGAGAGACCCACAGTAACATCGAGGGGGGTGGGACTTTCCAATTGTTGTGAGCTCTATGTGGCGGGAACCCAACTCACTATTAGTAGAGATCTTACGAACAGAGTTCAATGTGGTAAAAACAAGTCACAAAAGAGTTCTATTCAGTAATGTCAACGTTGTCTCTCCCTAAGGTGTTGTTGAAGGTAGTACTTGCTGCAAGAATTGAGGGTGAGATTTTGAGAATCTCTTAATGAAAATTTATAGCCATGTTGAATGGTAGTGTGAGCAGTACACACTTGGTGAATTTCACCTATATAAGTATGGAGGTGGTGCCGCTTCCTGTGAGAGCCTGGAAAACTCTCTAGAGTGCTTATGAACCCTGGCATAGGTGCATGGCCGATTTCGCATCACACCGCGAACTTGGTGAAGTGAGGAGATAATGACATGTCTCGTGGCTGTTCATATAAACAATAGTAGAATATGATTCAAGACGAAGTTCATCCTATTTTCGTTTATATAACTCCACTTGTACTACCGGCGATTCAAGACCACAAGTCATCGTATCCGTTATGTGTCATTGTCTTCGAATTGTTGTTAGAGAGGTTAGTTTGTGATCGTTCGGATGTGTGATTATACAAGCTTGGATCATGTGGGGGATTGTTGGAAAAGTACTTAAAAGTACTTTAAATCTTGTGATCCAACCTTGTATAATGTTATATGTCAATTGATAGGAGATTGGATGAAGTTTGGAGTGTTTTATGAACAATGGAAGGAAATGGAGGCGTTCCAAACACTTTAAGCGCTTAATGTAGGCGTTCGAAGTGTTCTGGAACACTTCCAGAACACTTGAAGCGCCTCATGTAGGCGTTCGAAGTGTTTCGGAACACTTCTAGAATACTTCGAACGCCTTGTATAGGCGTTTAATGTCACATGAAGCGCCTGATGTCGTTTTGTACAGGCGTTCGATGTCACATGAAGCGCCTGATGTCATTTTGTACAGTTGTTCGATGTCATTTTATACAGTCATTCAATGTCATTTTGTACAGTCGTTCGAAGTGACATAAGGCACCTAAAGTGTCCGTCTGTTCATAAAAGATGCAACTCTTGCACCATATGACATCTCCTTTCAATTAGAATGATAACAAACGATCACCAACCAACTTGGAGGTTAAATTCTCTGCAGAAAGGTGTCTTTAAGGTGTTGATTAACCACTTGAAGCCTATATAAAGAAGGCTTTGACATGTTAAAGATATAGATGGAAAAAAACACTTGAAGGTGATGAAACCTTAGAGAATTTCTGCAGGAAATTTATTCTCTCTTCCTCTTCTCTTCTTTCCTCTAACAACAATCACTTCTACGGGCAAGTTCAAACTTTCTCTTGGAGAGCAACCAAAAGGAAGTAAGCCGTTATATTCTGGGAAGCATTTGTCTGAAGTTCACCTTGCTCAATAGTGAAGGCAAAATTGCTTTAAGTTCAGATACATCTTGAGTCTCGTCTCAGCTTTATTCTTTTATTTGTCTTTCTGTCAAGCATCATAATATTGTTGGTTTCTTCATTCCAGCATCTTTGACTATCACATTAATGTTGGTTGCATATGTTTATTGTCACCAAGTTCAATCATATTCTTCAAATACAAGACCCCCTTTGTATGGTGTTCTTAGTCATTTTATTGAACATCAAATTCATGTCATAAAGTGATTTGATTTGAATATCTCTTGTTCATTTTTGGTACCATATCGAGCCAAATTTTCCAACCGTTTCAACCCAGAAAAGTATAAGCTCCATCAAACACCATAACACATTAAAGCAGTTAATGCCAAAACATACATAGTTGGTCTGAAATCACCTGTCCAAAATCCTGAACCAACATTCTGATGGTATAGTTCAAAAAACACACTTATCTTACGCAATATCTTAGACAGAATCCTCTACTATACACATATATGGATGTTTCAAAAGACATCTGCTTTAATCCAACTGTTTTCCAAAACTGGATCTACATCCCTTTGCATGCAGCAGGCAGATAAGACTCTGGATTGCCCGATTCTTCTCTCTCTGTCCTGCTGCTACCCCGAACGTTGACCGAGTTGCTGCAAGAAGTTGCAAAGGGACTTCCTGCATTGCCTAGCACATTAACCAAAAGATTATATTGATCAATGACAGAAGTTGGATAATTGTCGTTTGGCCCATTCCTGATCATACTCCTGCTGCCAAACCTTATTGGCGCGCCAGGAACTATATTGCCAATGGTGTCAAAGACTGCTTGTTCCTTCTGTTTTCCAAGTGCATTCCAGACTCTGTTCTGCTGGTTGTCCTGACCCATTTCAGGAGGCACCGCGCACGCCATTTCTTGATTAGAACGGCTCAGGTTCAGGTTCATCAGCAACGACTCATCAGCTTTGCTGACACTTCCAGTCTGGTAATAGCCGGACCGGTTCAGGTTCAGGTTCGTCAATAATGACTCATTAGTTCTCCTGGCTCTTCCAGACTGGCAATAGCTGGTCTGGTTCAAGTTCAGGTTCATCAATAACGACTCATCAGGTCTCCTGTCACTTCCAGTCTGGTAATAGCTAGTCCGGTTCAGGTTCAGGTTCGTCAATAACGACTCATTAGGTCTCCAGGAACTTCCAGTCTGGACATAGCCGGTCCCCATTTCGACGCCTCCATTTGCTGAATATGGAAAAGCCATGTTAGCACTGCTAGCAGTGTCGGTTTCAACGCCAACAAGTGCGGCCTTGAACTTATTCCCACCTTCCAGGCCACCCCGATAACTCTCTTTCCGCGATGTTTCTTGATGCTCCTCTGTTATCTCGCTCTCTGTTTCATTATGGTTGATCTCATGGACATATGTTTGCAGGCTCTCTATACAAGATTGTCAAAATGAAAAGATTTGGAGTTTTTTCACAGTTAACTGCTAGCAAGTTTCAAGTTTAACTAGACTTTAGACTATCATTTGTTAAAAATTCCTAGTTAACTAGATCTTAGATGATTATATACATGTTCAGAATATGAATGTGATGAATTAATCTTATAGGAAACATATACATACCAATGGGTGCAGTGTTTCTACGAGTGCTGAAAGCCATGAGATCTTTCATCATGTCCACAACTTCACCAATCTGTTCACGATTTTTCAATATATATACGCGTGCGCCCACACACAGCTTGTTAGAGAAATGATGAAGTACATATACGTAAATTTTGGATTTTCAATAATGAAGTAATGAAATTCTCACCTGATGGGACCTAACAGAATCTTCAGAAAATCGCAAGTCATTCACAGTAGGCTGCTCCATAGGCTTTGCAAGCTGACGCCTTGCACTTTGAAACCTATATGAAGAGAAAGACTCAAAATATAGACCACTCTAGTAAGACTCAATTTGGGGGAAAGATTCTTGAATTATTACAGTTTCGCATTTGGTTTATAAACACATTTAAGGTTAAACTCTTAGTTATTAAACTCTGGAACCTGTAACAGGTTGCTTAGGTGGTGCATTTCTGCAGTATGCTTGGCAGAAACAGTCTTTAAGCATGAATGACTTACATGTTACCACTTGCTAGCATATCTCGTTTTGCAGCCTCAACAGTTGCACGGTTATCAAAAGTGTGAAAAGTGCAAGCAGCATTTCCCCTCTGATGTTTCTGTGAAAGGCAGACATTCGTAGAAAGCAATAAGCTTGTAAGCTCATATTCAAACAACCACCACATTAATTGACTTAGAGGATTCCCGCCTATGGCGGGGTATGGAAAGGTCGGATGTAGTCAAAATCCCATGCCAAAAAAACCTCCATGTCCCAGTTAGTCACTAACAATTCACGAAAATTTAACAATTCCATGCAAAATGTAAGGTGACGTAATGGATCATGACTGAAGCAAAGTATCCCTATCTTCCAAGATTGCAAATACTACAACAACAACATTACCCCCATTATCTTAGAGGCTCCCACCTATGGGGGTCAGATGTACACAATCATACCTGTGTGTTCCTGATGACCCCTAATGAAAATTGCATCTTGTCAATCAACTGCTACTTCACAATATAAGAAGCGCAGCCAATTTATTGAGTCATTTTGATTTATTCCATCATATTCCAAAGTCAAGGAAGAGTGTGTCATTGACTCCATTTGTAAATGAAAATCTTCCAAGATTGCAAATGCAAGCATTAAAACAAGTGTGATCTATTAGAGAATGTTGATACCTCTGGTTCAACAGAACAACAAGGCACATACTCTTCATGATGGTCTGCACAGAACTCCCAAGACAATATCTGCGACGCAACGAAACCAGTGAGGAAACTAGGCTGAAAGGTCAACAATGCAGTGAATAGTTTACAGACTAGGCCAACCTTCAAGTCTCTACCAAAAGTTATTCGCTGTTTCCCATGACGCTTGACATGAATTCCATTAAAGACACTTTCCTGAACAACATTTTCATATTTCAACAGCCTCATTCCAGATGTAAATCTAATTTCTTGAGCACTATCCAAATGCAGCAACTCGTCAGTAACACCAGTGTCAAATTTTGTTTTCCAAAGCCAAGGAAGTACTTCAAAGCTTGACTCTGTCACAGAAAAAGGACAATAAAAGAGTAACTGTAAGAAACTAATGAATTTAACGTCACGATACATAAAAGTTTCTACTTGTTTCCCCATTCACTTACCAAATCCTCTCACTGAATTCGCACCGCAACTTTCACAACGCAGTCCCTCCTATATCAAACAGATGAAACAAGGAGTTATTGTTGGGAAAGTACGTCAAAGTACTTTAAAATATGTTCTAAACTTATGTAAAAACATGTATGAAGTTGTTTGGGAGATTGAAAGATGATTTGAACACTTTAAACTTGTAAGAAATCACTTGGATCGATCCATGTGTAAGTTGGATCGAACCAAATGAAAGCTGAAATGAAGTTGAGTGTGTTGTTGGACATAGATCGATGTGGTGTGGATGCAAAGCTGGAAACTCTCTGTCCAACATAAATCGATCATATCGATCGATTGATGTGACATCGATCGACACATCAATCGATCTATGTTGGCAAGATGCAAAGTTGGAAGTCTCTGTCCAACATCGATCAATAACATCAATCGATCAATGTGTCAAAAGTCAGAACTTTTCACTTTGAATTGCATCTTTTGATCTAAGAATATATCCCTTCATACATGAATGTTATGCAACTGACTTGGAGGTTAATTAGACTGTTGAAACCTATTTTCAAAGTAGTTTTTTACACAACCCAAGACCTATAAATAAAAGGTCTTGATATCTTAAGGAATATACAATATCTTTGCACAAATCTGAAAATTTCAGCAAGTTTTCTTCCACCAACTAAACACTTCTCTTTGTAATTTCAATCCCTTTCTCGTAGAGCAAACGAACAAGGGAAACCGTTAAATCCTGAGAAGCATTCGCTTGTACTTCACCATGCTCAACCAGTGAAGAGCAAAATTGCTTTTAAAGACAGTGATTTCCATCACGTCTCGACATTTTCGTTGTTATTGATATTGTTTGATTACTCTTTTTCTAACAGTTATCATTTCACAATTCAGTTAAGGATCTTATGTACAAGAAACCACACCTAAAACCAACCAAAGAGTTCAAGAAAACATAGAATTATGGCAGATAAAAATAGTAAATGAAATAACAAAACATGGAAGATAAAATTATAGCCTTATGGCAGAGTGCAAGGGTTCTGAAGAAACTGACTGTGGTTCTATGTGAAAGGGCGCGTCCTATATATGTATATGGAGAGAAACACCATCGTTCTTTCGCGCTTGGTGCATAGAACTCGGACACAAACTCCCTCCAGAATATAATGTTGTTGTCCTGCAAGCACACATATAAGATATATCAGCAGGTTAGTCTGAAAAAGAACAAATGCATTAGGCACATCTTTCCTTTAAAATTAATCTTTGTTCATATCTCAAACCTTTGGTCGATTGCGCATAACATTGAAGAAATGTGTTAGTCGCCAAGAACAGACATCATCCTCCACCCAAGTCATTCTAGTTGCAGGACATATAACCTGCCTTTTGAAGTCCTGGCCCAAAGATTTCACAATTGCTTTGCATTGAACAACACCTAAATCTGGAAGAAAACACGGACCGCATTTGTCCAATTGAATCTGGTGTCTAGAGTGGTGTACCAATGCCCTTAGCTGAGGATCGCAATTTCTGAACTCCTCTAATCGCTGAGCATGAAGTCTCTCCAACGGACTGCTTGGGCTAGCTTGTGCCTTTAGTTTCTTGGACACGCGAGATCCTAATCCAATTTGAGAAACAGAGCTCACTACTCTACCTTCATGATCACGCTTACGCCCCTGGTCATTGTTTTGTCTTGATACATCCCCTGATGACAATGTGTTTGAAGACGACGCCAAGGCCATGGATGTTTTAATATCTGCATTGCCCTTTTCCTGCGTAAGAACTCGAACTGATGACCCCAAGGTAACGGATGGTTTGATGTCTTCATTCTCATTTGTCTGTGTAAGAACTCGACCTGATGACATTATGTTCGTGCCTGTGATTAAAGAACTTGTACCAGCATTTGGCCCTGGATTCACATACCCAGAGTTGAAGTTGGCATTTGGTTCAGAGCTCCTTGCTACAGCAAAAGAATCTAAATGTCCTTGGGCTTTTGGAAATATGTTAGAGCTTGAGGACTTGACAAAACTTCCATTTCCATCGTCATGTTCAAGATCTACGTTTTCCTTTTTGACTACTGCTTTGGGCACTCCCAACTGATTCTTGGAGTCAAAATAATCTTCTCCAGGCATTCTGATTCACTAAGCATAAACCAAATGAGAATTAATTGTCCAAGACCTGAAAATTTTGTCCAAAGTTAACATGAGGAAACAATCACTTTCTCTCCAATAGAAGTCAGTACATGATGTACACTATCAAAACAAAGAATCCCATATGTCCAAGAACTCCAACTCCTATGGACATTTATCACATACCAAACCAGTTACAACAATAACAACATTACCCTATTGCCTTAGAGTCTCCCGCCTATGGCGAGGTATAGGAGGGTCGGATATACGCAACAATACCCATGTGTTAGAAACACACAGAGGATACCAAACTAGTTAGTAAAGATAAAAATATTTAGAAGCCAGTAAGTTTAAAAGCAAGCCAGCTATTACATCAAGAAACTATACGATTAGATATGATGTAAACAAAATGACAGTTTACTATTTGTTAAAACCCAGTTTCGGGTGCCCAATTCCGAGTTCTTTGAAAGAAAAAAAAAAATACAAACTACACCTGTAGTGCATGCGGCACACACGGCAAACATAGTGTTGTTGGAAAAAGTGCTTAAAATTGCTTAAGAAATGGTTCAAATTTTATATAAAAACATGTCAGAAAAATTAATTATATGTTTGATTATTATATGTTTGTAATGTTTTCTATTTTCATTAAAGACAATAAACATTTGTTACGTCTCAGCTATTTTCTTATTTTTTTGTTTTATTTTCTTTATTTTTGATTATTATATGTTTGTAATGTTTCTTATTTTCTTGTACGTCACAAAAGAAACTCAAGAACATTTGAGAATTATTTTTTTGATGTTCTCCCCCATTTTCTATCGACTACAACTTAGTTGTGTTGTGATTTCATCGAGCTCCGATCCTCCATCCCAAAAAAACCATATTCAACTATGTGTTCCTTACTAAAAATGTATAATCTTGTTAAATAACACACGTTAACTTAAAGCTACAGGGTATTGGGTTTTTAATTGAAAAAATATCAGATTTTTGTCAATAGACAATTAATTAGACATCCGAAACTGAATAGATGATCTGGACTCTGAAGAGGCTTACACATACAACTAACCGCACAATCGAAATATTGAAAAAAAAAGGTTTCTGGTGTACTACGATTTCGTATTTGTGCAGGATTTGAAGAGGAGCCGGATCGCTTCGCGATCTGATGTACGCAATTTTACCTTATACTGGTTGTTTCCACGGCCGAACGGTGAACTCAACACCAGAAAGAATCAAATTTAAAAGTTGTTTCAAGGCCCGCCAATCGAAACATTAAAGAAAATCCGAAAAGGAAAAAAATCGAAGACTAAGGTTGGTAAAATCATGCTATGGCACTGCTGCGACTCTCGATCATTTTCAGCATCCAAGTTGGTAAATTTACTTATGAATTTTGTCTTAAAAAAAATGGTTCAAAAGATGGAGCCTCCTACATTACATACCAAAAATTGTTGGTAAAAAAAAGTGACATTCAATTAAAGGAAAAAAAAAAAAGAGTTGCATTGCATTATTTCTCAAGAGAATTTTTGCACGCACTTGTTCATGCTACAACGTGCGACTTAACGAACCGTTCTCATTTTCAAAAAAAAAAAAAAAAAAAAAAAAATGAAAAAAAGGAAGAAGAGCACCATCAAATGAGAGTTGGGGCATGAAACGAGAAATATGATCTACTCACCCTCAAACTCCTCATTTCCTTTCTCATCCTATGCAACGTGGCAACAACCTTCCTTTCATACATTTCTTCCTCCCCATCCCTCATCAAGTCTCACCACTTCTCCTTGTTGCCACGTGTCGGACGGTGTCGGACGGTAAAGAAGGGGGTAATAGGTTTAGGGGTGAATAGATCACATCCCATGAAACAAGAAAAAAGTATATATAAAGAAACCAATAGAAACACTGTCTTAACTTCTACATGCTGCCATTTCCAAGTTCTCAAGCACCCGTCATAGTAAGAAGCCTCTAAAACAATGTATAATGTTGTTGTCGTTCTAAGTTCTCAAACAATAATTTCAGCACACAAATAAAAATTTTCAAAAGGAAAAGGGAAATAAATGGAAGAGTTGAAGAATGGTAGAATGATACCTCTTCAGCAAATTGCTACCATTTTTTTTTTGGGTGAATATTTGTTTTGATACAAATGGTGTGTCTTCTGGGTTCAGTGAAGGTGGCCTTTTATAGGCTAAGCGGGAAGAAGAAAGAGTGGAGTGGAGGTGGTTGGGGCCATTACAGTTGGAGAAAACTTATTTCCTAACAAATTTTGCAACAGTCAAACTTGTTTCAATATATATTGCTTTTATTAAAAAAAAAGCAGTTAAATGTGAATAAATTATGTTTATATAACATAAAATAGCGTTCATGTTGAATTAGGCTTCCGCGTTTGTGCAGGATCCGGAAAAAAGTCAAATCATACCTAGCATATAACATAAGAAAGTAATGTGACTTTTTTTAAAACATAAAGGTCAACTTGCTATTTACTTGGTCAACTTGCTTTTGAAGACTGTCTTTTTTTCTGGTAAGGCAGACTAACATTCGATTTTATAGGGTAGAAATATTACTCATTAAATTAGTTACGCTTTTTATATTGTGAAGTCACAGTTGATCGACATATCTTGACGTATCATTATGGATCATCAAAAAACAAGATTTGTGTGTTTCTTATACATAGGTATGGTTGTGTATCTGACCCCCCATATCCCACCATAGACGGGAGTCTCTAAGTCAATAAGGTAATGTTGTTGTTGTAGGGTAGAAAAAATATCCTTAACCGTTAAATTTATAATTAATGAGTTTTTTCTTGAAGGAACAAAAGAGACTTTTATCTGATTGTTTTGTTAAGTCCTTATATATTCAGTGTATGAGGACGAATCATTTTTTTTAAATTATTCAGATCTCTTCGTGTGTGTATTTGGGGTATCCTTATATAGTTTGAAGACCATATTTGTAAGAAAGCAAAATAAATAGGAATTTTTCCGAATCAAGTTTCTTTCATTATGTCAGAATTTTGAAATAAAACAAGAGAAAAAGAGGAAATAAAAGATTAGCATATATTACTATGTCAATGTGACTTGGTCTAAGGTTTAAAGTTTAAGGTATTGATATTAGGTACAACGTTGTTACAAAGTCTACATGTCATAAATTTCATCTTAGCGGAAAACTGGACTCCATTAATATTGAGTTCATGAAGAAATAGAAGACATAACCGTCAATATCATTACGACTAGTATTGAATTCAAAACGAATTAAAAAGTAACTGATATGTCTCGTTAATATCATTACGACTAGTACTACAGTCAAAACAAACTAAAAGATAACTGATCAGTCAAAGAAGGTAACTGGTTTGTTTGAGCAATGAATAATTTATAATGTGAATGAGAGACTACTACTAAAAGGTAATCGTCAAACCGTACTAAATGTAGAAAAGTAATTTCAAGAATGAAAATCGCATTTCATTGGCTGTGATGTTTTACAGTAGGTCCAATTTATAGCTACATTTACAATGAGTATAATAAGTAAGATGATATGATAATATATAATATGATTTGATTTGTTATAATCAAATCTTATCTTCTATCACTCTCTCTCAAGTTAATTATTGAGGTCTTCAATGTTTAACTTGCCTATCATAGACTCAAACATTTTTTCAGCTACTGCTTTAGTGAGTTTATCAGCCAGCTGATCTTCTGATCGCATAAATGGAATTTCGATGACGGCATTCTCGAGTTTTTCTTTGATGAAGTTTCTGTCTACCTTGACATATTTGGTTCGGTCATATTGTACGAGATTTTCTGAAATACTTACTGCAGCCTTGTTGTCATACTTTAGCTGAGCCGGACATTTCAGCGGGAATCCCAACTCGGACATTAATTTTTTCAGCCATAGGACTTCGATAACCCTTTTAGCGATTCCTCTGAACTATGTTTTTCATTTGACAATGCAACTACCTTATGTTTTGTTAAGTCCTTATATATTCGGTGTATTAGGTCTTTTTTTAATTATTCAGATCTCTTCGTGTGTGTCTTTCGGTATCCTTGTATAATTTGAAAACCATATTTGTAAGTAAAGAAAAATGGATAGGAATTTTTCCTAATCAAGTTTCTCTTATTATGTCAGAATTTTGAAAATAAAATTCGGGAAAAAAAAAGAAAGGAAGGAAAGATCAACAGATATTACTATGTCAATGTGCCTTGATCTAAAGTTTAAAGTTTAGGGTTTTGAGTTTAAGTCCACCGTCAAGACATTGTCACAATGAAGATACTACATGTTATAAATTTCATCTAAACGGTAGACTGGGATTTTATTGAGCTCACTACAAAATAGAAGACATAACCGTCAATATCATTATGACTAGTATTGAATTCGAAATAAAACAAAAACTAACTGATCTGTCTCGTCAATATCATTACTACTAGTATTAAAATCAAAACGAACTAAAAGATAACCGATCAGTGAAAGAAGGTAGCTGGCCTGTCGAGCAATGAATGATTTATAATGTGAATGAGAGACTACTAGTACTAGAAGGTAATCGTCAAACCGTATTAAATCCTTAACAAAATAGTACTAAATTCTTAACAAACTAGAAGAGAACCATCAATCCGTCTAAACAAATGAATGACCCATAATGCGAATAACAAACAAAATCTATTGCTAGAGCCTGAGCCATAATGCGAATAACAAACAAAAAGTTAAATTACGAAGTTTTTTTTGTTTTAATATTTTTACACATGCATACATAGTAGATATTTTTGTATAATAAAAAGTTCACGAGTCTAAAATTTCACCTTAAATAAAAAAATTTCACGAGTGTAATTTTTTTATTTCAATGGTGCACTAGTCCTAGTACTAATTTCTAAACAAAATAAGAGATAGCTATCAACCGTCCAAACAAAGAATGACTTAATGTGAATAAAAAAAACAGATGCATCATTAATATTTGTATTTAATTCTTAACAAAATAAAAGATAACCGTCTAAAACTAGATAAAGTATTGTACAGTTTTTGTTTTTGTTTTAATTTTTTTTCCACACACCGGGTAGGGGATGCTATTTGATTTCTTTATCTTCGCATAATTAAAAGTCCACGAGTCAAAATTTTCATATAAATAATGCACTATGACTAGGGGTGACAAACAAGTGAGGATTCAGCTCAACACACCAAACGGGTTACTCTAGGGTTGGATCTCTCACCCCCACTTTCCTCACTCCTTTTGTGACTACGCGACACGTGGCAGCAAGAGAGGGTGGTAAGGCTAGATGAGGGTCACCTACATCTAGCCTCACCGCCCCTCTTGTTGACACGTGTCGCGCGGTCACGCGTTACTGCACCCCTTGCGGTGAGGGGATCCTATCCCTACTCTGGGTTTGATGGGTCGAGTCTGCTTTGGGTTAAGAGGATTGGCGAGTCAATTTTGGATTTAACAACCCGGATTTAAGTCAAGCCTGAGTGTTTTGATTAGGGATGAACATGGTCTGGTTCAATCAATTTTGCGTGTGTATAAAACCAATTTGTTTTAAACATTTTCTACTTTAGAAACCAAAACTAAACCAATAATAAGATTGTTTTACTGATCTAATTTATAGTTTTTAAATTACTTCAACTTTTTAGCTAAGATAATTTATCGGGTGTAAATCAAATGCAAATTTATCTGATGAAAATCAAATTGTTGCCATTATTGGATATATTAGATATCGGTATTATTTTGTTTGTTGTAAACTATATCCTAGATAGAGTTATTGTATAGATAAGGATAGAGTAGGGATGTTGAGATATTTTCTCTCCTTGGTTAAGATTTGATTTCCTTGAGGTTGTATATTAGTTGTATCTGGTTGTTGAGGAAATATAGAATACTATTTTCATTCAAACTCTTTAACCATAAATAACGTTTCTAAAAATCTACCCAAGTCAAACGACGTTAGAGGTTCCGAAACTATTATTCTTGAGAGCTTCCGACGCGCAAGTTAATTGTGGGTACAGTCATGTTTGTATGTTGGAAATATATAGAAACATGTCTCAATTTGCTGGTTATGACTGTGTTTTTTCTGTGGTCGATTCAACCTGGTCCTCCACAGGTCGTTTTTGCCCTTTAATATGTCTTGGGAAGCCAATACATGTTAAAGAGTTATGGAGGGTGACACGTGTGTTGCCTCACTGACTACTCGCGTCTGTATAGTTGCCGCGTGACGTCATGTGTCATGTTGTACGGCTAATGTTGCTTGCTGGCAGGTGCCAGATTTAGTTGAGTTGAGCAGAGATGCCGTAGCCTTGAGGGTGTAGCCGAGCAGCGAAGTTCGGGTAGTGAATTTCGAGCCGACCCGTAGCTAGCGGTTAAAGCGCGTATCGACCACGTAGTTAGACGGCTGGACTGAGTTTGAGGATGCCTCATGTTCTCCGAGCCTAGCTGAAAGGAAGGTGTGCTTGCGCTGACCTGCGTTATTATAGAGTCAAGTAACATTGACTACAATAGACTAAGCTGAACACAATTATCATTATCATCAATAGTTCTTTTGCCCTCATCACATATTGTATCATATAGAGATTTTGTTTTTAAAGAAAAACTGTTGCCTGTCTATATGAGGTTGAGGTATGCGATTCTATTTCCTTAATTTGGTGTAATAAAAAGTCCATGTCTCAAAATTTTCATGTAACCGGTGATACAGTACCGAATTTCTAACAAAATAGATGATAATGGTCATTTCGTCCGACTAATGAAAGACTTATAATGTGAATAACATATAGATCGAATATTTCTTTGTTTTGCCATAATAAAAAGTTAGCAAGTAAATTGCATCAAACTAATGGTTGAGGAAAATTGCTCAGGCGAGGAGAATCAATATTTTCTACGCACTACTACTTTTTCAAACATTTTCTTAAAATAGATTTTTTTTTTCTTGTCCGCGTAGCTTTGATGTATTTTACTATGTAAGACTAAAAAGAAGAACATTATCCTATTGTCTTGGATACTTCCGCCTATGGCGAAGTATAGAAATCAGATATACGCAATCATATTCATGTGTTAGAAACACATAGAGATTGTTTCCCGATGAAACATAATGAAAATTGCATCAAACTGTATCGATCAACTGTCACTTCACAATATAAAAAGCGCAACTAATTTAAGGGATGTTTGGTTATGGATTTCTTCATTAAGGGTATGTGTTTGGAGGGACTCTAAAGTCCAAAAACATACACGCTATTTGGTTGTTAAACTTGGAGGTATAGATTTTAGATTGATATATGAGTATTTGATAATAGATATCGTTTTTCGATATACTAGCTCCCCTTGTCTTTGTATTGGGGGAATATGTATATGAACTAGACCACCCTCAACCCACTGTGGCTGTCTCCACCCACCTCCAATGGTCAAAGGCCCTGCTGGTCCGCCGACTGGTCAAATTTTACCGGCAGTCCATCTTCGATATCTATTCTAATTCCGATACGTTTCAGACACCATCAATGTCAATCATATTCATTTCCACTTCAATACCAAACAATTATGACTTTTAGGCCCAAACTCGTATACTCTCAAACACATACTATCATACCCATTCCGATTCCAATATCCAAGTACGAACCAAACGCCATTTTGACTATATGATTTCATCATATTGCAAAGTAAAAAGTAAACAATGAAACGTAAATGACTTTTCATGGAATCTGACTGCAATATTGGAGAATTCACAAAATCCCATGAGGAATGGTGCAATTCTCAACCAAAACGGAATCTCAGTGCATGGAAACTCTCCTTTTCAGTAAGCTCGTAACTAGATATCATCAATCTTATAGGTATTGTCACCCTCACTATTGGTTGATACATATACAAATCATTCGGGATAAGATCTCCCCACTGCAAGGAGGTGCGGTGACGCGTGACCGCGTGATACATGGCAGCAAGGGGAGGGTGATGAGGAAATCCCAACCCAAATCATTCTCGTTGCATTGACCTCAAGTTAACTTGCATAAAACATTGAAAAGTTACCGCTTACAGTGACATATAGATACAAAGAAAAGACAGCTTCATAGAGCAGATGTGAGCATACGGTTAACAGCAGAACAAAAAGGTCGATGATCACACAAAAATGGCGCCCGGCCAAGCCTATTAAGGGATACATTTTTCTCATGGAGATATGCTGAATGCACATGAAATAAAGTGCAGATGAATTCCGGTTCTTACACCAACATTACCTCATTGTCTTAAAATTTCCACATATTGCTGTATGGAAGACCGGATGTATGCAATCATACCCATGTGTTAGAAACACACAGAGGTTGTTTTCCGATGACCCATAATGAAAATTGCGTCAAGCTGTGTCGATCAACGGCTAATTCACAATATAAGAAATGCAGCCAATTTAGTGAGTCATTTTGTTTTATTCCATCCTATTCCAAAGTCAATGAAGAATAATAGTAATGAGAACTAAGATTAACATAATAACATGGACAAAAGGATGTCATCTAGGAATTCATCCAAATGTCATATCCAACATTAAAATGAGGATAACTATTCCAAAATCTCATTCAAAATCAGTCACCAAAAATTTGAAGAAAAGATAATGCAAATTTGGCTGGAGAGCACTAAGCAATGTTCAAATCAGGGGCATGGATTGAGATCTCTTGTATCCATCACTGTTGTGGAATGAGCTGATTTTGAGAATTTGATTTGTGTAGATAAAACCTAAATGCCCTTGCTCAACAAGAAATAAGTATGGAAGGCAACCAACTGAACGAACTAACCTGTTGAGAGATCCGATACAGTACCACTTGGAAAATATTTTCCAGATGCAGAAAATAGCACATAAGGATCATAAACCATTTCAATATTCTTTTCACTCCATCACTACTATGGCCCCAACAGCTTTCATTTTCTCAATAATCTGTTCTGCTTCCTCCTTCGACAAACCCTTTTTGATCACTGCAGGTGTCTTTTCCACCAAATCCTTTGCTTCCTTCAAACCCAAATCAGTAAAACTCCTAACCTCCTTTATTATCTTAATCTTTGAAGCAGCATCGAAAGACTCCAGCTTTATTTCAAAAATAGTCTTCTCCGGTTTTTTCTCCTCCGCGGCTGCAGCTGGCCCCTTCATTGACGCGACTGCAACACCAGCGGCACCAGGTTTCATTACAGCAACAACTGGAAGCTCCTTCATATCCAGTTTCTTCATCAAAATCGACGACAGCTCTGCTACCTCAGTCAATGTAAGTCCAGATATCTCATCCACAAGCCTCCAGACTCTCTCCGTCGGCGGACTACGATACTCCGTCGGATCAAAAGTGGCTGGATCATAGTCAGCAGGGAGCTTTCTCTGATCAATTTCAACTTCCTCCACCTCCTCCTCCAGCACCTCTTCTTTCCTAGCAGGCTGACCGAAACTCCGAATGGTGGTAGCCGACAAAATAGGTTTTAAGAAAACTTCACGAGGCAAATTAAGTCTCAATCGCGAAATCACACTACTCATTTTGAAGGTCCTAACTAATGCAGCTAGAACACTTGCATTTTTTTTTCTTATAGAGAATTTTTCACGGCGAAAATCAGCAGCCTGAAGATTTCAGTTCGGATTAATTGCACATAGCAGATCGTCCAAGCAAGCAAGAAACAGGAGAAAGGCCCAAAGTATACAGTAGAAGGATAAATTGTGAAGTTTACACACCTAAGAATAGCATATATAAAGCTAGAATACCTGAAATTAGATGCTCCGGTGGATAGACAAAGGCGGTTTAAACCGAATACAGATGTCTCCGCCGCGTGCGATGGTTGAGGTGGTGGCAGAATGTCTGATCGGAGGAGAGAAAGAAGGGGTTTAGGGCTTAGAGAACGCCAGAACGGGCGTGTTGGTTTCTGCAATCCCATTTTGAGTACCTAATGTTTACTTTTAGTCCTTACATCTTTCAGTTATTTCGGGTAAGTATTTGTCTTTTCATATTGGGCCAATTTAGCCAATTTGGGCACTTCCGATGTCTTTCACGGAACGATGTCTTACCGTTCCGTAAACAGTCAACGTTACAAAGTCACACCTAATCATGTCATTTTTGTTGATCATCATTTATTTAATTTTTAAAACTTCAAATTAGTTATGTGTAGCGTGTTTTTTTACCGTCTTTTTACGGTGCGGTTTTGTTGGTAATCATTTATTCAATTTTAAAACCTCATAACTATTAGTTATGCATTGCGTGTTCTTTTATTACCGTCTTTTTATGGTGCAGGATTCCGTCCCTAATTTGAGGTATAAGATATCCTCACCCACTTTTCTTCACCGCATGCGTCACCACACATCACGTGGCAACAAAGAAGAGTGGTGAGACTAGATGAGGTCACCTGCATCTAGCCTCACAACCCCACCCTGATGCCATGTGTCACGCGGTCATAAGTGGAGTGACTCACCGCATGCGTCACCACACATCACGTGACAACAAATGAGAGTGGTGAGACTAGATGAGGGTCACCTGCATCTAGCCTCACCACCCCATCCTGATGCAACGTGTCACGCGGTCATGAGTGGAGTGAGGAGATCCCATCAGTAAGAGTAAATTATAGTTTTAGCAAATGACGCGAGACAATCAAACATGATTTGAAAGTTCTTTGAACTCCCTGTTTAAGCAAAATTAAAAATACATTTTTCTTTTTTTGATAAAACGATGGATCTCTTTTATTGCAAAGATTCCACATCTACCATCAAGGTAGGAAAAAAGAAATTTGATGGTACAGAACACGCTATAAATAAAACATCAAACACCACGAGCATGTTGCGCCAATTGATGAGCCACTGCATTCTATATTCTTGGCACCCAATTGGCCTACCATGCCAAAACCCAGAAAGAAGACGCCTGGTCCATTCGACTATCATCTCCATGGGCGATCTACGCTCACCTGAACTGTTAAGGCACGAGATAACGTTATGCGAATCACCGTCTACATACATTGCTCTCTTGCCCACTGAACCACATGATGCAAGGCAAGGGCCTCTAGTGTGTTCGAGTCCCATGCACCACGGGTGCCCTGCATCTTGGCCATGATAAAGGAGCCATCCGGAGATTGTGCCGGCATCCCTAAACCCTCACGATGCTGATATGCAAAAGTGGTTGCGTCAAAGTTGATTTTAGCGAAATCACAAAGAGGGCTCCAAGATGGCTGAGAAGTTGATCGCTGGGAACGCACCGCTGCTGTCTCATGAATACTTGTGAAGGCAACCCAGTATTGAAGGCCATATCGAACTAGGTCAAGGGAATTGACATTTTTTTCCTTCAAAAAGTTGACGACTTCGAACCCCACACAAAACCCAAAAAGAACCGCATTCTTGCTAGCCTCCACCGAGCTGTCTGAGTTAGGATCAGCCTGGACCAATCCGCCGCTCCCATCAAGCTATCAAGCAGAACATCATGACAAAGAGTCAGAGTCCACACTTGCACAACCACACTACATTCACGAAGCATATGTAATAAGCTACCATCATCGTTCCCACACCAAGGGCAGACTTCATCCGCATGGACTCCTCTCTTGCGTAAGTTGGATACCGTGAGAAGCTCATCTGTACAAAGTCTCCATAAAAAGATCCTAATCTTGTTAGCAATCAACAATTTCCAAATCAATCCCCAAAGGAAAGAAGGCTCCCTTTGCACCAGAGGAAGGGATGTGGTGGAAATGCATGCCTCGCATTCGCTCCTCACATGCTGATAAGACGACTTGACCATATAACCAACCATTCCTAGTTACGCCCCAACATATAACATCGTCAGGACTGAATTGGCACAACGGAATAGATAAAATGCCCTCGGCTTCCTCCGTGGAGAAAGATTGAGTAACTCGCGCAGCATCCCACATTCGAATATCAGGCAAGATTAGGCTAGTCACTCGATCATCAGGCCCGAACACCAGACAGGTGTAGAGTTTGGATTCCCATATCAAATGTTTAGTGCTTTAATGTTAGACAAAAGAAAGTTCTTGGTGAAGAAAGGAATTTAACGAAAATCTGCAGCCTTTTCCGGAAAAAAAATGGACAGACATAAAAACAAGGGATATTTCAAGTAGACTGATGATAATTGCATATAATTAATTGCAAGTATTTCTATTGATTGTCTTAGCTGGATCTCCGATACGGCATAAATCTGTGATCTTTAGCAGCATTCTTCTTTCTCTTCTTCTGAATGAAAGACTCCAGCTTCCCAGAAGCCTGAAAGAGGATGATAGTGTTGAATTCTTGCAGTGCTATATATGTGATCATATCACCTATCCTATATAAGTACTCCGGAAAACAGCAAAAGTACTGTACCTTAAGTTCCTTGTATTTCTCAATAAGCTTCTGCTTCCGGAGGTCAGCTGTCATACAAAGTACACAATATTCGAATGAGAACTGCTAGTATTGGTAAAACCGCGAAAGTGACAAGTATTGAGATTCTACTAAACCATGCTGAAAATAAAAAAGTTCCACAGCTGTGGACAATATGAGAATGGATATGATTTTATCGAGTGTACAAGAAAAGGATCAACTTAAAAATTGCAATTACTGACCATAAGATATCTGCTTCAAGATTTTATAAACACAAGGATTACTTGGCTATTACTGAAAGGTTCAGTGGTTATTGACTACATCCCTTATAGTCGATTCTCTCTGAGATTATAGCACATTCAATCTCTTTTTTTTTTTTTTTTTTTTTTTTTGTAAATACACATTCAATCTCATCTGTATCAATGTTGAGCATAGGAAAATTTTCATGCATTTAGAAAAGGCACGATTTTAACCTGTGCAGATTATGACGTGGAACATTGTTCCACAATGTTTTCCTTTCTCTCAGTAACAGGAACCATGGTCATTTCATGTGCATGAATCATGCCACATCGTGCAATAAAGTGTTATGGGATGTGATTTCCACATAAGTTTTCAGAGTCAATCACTGGAACTTCAAAAAAAAAGTCAAACATCTAGCATTCTTGACCAAAAGATAAGAACCATTCAGCAGACTAATCATAGATAGCAGATTCATCAACGGAAGCCCGAGTAACCTTGCAATTTTTTTTTTTAAAAAAAAAATTATTTTAGTATTCATTGCATCGTTGGTAAACAGCTCAAAGCTGTTTTCTTATTCTCCATTTAAGAACTCAAAGATTTCTTTCATGAAATTTTCAAGACTTGCCCTCTAATCTTAGAGAAAGGGGGGGGGGGGGCAAGGGGGAGGGGGGAGGAGAGAATAGCATTTACGCAATGGAGAGAGGGAAATCTTACATTTTTTCAGGTAATAAGGTTTTTTCCCATGTTCAGCAGCTTCTCTCTGTTTTTTCTTGTGCTCGGCTAATATTTCTTTCTCAGGATCCTTTGTGACTGCAGATTTCAACTGTTTGTCCTAGAAAAAAAAAAGTAACAAACCAAAGTCAGTCTATATCTGAATCCACGTAACAGGGTAATTACATGCAAAAACACTAAAAAACTAACACCTAGAAAGAGAATGCAGAAGATTGAAATCATTTAAAAAAAGGGCAAAAGCATAATCATCCTTCCACTTGATGAAACACTTACAATCCAAGTTATGTAAGTTTTCAGCTCATCCATTACTTCTGCGTCCTTTGACTTCTTCATCTGTTTCTTAAGCTTCTGAGATGACAAATAATGCAAATCAACTAAATAAAGCTTTAAGCAATTAGTTTACAATCTAACGGCTTCCAGAAAATGAAAAGCTACCTCTTTTTCAGCAGGAAGTTCTTTCTCATTAAGAAAATCGTATCTCTTCTTAAACCTATGCAAATTTAGTGAATTTGATCATCAATCCAATGCAAAGGAAACAAGAAGGAAAATTTGGAAGAAGAGAAAATAATATTACCTCACATAAAGATCACATGAAAAATAAAACCACAGCAGAAAAGAAAAATAGTGCACGAAGCTCCAGTAAAAAAATTCTTGAGAAGTATTCTAATATTAAATCTTGACTAAAGAGGATAAATCTTGCCATCATGATCTAACACAAAGCCAACAGGAAATAAAATTAATTCTACAGTTGATGGTTTATTGCGCATTACTCCATATCTATCTAGAATCTGATTTATGCAATTCCAAACCCTATGAAGCACTAAATTACAAGCCATCAAAGAGGTGACAACTTGTGGACTTCAATTAAGCATTTAGGAGCCAGGGTAAACAAATCTCCTGCTCCTACATTGATATATTTCTAAGCGCTTCACTTGAAATGAGCAGGTCATACTGAACAGCATAGTGTAGAAAAATACACATACATATACATATATGCATACACTGTATATATAAGTTATTGACAAACACATATATAGAGAATACACACTTGCATAGGTCCTACACACTTGTACATGTCACCTGTTTGGTGACGGAAGCCATATAGCTGTTAAAATCAGGAATATAGCCACCGGCAGTCTAGCAGTCGGCATCCTGGGCCACTTGTGGCCACTGTTTGCAGCTGATAACATGACAACCATTTGTACATGAAACTAAGTTTGATGAATACTATATTCTCATCTTTCTTTAAGTAGTACATCATAGGATCCTTAGACAAACATACTTACCCCCCCTATTGGTGCATTGGTTTGAAAAAATACAGATTCTTCTACAAAAGGGACTGGCGATCCTTTTGCAGAAAGAGTAACCTTTAACCGGGAAAAAGGATATGCCATATCTTGACAAGTTCCAGAATACCATGATATCACTGTCTTCCAAAACTAATCAAGCACATATTTACTATTTAGCTGCTACAAAAAACAGAAATGATGAATCTTCAAACCAGTCACAATACAGAGCAAAGAAAAAATGGAAGCACTGTGGATCTGAGAATGCATAGGCTTACCTTTCAACATCAAGTGTCCCACATAAAGTTTCAAAACGAGGATCGCGTACTACCTGAACAAAATAGAGATCCAGTAAAATTACTACTCCCTCCATCTCAAAAACATTGTCATAGTTTCGTTTTGGTTTGTTACAAAAATATTGTTCACTTTCCAAAAATAGTAACAATTAGTAGACAAAGTCTCCATATTATCCTCTCAATTAACAATAAGATGATTTTTCTACTTTACCCCCACTTAAGCAACTAAGATGTAGAATAGGAATTGTGACGAAAAGAGTTTGACTTCCTTAAATTATGCCAAAGTCAAACTATGATAATATTTTTGGGACGGAAGGAGTATTTATTAGACGGCAGTTTCTGGGTCAAACAAATTGACATGCCTTTGCGTCCTATGAGGAAAGCATGTCTTCATAAACAACTTATTGACATAAAAATGCTTACACATAAAATTACATGCTCAAAATTTTACTTATGGAGAAGGTTGGTGGTACCAACAATATCATTTAAGGATCTTCTGCTAAAAAATAAACATTTAAACAGTATGCTAGCAGAGTGCCTATTTTTTCCATCTTCTTAGTTGCTCAACTATAAGCTGCTAAGTTGTGATACAGATATACATATACAAGTCAACATTGACAACTACAACAGCAGTCGTCATTCCAAGGTAACAGATATCCACAAGAAAAAAGGGTGAAGCTTTTGGGGCACTATTTGAAATTCAAAGCACGAGGACTATATTCCATTCACTCAGACCATTAGGGTTTACTGAGAGAGGACTTCCGTTTATGAAGGGCGTTCAGTTCCTAGTTGATTCCCTCAAACATACATACCATATCGACAGTAGTAACAAAAATAGACATAAATCAGTAAAGTTTGATGCAATCAAAGCTCAACTGGTATTGAAGAACAATAATCCCTTGAAGCTAAAAGATCACATAACAGCTAATTCAAACATAAAACAAGCATAAAAAAATAAGTTAGAGATAAAAGCAGCTCATCGTCACCAAAATAAAGTGGAAAACTGAGAAAAAACTATTAGCTAAAGGCATGTTATATTACAGCATATACTGTCCAGTAGAATAAACCACCTAGTATGACTCGATCAAATGCAAAAGGAAGAAAGATAATGTGGTCTCTAACCTTTTTAGGAGGTTGAATGACGTCCCGGAACCTACTCACAGGTTTCTTGCTACTGATTTCCACTGGCCTTTAAGAAAAGAGAAAAAATATCGATTTCAAAGTTAAAATTCTCAAGGAAAAGCAAAAAAGCACCCGGAAAAGAAACAGAAGAACTTCAATTTACATAAAATTCCAGACCTCTTTTTGTTGGCTCGACCAAGTCCGCTCTTACGAGAATTGGACCTCAGGTACACCATCTCGGATCCATCCGATCGAGCTCTTTGGAGCTCCCCGAACGTTACATCTGCTAATTCCTTCTCTATTTCACCCTCCTTCAATTTTGCCAAACGTCTTAACATAATCTATTCCTCCTAATACAAATATGAAAAGAAAATAAGAACGGAAATTTTCTGCTTACACACGTCTGAAGAAGCATCACTGTCGCTGTCCTTAACTTTGATTTCGCTTGGAGCTGAAATGGCTGAGTCCTGTTTTTTCATTGAACCGTGAAGAAATCGAATTATCAACAATGTGAAGACGAGATTGTTGAACTCGAAATTTAGGCAAAACCCCAAAAGCAACAGGGCTAGTGGTTTAAGATAAATTTGAAGGTTCGGAGGCACAATTATCGGCGTCGTGGGAAGGAAGATTTTTTATTTTTTATTTTTTAAAGTCGGAAGGAATATTTTTATCTTTCCAGAAATTTTTCGATGATAGATTCAGCCTAAAAAACGGGTTCAGATCGTCTAACTCCTTCTATGGGTATTAAATGACTCGTTGACACGTGACACACTTGAAGGATGGTAAGACTGGATACGAGTGACTCTCATCCAGTCTTATCACCCCCTATATGCTACGTGGCGGGCGGTCGCGAGAGAGGTGAGGTGCGCGGGGGTCAGGGGATCCCGCTCCCTAAAAAGCAGAGTCACATTATTATAAAAATTAGTTTGATTTTCTTTTTCTATCTCTTACTTAATTCGATATTTTATTGCATTTCATACCTTTTTGGCAACGATAAATGCATATACTATTTTTGATAAATACACACATTTGTTATTTTTACATTATTGATTTCATCTTACTACTCAATTTGATTATTGGTCAAATAAGAGAGCACGCATATTTATCAAAAAGTGCATATTTATGATTGTTTTTTAAATATGATCATTGATCAATCTTATTGAAACTGCATAACTGAGTTAAACACACAAAAAAAAAAACAAAGTTTCCTTTTCTGAATTTTCTAAGTATCCACATAAATGGGATTAAGATAACATTTTAAGACAACCTAAAAAAAGAAAAATATGACTACTAAAACTAGAATTGAGGAAATATAATATAATTTATATTAAGCCCAAAAGGTGACTCCCCTTCCCTTGGGACTCACATATATGGAAGTTAGTGTACTAGTAGAGTAGTGTTGGAGTAGTTTGTAGTCGTAGGTCTTTATCCCATGTAGGGAAAACAAGAAGCTTTATTTTTAATGGAAAATCAACTTTTACCTCCATGTGGTTTGGTCATTCGGTCGATTGCCTCCTGTAGTTTAAAATTACATACATAACCTTCTTGTGGTTTTGGACGGATGAGAAAATGGCACATCTGTAGTTTTTTTATGCCGAAATTGCTGTAAAGTCAAAAATGCCCCTCTTATTAAATTATTCTTCTTCTTGCCAGCTAAATACATTCTTCTTCTTCATAAAATAAACACCATGAATGAAGGTCCTTTGGAACCCACATCACAGTGATGCACTTTGAAAAACGTAATTTCTTAAGATACTTCAAGATCCTGCACTTTACAATAAGACTCAGCATAGTAATCAACTTCTTCCGTGATATGCTTTACTTCAAGATCCTGCACTTTACATCAAGTCTCAAAGCAGAGATTTAGAAAAATCAATCAACTGAGACACACATATATTCATCAACCCAGGGAAAAGCAACCGTAACTACCTAGCAAGACATGGCATTCCTTGTTCTTTGCTCTCAAAGAAAGGAAAAAACAAAGTTCTCAGGGTTTTCCCAAAAGTACCTCTTTTATGAAAATTTGTTTCCAGTGTGTTTTTTGGAATCGAGTTGTTGGAATCATATTGTGATTCACATTCAGAGCATGTATGCTCAAATCTGGAATTCTGAAAAGTGATTCTGAGAACTTTGTTTTTGGTTAAGATTAATCGGTTGTGAAATTACTTGATTATGAAAAATCTCAGACGCAGCAGAGCAAGTTTCAATTACAACACAAACAATCCAAACCTCTTCTTAAAACTCCAGTGCTGAAACACCCAGACTAAACTGTTGCTAGCCCAGGTTTGTGATCTAGTTTCGAGTATAGATGCATCTCATAAAAAAAAGGGAAAGAAAACAAGTGGAAATTAATTGCTGAAATTATTTGATTGCAGGATCCACTCTTATCAAATCTTCCAATCTAATTTCAATGAATCCGTAACATAAACAAGTTATTTTAACTCCTCAAGGCATTGTATCTAAAGCAACTGAGGGGATTGCTTTCTGGGAAAATTAGACCCATGCATTATGCAAAATTTAATCAGCCAGCCTGAACTACCCTCCAGTCTTGTGTTACTTTTCCCCTGTCTTATGAGTCACAAAATTTAGGATGTTAACTTTTTACGCGGTGGTGGCTCCATCTGTAGAAATTCAAACAAGCCATCTCCGTAGTTCTAGGTTGCCTGACAAATCGTGGTTTCAATCGGATTCCATTTCTTTAGCTACCTCCTCTGCTATTGTCATGGCTTTGTAGGGTCCTTCTGATCAGGACATTGTGTTCTTGAAGCAGAATTTGCAGTGAATCCTTATCCGAGCAGGGATGACGAAGAGAAAGAGAAAGAGGGATGACGAAGGGAAAGAGGGAGGGGGGAGAATAACGCAGAAATCGGCATTCTCTAAGCATTTTTATGCACAAAATGGCGCACAGCTGGGACAAGCTACGGTTTTCTAGATTCTTGACTACATGAGTTCTCATATTGGAAAGCTCAGACAGCGGGAAGGGGTATATTAGTCCAAGTTTAAGCAATATTAATTTACATTTTAAAATAGCCACTTAACAAGCGCGTGTAATGTACCTCCGGCAGAAAAAAAAACTACGGAAATGCCATTCTCTCATCAGTCCAAAACCACATGGGGTTATGTATGTAATTTTAAACGACAGGGGACAATCGACCGAATGACCAAAACCACAAGGGTGCAAAAGGTGATTTTC
>AP025059.1:34964699-35197478 GCA_036186865.1 Eustoma russellianum | reverse complement strand
GCATATCTACGTTTAGATGCTTTCTATATATAATCAAAAACAACACACTTCCAATGACAGCAAAAACTATCGTTAGAGTCATATCTAGTATATTTCAACGACAGTAAAAACTATAGCTAGAGCGTGAGGAGGATGAGTTTCAAATTGATATCTGAGTATTTGATAATGGATATCGTTTTTTTAATATACTATCCCCCTTGTCTTTCAACCTGCGGGTATAATATGGGGATATGGGTTTCGAGCTTAACCACCCTTAACCCATTCCGGCTGCCCCCAGCCACCCCCTAATGGTCAAACATGCGGGTCAAAGGCCCCTGTCGATCAACGTCGCCGACCGTACGCTTGTCGGTCACTATTCCGATCGGTCGAATTTTCTAGCCGATTTTCTAGCCGCCCCACCATAGATACCCATTTCAATTTTGATACGTTCCAAACACCATCAATGACAATCATACCCATTCTCACTTAAATATCAAACAAATATGACTTTTACGTCTAAACTCATATACTATCATACCCATTCTGATTTCGATTTCGATACCCAAGTATGAACCAAACGCCCCCAAATATTCTAACTTTGTTTTCAAATTTGTTCCCTCATGTTGTTAATTGGATAGTTCAATGGTCCACTTATGTAGTGATCCGTTCATTTCAAATGGTCTCTACCATGTTATATGTCATCCATCTTGTAAGCAATCATCTCTACCATGTTATGTGGCATCCATCTTATAAGCAATCATCAAAGCAGCAGCCTTGGCAAGTAGGGTACTTGTGCAAGTCTATTCAGCTTGTTGAATTGAAGAAACTCCCTCTTTTGAGCTACAATACATTTGTCCTTTTCTGCAAATTAACTTATGATATTATTAATGATTTTGACTGAAGTATATGAGTACATATAGAACTGGGGTCTTACGTACTGGAAGCAAACTCTATATCACTTATGATGAATGTATTGTTTGTCTGTCTCTCATCCTCCCTACACCCTAGCGATAGCTTTTGTTGCCGTTGGAATGCTGGTGAAAATTTTTATGGCAGGACCCATTTGGCCCCAATGGATCATTAGTTGTGTTGAATCATGCATGGAGGAATGCAGCTGGATATCTGAATGAGCAGCCAATTCAGTTGGAAAAAATGACAGGAAGCATGTTCCTCCTGGACCAGCCTTTCCTAAGGCCCTGTTTGCTTGACAAATTGAAATATTTAATTGCACACACAACATGTGAGGAGTGACGGCATGCATGGATATAGAGATCTTATATAAGTCATGTTCTTACTTTCACCTCATAATTTTATACTACAAATTATTACTATTAATATTATTTGTTGTTATACTTCCGGTAGTTTATGAAATTCTTTCTGATGTTGGATGGCGAGTTAGGTTTAAAAAAAAATTTATGTAACTGGAGTTCAGAAAAGACAAAAGGAAAAAGATGAAAAGAGATCACAGGAGTCCACGACACACTCTTAACTATTGCTACGACCGGAGCGGGTAGATTTATTTACTAGTCTTCACTATTTACTGTCTACCGACTAACCGAACACCTCTTATAGACCAGTCTCTTATTTAACTTCACAACCCTTCTGCTATATATTTCACGTGCGGTCATTTCTTATTGCTGACTTTTGGGTGAGAGTCCAAACCCGACTGTGAGGGGATTAATACTTATCCATCCTTTTTCGAGTTAGGTGTTGGAAATGATTGACGATTTATTGCACATGTTTGAGGGTTGAAGGCTGACTATGATGAATTGGTGATAATCACCAATGGACTGTATATAAACATATGTATTTTACCCTCCATGTTTGAAAGAAGAAATCCATTTCCTGTGGATATATACACACACACACACATCTATGTATGTATGTATCTATGTATCTTTCTTTTCCTAAAGAATTTGCATAGTCACAGCGTCACTGTCCTCCCTGCGATAAGGGAATCTAGACCAACTTCTCGCAGAAACACAGTTGGGCTGTTTGCTTAAAAGAAGTGACATTAAAGTCGCTTTTCCTTTAATTTAGGACAAGAGAAAAAAATAAAAAAAAAATCAGAGCCAACAGAAGAAGAGATTAAAAAAATTGAAAATTGCTTTAGAACATAATATAGTAATAAAACCTACAGTATCTGAGGTTTAATGTCTCTTTAATGCAGTGACAAGAATTCAATTATGTTAATTGAAAATTTCTTTGTATTTTGATGCATTTTAAGAAGGTTTCAACGCATTAGGGTGCGAGTGAAACAGAGTATAGTATGAGTCTAACTCACTGTAGACTATAGGCCACTTATAACTGGAATACATTGTTTAATTTGTCTCCAAACCCTAACAAGCTGCCTCTGGGTAGTTTGAATGGAACCGAATCACCTCACCCCCCATATCCTTACTTCCTTACCCACCGCTCGTCACGTGGCAGCAAGGTGAGGTGACCCTCCTTTGCTACCACGTGGCGGGCGGTTAGCAAAAGAGTGAGGGTGTGGGGGGGTGAGAAGATCGCATCTCAGTTTGAATGGAGTTCACATGTAGACTTGTTGGTTAAAAGTTTCTTTGAGGTGACCTGTTTCTAACTCTTTATATGAAGCAAAATTATTTGGCTATTCGTTTTTTTCCTTCTTTATTGTGATGTATGACCGAACAATCTAGCTGGCCTTCCATTCGAAGGGCACGCTTTGGCAAATGGGCTCAAACCATGTGTCCTACATGTCCCTCACTAACACACTAGCACATCATATCTCTATTATTATGTCATTTATGCAGGTACATATAGAGCCGGGGATCTCACTGGAAGCAGACTCTGTATCCTTTGGGATAGAGGTATTGTCCACTTATCTTTCCCAGACTCTAACGCTTTTGCGGTCGTTGGAATATACTGGGTACGGATAATGATGATGATTAAGAGTCAGATATAAGCTGATATGTGCTAACTAAATTGGACAGTGTTTTTTGAGAAAGGTGAGTCTAGTAATTTACTTTTTACAAATGGTATAATTATTTGTTTGCTTAGTTAATGTTTCTTTCTACATTTTGAGACAAATCAAATATGACGGAGGAAACATAGACCGAAATTTTGTAAATATATATATATTTGTGTGTATATATATATGTATGTATATGTGTTTGTGCGTGTGTACAGTTGATACATATATATAATACACAAACATACGCACACATACGTATACGCATATAAATACACACACACATATATATCTCATTTAAATTAGCCCAGAAAATGTAAAAGAAAAAGGAAATTACCTTGGGGTGGCATGGGGAGATTTGAGGTCCTTAACGTAAATGTCACCCAAAATAAAATTTACCACGAAAAAAGAATAAAAAAGCGAATGACCCAATCTCCAATTCTCAAGAAAAGAATCACGATGAAGATAAAAGGTAGGGTGGTTTTAGTGAAACCTTACCATGCAATTATGAAAGGGAACATTGATTCGTACATTTAATCATTGAGAGATGCAATTTACTATTACTAACACACTAGCACACCATATCTTTATTAATGTGTTATCTACATAGGTATATATAGAATCCAGAGTATCACTGAAATCAAACTCTCTATCCTTTGAGATAAATGTATTGTTACTATCTTTCTTAAGAACACTACAATTCTCCTGAAATCAATTACTAGACATCCTTACAGTTGATGGTAAGTCAATGAAATGAATATGGATCAATGATCAGTTCTGATCACAGCTATTAAATTGATTATGGATACTTGATATTAGACCACTTTATACTAGAACACTTGTCACTCCAAAATCAGACCACTAGGACTGTAAACGAGCCAAATGAGACGAGCATTGCGTTGTTCAAGCTCGTTCATTTAACTTAGCGAACGAGTTGAGCTTGTTTGTTTATTTAAACGAACATATTTAATTGTTCAAGCTTGGTTCATTTAACTCACGAATAACATTAACGAGCCGAACACCTTAAACGAACGGTGCCACTTACCGAGTTCGAACAGAAAAAAGGTGTTCAAGCTTTGTTCATTAACCTTTTATCCGAGCTGAGCTCGAGCTCGAGACAAACGAGCCAAACAACCGAACGGCTTGGTTCATTTATAGCCCTACAGACCACCCCTTTATTCACATTTGGATACAAAAGATTGTACTTCAATCCCAAGGATTTTTAGTGTCTACCCCTATAAGCTTCGTAGATGATACAAATTATAATCACTCAAAATTTTCGTAGATATCTATAAGCGTATATGTCCAAACTCGTTCGGGTGTAACGAGTTGACAGCCATACCCAAACACCACATTACAGCTGTCTTTATAAGTCCAAAGAATCTTCTCTTTACAATAATTTGGTTAAATACAAATTAGTAAATTCTTAAAAAGTAAACATCCAACACCAATGGGAGAAAATTTTAAAATTTAGGGCGTGTGTTTGGGTCTTGCTGTTATTTTTTTTTTTGAAAATCTTGAACGGTATTTAAAAAATTAGAACTAAATTTTGTACAATATTGTTGTGTAGTTTTCCTGAATTACCTCACTAACACACTTCCACATCATATCCTTATTATTGTGTCATTTATGTATGAAACACACTTCCACATCATATCCTTATTATTGTGTCATTTATGTAGTTTCATATAGAGTCTGTGGTCTCACTGAAAGTAAACTCTTTATCCCTTGGAATAGAGGTATTGTTTGTCTGCCGCTTACCCTCTTCATATCTTAACGATAACTTTTGATGTCGTTGGGATATACATGCTATGATTGATTGCTACTTTTGTCCACTTATTGCGCCTTTTGTTAATTCATTTTCCTCTCTCCCCTCCCTTCATATAACACAAGCAGCATTCCTCAATTTTGCAATACTCACTAGAAACCTCTGTCAAATCTCACTTTTCCAGATAATTTCTAAAAAAGACACACTTTCGAATATAATTTCATTCAGCAGAATTTTTGTTGAATTGTTAATGGGATTGTTGTTCTTAGCTTAGCAGACAAGTTGTATGCACCAATTTTCTCCACATTGATTTCTTTTGTTTACTTTAAAGGAGCTGTGTCTTTATTCTCTCCCATTACTTTTTTTTTCCCAACAATGAGCAAAGATATGTTCAGAATGAAGTCTAAAGCAAGCGGGGTGTCATCCCCGGTGGCGAGAGGCAGTGCCGGTGGTGTCGAGGCGGTCGGAGTGGAGGTGAGGCCGGGAGGAATGTTAGTGCAAAAAAGAACCGTTGATTCCAATCAAAATGCAGCTGTTGGTCAGATAATCAAAGTTAGAGTTAAACATGGTTCATCTTATCATGAACTCAGCATGAGCTCACAAGCAAGCTTTGGTAAGTTATACTGAGTATTTTTATATTTATTTATTTTTGCTTGATTAATATCATGGAGTTCATGAATCAGTGTCTAACACCATCTTGGAGCAAAAGTACATACCTTTACTCTTAACGCTCCATCGCTCCAGTCCTAAAGAGTATCATGGAGGATGTAAATCAGGAACTCAACGAACTCCTAGTTAAAGGAAGTCATATGCAAGTTTTATTTAAATTTTCATTTAAAGCTACGCAGTTTTAACTTAGACAGTGTTTGTAAACATGTATTTACATGATTCTCTGTCCATGAATCCTTCTCTACAAATACCGCTTAATTGTTTATAATTTTTCATTTGAAATGACATAATATTAAACTTGGACGGTATTTGTAGACAAGGATTCCGGACCTGATCAGAGGAGGCCTCATATGAGATCAAATATGAAGCCTCTAATCACGCGATGCCACGTGTACAAAATGTCTTTTTTTTAAAAAAAATTTAAAAAAAAATTAAATAGCGGACCCTTTTTGTATACGTATCATCGCGTGATTTGAGGTCTCATATTTAACCTCATATGAGGCATCCTCTGATCAGGTCCGCAAAGATTCATGGATAATAAATCCCTTGCGCATTAATATAGTTGTTCTATTTATGAGTGGGGATTTATGTGCTGTATTGTGGTCCATGATAAGGTAATTGATTGTAATTAAAATGCATAAATGCCATACATGAAAGAATCTAGAGTTGCTTAAAGTTTCAGAATATTACCAGCATTAAGGGATGAGGCACATACTTGGAGCAACTGGTAATGTTACTGTTTTGTGACCTTGAAGTCATAAGTTCGGGCCGCAAGAACAGTATCTTGCACAATGTGTAGTCTAAAACTACATATATTAGATAGCAAAGCTATCTGTCCTATCCCCATACCCTGTGTAAACGCGGGAGCTTAGTGTACGGGGAATTTTTTTTTTAAATTTAGGGATGACAAATGAAAATTAATGATTTGGGAAATGTAGGAGAAATGAAAAAGTTGCTAGCAGGGCCAACAGGGCTGCATCCTCAGGATCAGAGATTGATGTACAAGGATAAAGAAATGGATTCCAAAGTATTTCTTGATCTTGCTGGTGTAAAGAATGGATCAAAGCTTGTGCTACTTGAGGATGAATTGAGCAGAGAAAGACGATGCCTTGAATCGCGAAGAAATGTAAAAACAGAGAAGGGATCAAAGGAAATTGCATCCATCAAATTTGAAGTTGATCAGCTGGTGAAACAGGTCAATTGAATTCGCTTCTTTTTCATACCTTCTTTATGTTCTTGCTATTAATTTGTTAATGATAAAGTTTATTTTGACAGATTATAGCAGTGGAAATGGAGATCTCAAGAGGCAAGAAAGTTATGGAATCTGATATCATGAGTTTGATTGAGCTATTGATGACTCAATTAATCAAACTAGATGGCGTTGCTGCTGAAGGCGATCTGAAATTGCAGAGAAGAATGCAGGTATCTAATCAAGAATTGAATTATTGAGGAGCTTTACTATGTTGCTGTACTTTTAGAAAAAGAAAAAAGTAGTAGTATTTTTTTTTATTAAATCAACTAACAACCCTGGCGCGACAACTGACATTGTTTTACTAAATAGCGTTCTTAGTGCACCAAGCTTTCACTACAATTTGTACAAGATGTTGTTTCTGCGCTCGAACATGTGACCTCAATATCACAGAACGCTAACCTTAACGATTGTTCCAAGGCCCGCCCTCAAATGACATTGTTTTACTAAGCAAGCTAATAGTATTCAAACAAGTCTTTCTTTAACGTAAATTTGGGGTATTTAGGATTAACGGATGTGGGATTGTTGGTTCATTTTGCAGGTGAAGAGAGTTCAGAAGTACATAGAAAATCTCGATATGCTGAAGCTAAGGAATTATGAGATTGGAAAAGGCAGCTTCAAGTTGCCATTGGTGCAGCAGCATGTTAGAACTTTTACTGGGCAGAAAATGGCAATTCTGAATCACCAGAGGAACTTTGACAGGTCTCAAACGCCTGTCATCATAACAACAAATTGGGAAACCTTTTGAGCAATCCATACGCACATGCACATATATATTCATAGATACATGTATGTGAACAAGTATATGCATATGTATATGTATATGTACATGTACATGCATATGTGTTTATGAGTATGTACTTGTTATGTGTTGCTGTTGTCTCATTGAAATCATAACGATAACTTGGATTCCATAAGAATTTGGGTTTGGGAGAGGGCACACGGGCGTGCAGTGGGGTGGGGTGGGGGTGGGGCTGAATAAGTTGTGTATTAAACATAAAAAGTTATGTAGTATATTTTTTAGTTTTTTATTTTGGGATATGAATATGTATATTATATATGGAAAACTTTGCTAATGCTTCTATGTTTGTACACTTCATTCTTTAGTGTATCTAGGCTCCGACATCCCTTTACATGGAAGGGATGTGGTTTTTTATGTAAGTTTTCCAACTTCAAAATGTATATAGCATATTGTCAATATATAACTGGACGGTTTCTGCAATGTAGTTTATGTACATAAATATAGAGTGCGGACATTAAATTAACTGATAAGATTGCTGTTCTGCGACGTTGAGGTCACGAGTTCGAGCTGCGGAAACATCCTCTTGCACAAAAGTGTAAGGTAAGACTACGTATATCAGATCGCGAAGCGATCTGGCCCCTTTTGAGACTCTGTGCTAACGCGGTAACCTAGTATACCGTGTTCCTTTTTTATTTTATGTACATAAATATATTAGAGCTTTTGGTGTTTGTTACTATTTTATTTTAAAAAGAGGTCTCTTTCCATCCATTAAGGCATAACATGCAAAAATAGTGTTCCATTCCTGTCATGCACTGCCTCCACCTTACCTTTATACCTATCTAATTCGTCATCATTACTGGGCCATGACAGCAAATCAGATAATTATGTGTCTATGGAAAAAATGTTCAATGAGTGTAAAATAAAATAAAATAAAAGGGGAGAGTCTATATTATACATACATACATATATATATATATATATGTGTATATATATATATAAAGATAACTTTACATAAAATATTAATAATACTTATAAAAACTAATTACTTTTTATGAAGATACAAATCATGTAATTTAGCCTCCTCCTAGTAAGAGGAACAAAACTTGGTGTTCACAAGAAGCACATATATAAACCCGCAAGCTAACAACATGACCTGAAACTCATATGCTGCGGTTTCTATGATTTGAATTTGCATGTTCATTTACAATTCACTACACATATATGATGTATCAATTAAGCTACGTTTTGGAGGAATTTTGTTGTATTATCTTATCTAGATGTGTTAACGAACCAAGCTGAAGTGAATACTAGGTTTTAAAATTTGGATTCGTTTAGATAAACAAACTGTTTGACCCGGTTCGTTTAGCCAAACGAACTTTAAAATTGGTTTGAGTTCGGCTTGAAAAACCCTTTAACTGTTTAAACGAGCCAAATAGTTCGTGAATAGTTCGGTTCGTTTCAGTAGATGAACCCGAATGACTGTTTAAATTCAGCTCGTTTACCGATCATTAATGAACCAATAGAACAGTTTGCGAACTGTTTGGTTCGTTGAACGATTTGAAAGAGATGTCGCATAAAATATCCAAGTTGGACGAAAAGGCCACTGAAAGTTGTAACCATATTCAATCAATGCAATACGATTGGTGTCCAATAATAATGGCCAAGTGGACGATTCTTCATGGGCTTCTTTATGTGACCGATAACTTAAAACTGGGCTTAGATACAAAGAACTTCAGTTTTCATGTTTGTAAAGTGTAAGCTGGTGTGGGCCATTTGTTATCCATATGACTTACGGTTGAACACAAAAGCCAATACGAAGAGTTTGGATCTCCTCACCCACAATCTCTTCACATACTTCTCCACCACATGACACGTTGCAGCAGGGGAGAGGATGGTGAGCCTAGCCTCACCACCCTCCCCTGCTGCCACGTGTCGTGCGGTGGAGAAGTAGATGAGGGGATTGATCGACACGCAATTTTAATTATGGGTGATTGAAAAATAACCTCTATGTATTTCTAACACATGAGTATGCTTGTGTACATCCCACCCTCCATACCCCGCTATAGACGAGAGCCTCTAAAACAATGGAGTAATGTTGTTGTTGTTGTTCACTGTGTAAATAACACTCCATTTAGAATATTATTATGAAATGCATCTTAAGTGGATCAGTAAAAAGAGAAAAAAATGCAGAAAATGTGTGGTTTTACGCATTCTCTCATCTTCTTATTTATCTATTTAAGATGTGTTCTACAATAGTATTCTTAATAAACTGTTCTAAAACATTACTCATATTGTTTTGCTAGACTAATGAAATGATCGATAAGAACGCGAACGTGTCTAGTTTAAGTAGACACGCCAACATGGATATATGGTCGCGTACATCCGACCTCCTTATACTCTGTCATAGGCGGAATTTTGCTAGACTAATGAAATGATCGATAAGAACGCCAACGTGTCTAGTTTAAGTAGACAAGCCAACATGGATATATGGTTGCGTACATCCGACCTCCTTATACTCTGTCATAGGCGGAATTCCTAAGGCAATAAGGTAATGTTGTTGTTGTATTTTTTCCCGTGTATTAAAGGGTCATGTATCAGCATATCTTGTGAAAGTCTACCTTACGTTTAAAGAAATAAAGAAATAAATCTATAAAGACATCAAGAAATGCTCGCATATTTTTCGTGATGATGCTGATTCATCTTTACATATGGACTCGACCTACGGATGTGATGATCATGATACCGAGCATGAGGAATTCTGCAGTTATTCATGTGTTGTGGATTGCCGCGTCTGGTGCGTTTGTTCGTATCATCTGTGGAAGTGATTGCAGCCGTTTGATATCATACCTTCGGAAAGTGCAAATGGGTTTGAATCCATTGACCGATGGGATGGATCATGGTGTAACCGCGTGATACGTGATTAATAGAGAAGCATTAGTTTAGATGTAGGTGACCAGCAGAAAAAGTTGTACATGTAGATAAAGAGACGGTCGTGCTGACCCATGGTCAGCAGATACTATGACCCCTGTTCCCCTAACCTTTTTTGGGACCGTCCGCCACGTGGCACACAGGGGTGGTGAGACTGGATGGGGGTCACCCGCATCCAGTCTCACCATCTCTCTGTGTGCCACGTGTCAGCGGGTCATTTAATACCTCTTAAAGGGAGGTCAGGAGATCTGTTCCCCTCCCCCAATGCAAATGAGTGATTTTTTTTTTTTTTGGTATTTGGGTAATTTGCTAGGGGAAGCGCATAAAATCGTTGTCAATTTCACGTTTGCATGTTTAATAATGTCCGGATGACTTGCAATGTTACAACATATTAGCCATCTAGATTTGCTTTTGTAAACAATGCACTAGCAATATAAGATTCGCCTCCCCCGGAATGGAATCACCTCACCTCTTTCTTCCTTATCTCCTTTCTCATCGCCTGCTACGTACGTAACAGTAGGAGTAGATTGGTGAAGCTAAATGAAAGTTGATCAGTACAGGATGTATAAAGGTGGATGAAAGACACGTGACGGACGAGGACGAGGATGAGTGCGGTGAGGGAGAATGGAGTGATAGAATCTCATCCCTATTCTCTCTCGCATATTAGCATATTTGTGGACTTCAAATATATCGTTTTCAAAATTTTTTTATAGAACTTTCGGAATAAATACGGATAGTCATTTTTAACTATCAAATTTGTAAATATACATATGTTCTTTGTAACAATCTACTATCAACTTCTTTGTTAAAATATAGATCTTTATGTGATATCAACCTATTGTGACATTAGTTTTTTGTGTCATAGTCCGAGAATAACATAAAATCTCTCATTTTCCCCTCTCTAACAAGAAAAAAAAACTTGCTAAACGTAAACAAGTTTGTTATTTCGAGTTTCGAAGGGTCACACACTTTTCCTCTCACTGAAAACCAAAATTGTGCGATATAAAAAACGTAGGGCTAATTCGGTTAAGTTTATTTATTTGCTAATAGAATAATAAACCTAAGAGCTCAACCATGGTTAGGGGATTCCAATGTGGAAGTAGGAAATGAAAGAGCCGTCAGGACAGAGTTCATTTAGTTTCGGGTTAGGATTTGTTTCAAGAGGTCAAGAGTTGGATTCCAAGGATGCGTACAGTGTGATTGTTCCACAATTGCTAAGCCGAAAGCTTAGTTTGCGAGAGGACACCTTGTATGAGTCACTGTGTAAGTCTTCACCTAACCTAGAAGACCGCTGAACTACTGATTTACATCCTCCAAAATGCTCTTTGGGACAGAAACGGTGAATTCCTCAGAATCATGGTATTACCTTTTCTCCAAGGAAATGAAAGAATCAAAGAAGGCACTAACAACGTTTTGTTCAAGTGGTCCTGCTTATCAAGAATGTGAATTAATAAAATATTTAACTTTATCAGTGAATTATTTGACAATTAATGTGGCAATTTGCCTTTTTCTATAGCAATTGTATTCGAATAAATATAAACAAAACTTACATTTTAAAATTGGCAAAGACAAGTAAACGCTATATTGTCTTTTTCATAAAATAACTTCTAACAAATTATCTTGCCGGGGATTATGTTAAAAGTAGGGACTAATAAGTATTTGGTTCATGCATGTGTTTGGTTGACTTTTATTTTTGGTGCTACGCCTTCGCGTCCTTTTCAAAATAAATAAATAAATTATTGAACAAAAGTTTATCTAAACCAGCAGTTATTCTAAAATTAAAGGAACAATAAAGTATCCGAAAATTGACATAATTCATTTGTCTACTTGGGCCCTTATCTAAACAGACTTTACAAGTCGAAATGGTGATCCGATGCAATGCTGCAAAAAAGTTCCTCTATTGATTATTTAAGGAATTGCTAAAGTATTTTTACATTAAAAAAACTCATATTTGAATATGTCACTTGTTTGGGTATGTTATACCGTTGTTTTACATTACATGTACATATACACGTGATGTGTATTTTAATATCTAAAGTCTTTTCTTTGTATTTGTTGAATTCTCTCACTAACACACTAGCACAACATATCTCTATTATCATGTCATTTATGCAGGTACATATAGAACCGGGGGGTCTCACTGGAAGCATAATCTCTATTACTTGGGATAGTGGTATTGTCTGCCTACCACTTACCCTCCCCAGACCCTAACGATATCTTTTGCTTTCGTTGGGATATACTGGATCCGGATGACGACGACGACTTATTAGTTATTCATAAAATTTCAAACAAATAAGTGTATCACTCTTTGGAAATACTCTTTTTGTCTAAAAATACAATCATAAGTCATTCTCGTGTATAGTTTATTTTAAGTTATAAAAAACTAAAAAAAGAAAAAGAATTATAACGGATGAAAAAAACTGCGTTGTGACTCTAAGACGTATCTCAAGTAGTGGTAATAGATTGCATTAAAGGTTGTCACCTAGAATCTTGACAGACACAGTGTGTGTGTTTGGATCATGCCGTCAGTTCTTTATATTAGAACGAGTTTAGACTCAGACATCTTGTACATACTAAATCATTGGTGTTTTTCTTAAAAAACTGCTGAATTAATTTATATTCTTCACAAATCTCTTCAAAACTTAAACGAAACTTAAACGATGAAACTTTCAAGTCAGTGTATCAGTTTGCATCTAAAAAAAAATGCTTTGCATCCTTGTCTGGAAAAACAGAGACATGTCCCTTTATTGACTCACAAGTTACAAAGTCGGGATAGGATCACCTCACTGTTGGATAAATATTAGACGTAATGTTTATCTTTTAAGATTTATCCCGTGATTTATTAATTTAAATCACATATAGTGTGGATCACCATGTCATCTTATCTCCTAGACTTGCATTTGACTACAACTCCTTGGTGATAAGGGATTATCACCATACAGTAGAGTTTGTGATGGTACGAACTCTAATCAAGACAGGATTAGGGGGTCCCTAGCCTAGCCTATAAATAAGAGCCTATGGTTGTCCATCAAACCATCTCATTCAAGCCAAGAGGAACAAGGCTAGAAGGCTACCCTAAGGACTACATCAACAGGAAGAAGGCTTCTACAAACGACAATGGCCGGAGGTAACTTTATTTGCTTCCGTATTTATTTTGGGCTAACACTCACTGCAAGAAGGGTGCGGTGACGCGTGACTGCGCGACACGTAGCAGCAAAGGGGATGGTAAGGTTAGATGAGAGCGGTGACGCGTGACCGCGCGACACGTGGCAGCAAGGGAGGTGGTGAAGCTAGATGAGGGTCACCCTCCCTTGATACCACGTGTCGCGTGGTCACAAAACTGGAGAGCACGTGACGATGAAACCACTAGAGATTCCAGAATGGAAGTGGGAGCACGTGACGATGGATTTCGTAATGGGACTACCCAAGACCCGCAATGGGAACGAGATGATTTGGGTGATTGTAGACCGTTTAACGAAGACGGCTCACTTCATAGCCATGCCTCATGGTACTTCGTATGAAAGGTTATCCAATATCTATGTGGATAACATTGTAAGTCTACATGGAGTCCCAGTTAGCATCGTATCGGACCGTGACCCCAAGTTCACCTCTAAGTTCTGGAGAGCATTCCAGAAAGCTATGGGTACGGAGTTGAGAATGAGCACAGCATATCACCCGCAAACGGATGGGCAATCCGAGAGGACCATCCAAACATTGGAAGACATGCTGAGAGCATGCGCCTTGGACTTCAAAGGGAACTGGGATAGCATGTTGAAATTAATGGAGTTTTCATATAATAACAGCTATCACAGTGCAATTGGCATGGCGCCATTCGAAGCGTTATACGGGCGTAAGTGCAGATCCCCGATTTGTTGGGATGAAGTCGGAGAAAGGACAATCACCGCACCCGAGTTGGTCGAGCAAACAATGGCAAAGGTCAAGGTGATACGAGAGAAACTCAAGGTGGCTCAAGACCGCAGTAAAAGTTGGGCTGACACCAAGAGACGACCGTTGGACTTTGAGGAGGGCGACAAGGTTTACCTACGAGTGTCACCAACTAAGGGAGTTGCTAGATTTGGAGTGAAGGGCAAGTTAAGCCCGAGATATATTGGCCCCTACGAAATTCTTGGTAAAGTTGGTGAGAGGGCATACCGACTAGCCTTACCTCCCAGTTTATCACAAGTCCATAACGTATTCCACGTGTCGCAACTACGGAAATACGTATCGGATCCGAGCCATGCCCTTGAAGCCCAACCCTTAGACGTGAAAGAGGACGTCACCTACGAAGAACATCCATTGAGGATTGTGGACAGAAAAGATCAAGTCCTACGCCGACGCGTCATTCCGTATGTCAAAGTTCAGTGGAGTAACCATACGGAGCGTGAAGCCACGTGGGAGCTTGAGGATCAAATGAAAGAGTTATACCCACACCTCTTCCAATAAGGTACGCCAGTTTCGAGGACGAAACTTCTTATAAGGGGGGAGGGATGTTATGCCCCGCACCCTCAGTAGGGAAATTAAAAGACAAAGAAGGATTTTTGCGGAAATTAATGACGGTCAACGAAAATTAATTAGACATTAATATGAGGATTAATTAGAATAAATGGAGGATTTATTATTAGAGTTTAATTGTAATTAATTTTAGAATTAAATAATTAGGATTTATCCTTAAGATAAATAAGAAATGAAATATAATTTAGAAACACCAAACTTTCCCCCCTGACCATATATAAACTGACAAAGCGTCAGTTTTCTACAGAAAACAACGACGCTCTTTTTCCTTTAACCCTAGCCGTTTTCCAAGAGAAGGAGAAAGCCCCAGGAATCAATCCAGCCTTCATTCGTTCTTCGTTTCCTCTTCGAGTAATCAAAGGCAAGTAATCTGTTTATAAGTTCCTACGATTTGCGAAAGAAAAACGGCCTATTTTATTATCAATTTGGATCACCATGCAGTAGATTTGTTCTTGATTATTTGCATACGATCTATGTGATTTCTTTTCGTGATTTGGCCAATGTATATGGAAAAGCTTTTGTTGTTGTTGTGGATTATGTGAAATCATGCCAATCCTTATCCCTCGGATCCCCTCTTGATGTGATTGTGTGTGTGCGTAGGTTTGAGGGAGAAAGGTGGGATTTTGGCTTGATGGGGTTGATGAATGCACGTTTTAGGATTGAATCATTGTTGGTAAGTGCGTAGCGTTGAATCTGCAGTTTAAGTCTGTGATTTCGGCAAGGTGTTAGGCTTGGATTGAATTGGGATGAAGTTTGGATATGTGGGTACATTGGTTCTACAATGGTTACAGAAAAATGCAGAACAAAAATTTGGGAGACGCAGACATCGATCGATCGATGTCAGAGATCGATGTCCCCAGAAGGACATCGATCGATCGATGTATAGGTGGCTTAGAGATCGATGTCCCCAGATTGGACATCGATCGATCGAAGTAAGAGATCGATGTCCCCAGATTGGACATCGATCGATCGAAGTGAGAGATCGATGTCCCCAGATTGGACATCGATCGATCGAAGTGAGAGATCGATGTCCCCAGTTGGACATCGATCGATCGATGTATAGGGGATGAAGTCCTGAAATTTTGTGGAAAGTAGAGGAAGAAAGGGGGACGTTCGGGGAGACTTTGGGTGACTCTAGTGACTTCTTAGGACTTGATTAAAGGTAGTCTAGGCCTTGGGAACACGTCCTAGGATGATGAATCAATTTTTGTGATCTCAACGGATTCTCGAATCGGGTTTCAACGGGAATGACGTAGATGGGTTAGGAAAGGAACGTACGAGGTGCCTCCAGCTCAAGGAAGGAATGATGGGGATACGTGCGTAGGTTATGAATTTTAGAATCAAGAGTAAGTGTGGACGAGCTAGTTGAGGGTTAAGTATTGGCGGACAAGTTAGTATACCTTTGTGTGTGACTTGTACTTGCGCATGTGAATGTGAATTGCATATGTGAACGAGAAGTATAAATGAAGTAAGGAGTCTTGCATCATGGCACGTGCATTGCATAAGCTTTTGAAAAGAGAGGTGCTTCGGCACTGATTTGCGAAGGTGACCTACAGTGTTAACCGGGATGGAAATTTAAGCCGGGGTGCACTGTAGGGCACAAAAGACTGTAACGTTAACCGGGATGGAAATATAAGCCGGGGTGCGTTACAGGGTATAAAGTCCTCTACAATGTTAATCGGGATGGAAATTTAAGCCGAGGTGCATTGTAGAGTTTATGAGAGCTGTGATGTTAATCGGGATGGAAATATAAGCCGAGGTGCATCACAGAGCATACGAGCTTGTAACGTTAACCGGGATGGAAATATAAGCCGGGGTGCGTTACAAGGAAATGAGTTAGGAACCGGACATTGTGTCATGCATTGCATTGATTTGAAAGAAATGGCTCATGCATATGTGATTGTGTAGCGTAGTGCATTATTTGACATGCATCACGAGAGTCGTTGTGGTATGTGCGTTTATGTTAGTCGATCGACATTGAATTGTTTACTTGCGTATCAAGTTGCTGTACCTGATTTATTACATGCTCCGTTTATATATTTGCAAATTACAAGACATGTGCCCCTCAATTCCCTCAGTTTATCTATTACTCATGTCTTGCCATGTGTTGATCCCGTACGTCTTATAAGTGGGTTACTTGCTAGCGTTTTCGCTAAGGGTACTACTCTTATTGTGCAGATGAGCCTAGCTATGACATGATTTTCATTGAAGACGACGGCGAGTGGGCTGAATGGGATGTGTAGAGTGCATCTTGAGGAAATAGTTGAGACAGTGTTGTTTATTTCAGTTATTTCATTTGTTTGAGAATTTGAGTTGGCAACCATCATGACCAGTTGTTGGGATTTTAGTATTCTTTGATGTACGAGTTGACGTTTGACATTCGTTAGATACATGTTTCCGCTTTTACTTTCGTACGTCACTGATGATGTGTACACGAGAGATGAGACGTCTTGTAGTCTTCTCAGTAAGCTACGACGGGTGCACCGGTTCGGATTCCGCTGGCCGGGTCGGGGCGCTACAGTGAGTATTATAAAATTTCTCTTACCTCGTCATATCAAAAGTAGACTAAATCAGCTATTAAATTCACGTATCTTAATGCCGATTCAGTCTATTTTCCATCCGCTTCTTTCTCATCTAGCTTATTTGATTAAAGTTGATGAAGTAGATTTTTTACTTGCTCTTTTCTCATTTAGCTCACTCTACTTTGATTGAAGTTGATAAAGTAGATTTTTCACTTGCTCCTTTCTCATTTAGCTCACTCTACTTTGATTGAAGTTGATGAAGTAGATTTTTCACTTGCTCATTTCTCATTTAGCTCACTCTACTTCGATTGAAGTTGATGAAGTGCCGAGCGAAAATGTCTTCTTTCGTCTTCTTCTTTTCCAACTCATGTCCCAAAATATAAAGCTTAATGAGAATATCATGAAGCGTAATAAATATGAATAAAAAATATATTTATTTGTTCAATTTCTCACTTATCCATTATGTGTTATTTGTTTATTTTATAAGTGCACGCTTACTAGAAATAAATTAGTAAAGGCACTCATTTTATTTTACTTTTAGTAGCGTGAATCATGTTACCTCATATTCGAAAATCATAATGTGGGGGGGGGGGGGGGGGGGATAAAGCAAGAGAGAGGAAGTAATTTTTTTTTTTTTTTGAGGACGGCGTTTTTAAATACTCACAAATATCATGTCTAAATTTGTATCAAACAAATGTAATAGTATAAAATTAAATCATACATAAGTTTTGTAAGTATTTTAAGTTTGAGTATGGTTACGAGCTGACGATATGAACACTAATATACTTAAAATTTGATGTAGGTGTTTGAATTGAGCTGAATTTGATATCATATTTTATCAGACTAAAAACTAGTCAAACAAAACTTTAATCAAGATCAATTGACTTAGGAACATGTCGGCAAATTTGCACCCATGCGAATAGATTACCTTACCTGTATTGAAGAATAAACCAAATCACGGAAGTAGGAACTGAATTACGGCAATAAACACGTTGTGCTAAGGTCTTCGTGCTAATCACCAATGTCAATTGATGAAATATTTGACTTTATTAGTTAATAATTTGGCATGATCAATGTGGCTGTTTGTCTTTTTCTATAATAATTATATTACTTAATGCATCAACCATCGTCCCAAGATCCAAGATGGAACAAATTGTTCCAAACACATAGTCTGATGAAAAGAGATAAAGGGTAATCACCTTGAAAGAGGGAAATTGAGAGTTCGACTCCCTCCGGGAGTATTTGTAGGGAATTCTATTACTTGAGCTCCATAATGTTGTACCCGTCTATATAACATGTCCTTTGTCTGAATCTATCAGATTTCTGATTTACATCCCTACCCTTCCTGTGTGTATATAACCTGCCCTTTGTATGAATATATCAGATTTCTGATTTACATCCCTACACTTCCTGTGGGACCGAGAGATTTCTGATTTACATCCCTACCCTTCCTGTGTGTATATAACTTGCCCTTTGTCTGAATATCAGATTTCTGATTTACATCCCTACACTTTTTGTGGGACCGAGGGTGACAGTGACCCTTACTTTGTCTGAATATATCAGATTTCTGATTTACATCCCTACACTTTCTGTGAGAAGGTGACAGTGACCTTTACTGGTTGGGGTAAAATCTTTACCTTGAAAGATGGAAGAAATCTTGTCATTTAAGCGCATGTTTGGAGGATGATTTTGCTGTAAAAATATTAAGATCTAAACGATTTTTCTGTATAAGATTTACGATCCAAGTGAAATTAATATGTTTCTATCACGAAATTTTAAATCCAGGCATAATAGAATTGATATTATACTATAAATATTCAATATAGCTTTTGTTGTCGTTGAGATATACTGGGTACGGATGATGATGATGAAATATTCAATATGATGTTCCCGAGGGTAGGCCTTAGAACAACTGGTAAGGTTGCTGCTTTATGATTTTGAGGTCACGGATTTGAGCTGCAGAAACAGCCTCTTACACAAAATATAGGGTAAGGCTGCGGAAATCAGATCGCGAAGTGATTCGGCTCCTCAGATTGTGCAAAAACGCGTGAACCTAGTACACTAAGAACGCCCTTTATTCAATATGATGTCTCCTACTCGTTGTATACCATTATTTAGAACAACAACAACAACAACAACATTGCCCATTGCCATAGAGGATGTCTCCTAATCGTTGTAGACTAGTATTTAGAACAACAACAACAACATTACACATTGCCATAGAGGTTTCCGCCTATAACGGGGTAAGGGATGTCGGATGTACGTAACTATACCCCTGTGTTAGAAACACACAAAGATTATTTTCGATGACCCATAATGATTCGTCAAGCTATGTCGATCAACTGCTACTTCAAAATATAAGAAACACAACCAATTTAGTGAGTCATTTTGTTTTATTCCATCATATTTCAAAATCAAAGATGGGTATGTCCTTCATTATATGGTATAAATTTTCTTTTTTGTATGCTATACAAGTTGCAGTGAGTTAAAATGTATGTATACAACAAATTGATCTAAGTTGTTTTCTGCTGATAAATAAGATTAGTGCTCTGCTACCTTCGGTGCCCTAGCATTCTATTTGTCCGGAATGCTTGTAAAGAAGTAACACAGGAAAAATATTAAGGTAATAAGGTGATATGCGAACCCTACACTTTGTGCAAGAGGCTATTTTCACAGTTCGAAAATGTGATATATGATACATGATTCCAATTGTATTTTAATTCATATACCTAGTGAATGATATATGATTAAATTGTATTTTAATTCATCCAGATTTGTAGCATATTGATGCAAAAATTTTAAATTTGTCTTTATACAAAAATTTTCCAAAGTAAAATTGGAAAAGACAAAGTAAACGCTTAACTTAGGAAAAGTATTATCTAATCGGGAACTAAACTAACGCAATAATTGAGTATCTGGCTTGATCCATGTTTCTAGTTGACTTTTTTTTTCTTTTCCCCCCTTTTTGTGCTACGCTTTCATGTCCTTTAAAGAAATAAATCATTGAGCAGAATTTTATCTAAAACAATAGTAGTTTTCAAGTTAAAGGAAATAAATTATTTGACATCATTCGTTGCCTACTGGACCTTTTTTTCTTCTTCTTACTTTTAAAATATACTTCATTAGAAATCAATCACAGTGGTCGGATGCATTGTGTTGTTAAACTGTTAATGCATTAATTATGTAGCGAATTAATAAAGTTTTTTAATTAATAGATAAAAGGTTGCTAAAAATCTTGCGTTTATTCATAATATCTGAAAATACTGATGTGCATCCTTGTCGTGAAAACAGAGACAGGTCCCTTTATTGCTCACAATTTACAAGATCCCAATCCCAAAAACAAAAGTTAACTTCGATTAATAAAGATATTTGATGGCCATAGCAGTATTGAGTCAAAATCCGAGTCAGGTGTCTTCTATTCTCTTTATCAAAAAGTTGAATCTCAACCAGTAACGGTCTTTGTCACTTCCGGTCTCACAGAATGTGTAGAGATATAAATCAGGTTACCAAGGTCCACTAGTAGAAGTTTGTCATAGCATAGAGACAACAAAAGGAGTCTATTGGCGCCGAAGGAACAACCGACAGGCTAGCTTGTCAGCCTATCAGATCATTCTACATGCCAATAGTGCTCCCACACTATGCAACTAGCCTATCAGATCATTCTACGTGTCAATAGTGCTCCCACACTATGCAACTAGCCTGAAGGGGTTCAAACATTCTTGTCTTCGGTAAGTTTCGAACCCCTGACGTTTCTTTCGAAACTCTCTATCTGAAACAATTGGGATATGTCATGTGGACTATATTCTCTTTATCATCTTTATAACGAAGGCTGGTCAAACACATCTCGTTGGTCAAACACATTTTGACAAAAAATTCTGCCAGAAGTCTCGACTCTACGGATACCCTTAAGTCTCGACGAAAATCATGTGGAGACATACCAAGGCAACTATGTTTTAGAGAAATTTCAAAAACAGGCCAGGCGTCATTGACAATGACGCTTAAGACGCTCTAATACGTCATTAGCAACAACGTCTTAGGCCAAAACTATTTTGGAGAATCAAAACCATTCATCTAAATCAGTGTCTCTTAGACATCTTAAGCGCCATTAACAATGGTACTTTAGGCCAAATGTGGCTTTAGAAAACTACTTTTACAACCCTAAATCCTAACCCAACCCTAAAATCTAAGCACTAAACCATAACTCTAATTCTAACTTTAATCCTAACCCTTAAAACGTAAACCCTAAACCATAACCCTTAACCCTAACACCCTAACCGCAACCCTAACCCTAGCTCTAATCCTAACACTATTCTTAACTGTAACCCTAACCCTTAACATAAACTCTAACCCTAACCAGATCCCTAACCCTGACTATAAACCTTAACCCAACCATAACCCTTGTAATAAATCCTAATCCTAACCTTAATACTGACCTTTAACCCTAACCCTTTACCATAAAATTTAACCCTTAACCATAACTCTAACCCTTATCCTATATCTAACACTAACCCTTACCATAAGCCCCAACGCTTAACCCTAACCCTTAACCCTAACTATAACCCTAACCATAATCCTAACCCTAACTCCTTACTATAATCCTAACCCTTAAAGCTAACCGTAACCATACCCTAATCCTTTACCCAAGCCCTAACCCTAATAATATTCTTATGATGTAAATGTTATTTTTTTTATTCATGTTATTGTTAACATTTTAATATGTTAGTAACTTATTATTATAAGAGTTGGGGTTATGGTTTATGGTAGGGGGGTTAAATATTAGGGTTAAAATTAGGATTAAGGTTAAAATTAAGGTTAAAGGCGGGGGGTTTACATTAATGGTTAGGGTTTATGGTAGGGGTTTGAGTTTATGGTAAAGATTAGTATTAAGGGTTAGGGTTACAGTTATGGTCACAGTTAGGGTTAGAGTTTATAGTAATGGTTAGGGTTAATGGATATGGTTAGGCTTAGGCTTAGGGTTAGCGTTAGAGTTTATTGAGAGGTTTAGGGTTACGATTTGGGTTAGAGTTAGGTTTTGGGTGTTAAGATTATAATTAAATATTAGAGTTAGAGTTAAGGTTTATGGTTTAAAGTTAGGGTTAGGATTATGGTTTTGGAGTTGTATATAGGATTTAGGATTTAGAGTTTATGGTTGAATTTATGGTTTAGTGTAGCAAAAGTGGTTTTCTCAAACCACATTTGGCGTAGAGCGTCTTAACCGTCATTGTCATTGGCGTCTTACCTGTTTTTGGAATTTTTTTAAGACATATCATATTTGTAAAATAAGTTATTAAAACTGTAATATTTTTCAAAATTTCCCTATATATATATACATATATCAAAAACTCATATAACAACAAATGGAAATTGGCCTCCTCTCACCCCCCCCCCCCCCTCCGCCAGAAGAAAAGGAAAGAACACACGGAAATAGAAGCAGGTAATGGTTTAAAAGCCCATAGGACACAGTCCAGTTGGTACTTGGGTTGAAGATTGCCACAAAGAGGTCATGAGTTCGAATCCAGGGATATGCACAGTGTGGGTGTTCCTTTGTTGCTAGGCCAAAGGCCTGGTTTATGAAGAACACCTTGTGTGGATAACTGCGTAAGATCTCAACCAATCTGGGAGGTCGCTGGGTTTCTGATTTACATCCTCCACGCAGCTTCTTGGGGCTGAGACATTAGGGACCGTTTGGGTTGAGGTTCAACCTTTTGCCAGAAAGGTAATGGTTTAAAAATCTCGTCAAAAGAACCCATATAACAACAAATGGAGAAGCCAAGAAAGAAGATGCTATTCTCACTAATATTGCAAACTTCAAATCCAAGACAAACACCAACATCCAGAAGGACACGGTCATGGGTTTGGATGGTTTACGTGGCCGGCAGCAGCAAAGATTGAATGGTCAAAGAAATTGTGTTTCCAAATCCCTCGTTCTAAACATGGGGACTGCCCTTTCTTTTACTCGAAGCTTTCGAATGTGGAAACCCCACCAACAATACTTAGAATGATATGTTGTTTTATGGGATAGGATCCCCTCACCGTAAGGGGGATGCGGTGACGCGTGACCGCGCGACACGTGGCAGCAAGAGGGCTGGTGAGGCTAAATGTAGGTGACCCTCATCTTTTGCTGGATCCATCTAGGTTTCAACATAACTTATTCAAGTTTATAACTTTTTGGCTGGTTCCAATCTCATATCTTAATACCAACTCAGCTATACCGTAAATGTCTCATAGTTCATTATGATTTTTAGTATTTGCTCATGTGTAGTATTTCGTAATACATGGAATATGTGCAAAGCTTGTTGTTTCATTATATATGATTAATGTTCCAATTTAAAGGATGTGTATAAGATTTTACCGTACGGTTTCATAGGGGAAGCAAAGCTTAACTGGCCTCGTTTTCTTACACCTAGCAATATATAAAAATAACCACTCTAACTAATCCAGGCCAATGGAGGGTCTCGTGTTACCTGACCTAGCCGAAACTTTAAATAGGCTAAATAGTATTTCTTCTATTGGGTTTTAATGGATGGTCTAGTCATTTATTGGATCGTTCGATGAATCAGCTTTATATGATTTAACAATATAAAATATGAATGAACTGTTTAGTTGACAAATATAAGTCGTTTTTTAGTAGTCAACCGATTTTAAGTCGACATCCTGCTTCATACTGTTTTAGTAATTTTTTTGAGTGGCAGAGAACCTACCGAGGGACGGGTGAGATCACCTCATCTCCTTTTTCCTCATCCCTTTTCTACTGTTCGTCACGTATTTTTCATCCCTTTTCATACACTTTTTGTGGACACTCTTCATCTAGCTTCACCAATCCTTCTACTATCAAGTGGCGGGCAGTGATGAGAAAGTGAGATGATCCCAACCCCAAGGGACCTCCAGCACTATCCTTGTGGACCTTTGTCTCTTTTCAAAACTTAGCTTTAACAAATGTTATTTTCGTTAAAGCATAATTGTTTTCATTATTGTGTAAAATAGACTATATAACAAATGTTTTTTATAATATAACGGTTTTTTCTTTTCTTCTGCTCTACAGAAAAAGATTAAATTTGTATATTTAAAGTGTTTAATATGAAGGAAAAAAAGACAGAGGAAGAAATTGTTGTATGTTTTTTTTAAGGTTGTTGAGGACCGACTTTCCCGGCCTTCCCTCCGCAGCCATTTAAAACTGACATGTGTAATATGATGATTCATGGGTTGACAGAGCAACAGAATAGCAAGAATTTATGCAATCAATTTTAGGTGGTTCCTAAATTATTTATATCAATATAAGAAAACAACTTTTATCATGTAGAATATTGTTGCCCAAATGTATATTTCAACGCTATAGTTTATTACTTGAGCAAGAGTAATATTCACAAGTTCAAATAACAAATTTTGATATGAGGCAATGACGTTCATGAAGATTAATTTAAATTTAGATATAAATGAACAAATACAAAAAAGTCTAGCATACATTACAAAAATCTCAAAGATATAATCCATTGAGATATCCCAATTCCCAACCCACCAATCAAAACTCATTAGAACATAAGCTCTAGTAAAATTGCCGTCTATCCTACTTGTACACAAGTCTCTAAGAAGAATGAACAAATAAAGATCCAATCAAACAGGGGACTCCTCAAGGCTCAATTGATCCTTAAACGAACCATGCCTTTGTTCATCAATCTCAACATTGTCCGAACAAACCTCTATTTTTGCAGTCAATTCTTTAGCTCTCTCAGCTTCTCGATTCCAATCAGTCCGAATCAGAACCAACAACATGGTCACTGCACACGAGCCTTGAGCCGCCAAGAGCCCGACCCAAAGACCTCGAAAATCGAACCCAATATAGAAACTTAACCATACAGCCACTGGCATTCCTACTAAATAAAAACAACCCAAGTTGATATTAGCGCCTAATTTAGGACGCGCCGTCCCTCTTAGTACCCCACAGCCAGTTGTTTGAGGGCAATTTCCTAGCTCACATAGGCCAATTATAGGCAACACCATTGATGTTAGTGCAATAATCTCTTCATCTTGAGTGAACATTCTTGCCCATTTGTCCCTCACCATTATAGCAAATGTCACTGCCAAAAATCCCAACATAAAGCTGGATGAAAGCCCGATTATTGCAGCTCGCTTCGCCTTCTCGGGCCGGTCCGCACCGAGCTCATTTCCAACTCTTGTGGACACACCAAAGCTCAAAGAAGAAGGGAAAATGTAGATCAAAGATGTTGTCTGAATCAAGACTCCCATGGACGCGACGGTGGCTCGGGGATTTAATAAAAATCCACTTAATAAGATCATGATTTCATACCACCACCATTCTAGACAGACAGAAATACAACTTGGGATGGCTAAATTCAATAAAGACTTCCAACCCTTTAGGCAATCTAATGAAATGCCGCCCCAAGTCTTCTTGGACACCCCGGATATCCAAACATAAATGATCAAAGATATTACAAGATTGAAATTGGTCCAAACACTACCCAAAGCGACTCCTTTGGTACCAAGATTGAGCACAATTACTAGAAAGTAATTGATGGGGATATGGACAACAATAGCAATAGCTGCACAATAAGTTAGAGGCAATGTAATGGATTGGGATCGAAGATAGACGCGTAAAGGGTGAAGAAATGACAGTGCTAATAGATCAGGCAGAGAATAAAGAATGTAAGATTGAGCCTCACTGGCAATCTCATGATCTTGACCGGAAAACATCAAGATTTTCTTCATGTTACACCACAAAAATGAAATGGGGATTGAGGTTATTAGAAGCAAAATCACGGTACGTTGTAAGGTAAGGCCAAGAAGCTTGAATCTTTTAGCACCAAAAGCTTGACCACAAATTGGTTCCATTCCCATGGCAAGGCCAGAGAGAACAGAGTAACCAGTGATGTTAGCGAAGCCGATAGCGAGCGAACCGCCGGCTAGAGAGAGCTCTCCAAGGTGTCCAAGAAACATCATGGAGATCATTGAACGAGGGTATAGCAACAAGCCAGTTAGCATCATTGGACAAGCAATTTTGGCAATGGATTTTGCTTCTTGTATAGCTAAGGTAACGTTTGTTTCCTCAGCATTTTTGGTGGTTTGAACTTTTGATGCTGTCTTTTCTTGGATCAAAGGAGCCAACATTTTAGATTCTTGGAAGTCAATTGTTGTTGTAAATGGAAAATTTGGCTGATCTGATGGGAATTCATAAGATGGAGAAGATTGTACACACATGGCTAGTGTTTTTTTTTTCCCTTTTTTTTTGTGTGTTAGTGTGTAGGCCAAAACCGTTAAGAATGGCAATGAATGTTGGGGAATTTAAAGGCAGCCAGTTGGGGGGTGATGGGGTGGGGGTGGGGTGGGGGTTGGTTTAGTGGTTGTTGGGGCATGGGGGTGCTAATTCCATTTGCTAGAGCAATGTTTTGTACTTACGTGGGACGGCATTTTAGAAGAAAAAAAATAGGCAATTATTCATAGTGTTGACTGTTACACTGATGGGGACTGCCTTTTATGTTGAATCCCCTTGTCTTCTAGGACCCAACATTTTCACCTCAATTCTGGGCCAACAAAAAGGGGACAGGAAGAAGCAATTGGCATTTTGGGGAGCATAGTTTATATGTTTAGACTCTATTTTACAGCTACAATGCAGTGAATTAGTATCAACTTGGTCAAGAGTCATGTAATAATCACAACACAAACTTTATGTAATTTATCCATATATCTGGTCAAGAGTGATTACAAGAAAAATACAAACAACAACAACGACATTACCTCATTACTTTAGAGCTCCCGCTCATGGTGGGGTATCAAAGGTCCGAGTATGCAACCATACTCATGTGTTAGAAACACAAAGAGGTTGTTTTCTGATGACCTACAATGAAAATTGCGTCAAGTTTTGTTGATCAGCGGCTACTTACATGAAAAATGACATATTATTATTGAACAAGAGATATCGATATAGATGTCTCGGTCATAGTTGCGTAGAAGTATTTGTTAAAGAATATACATTTAAGTAGCATGGATTTTACCATTGCATATTAAATTTTCACTGAAGACTGTTTGGATAGTATAGTTTGACTTGATATTAAGTAAAAGGGCAAAAGAGGTATTTGCTTAAACTTATTAACGTGATACTTATATTGTAAAACTAATGTGACAAGTTTTTACAAATTGGTCTGCTATTAATTCTTGTATGTTCTCAGTTGGAAAAGAAGAATCAAGAAGTGGCTGAAGTTGAAAACGAAAAATATTCTGGACTTGAGGGAAAAAAATTGTATTAGAGGGTAGTTCTTTAACTGTTTTCACTAAATTGGCTGCGCTTCTTATATTGTGAAGTAGAAGTTGATCGACAGACGCAATTTTCATTATGAGTAATGGAAAACAATATCCGTGTGTTTCTAACACATGTGTATAGTTGCGTACATCTAACCCTCCATATTCCGCTATAGGCGGAAGCCTTTAATGCAATAGGCGTTGTTGTTGAGAGTATTGATACATAAACTAGAAAGAGGTTGCAAATGCTATCATCAAATAATAAGAGACTTTTACTATATGAGTCTAGATACATGAATCTGCCTGCATCTCACATTCTTTATATTATACCGCTAGTTTTTGATTTCATTGGAATATACTGGATATGGTTGTTATGGTAATTCTACATTCCACAATCTTGAATTAAAAAAACACACACATCAAATTTTCAAACCTTAAACAAGTTCTCACATTTGGATCTATTTTTGTTCCCGTTTCTGCAACCACTCCTGTCAACTACGGTTATCAACTAAAATGTTATTTTATTTCAAAAAGAAATAAATAATGGTGTTAGGCAAGTATTAGAGGAGTCATTTACGGTGAAAAAAAACATCCAATTTGCAAGCAAGTCAAAACTTCTTGAATTGTTTCCTTTAATTTTCCGTTACGTTAACCATAAATTAAACATTATTAATGGTAGTAAGCAGCTTTTAATATGAAATTTAAGGATTCTGTTGCCTTGGTTTTCATAAGTTTCTATTACACGTAAGTCCCTAATATTTTACTAAAAGTCGCAATTGGTCTCCAACCTTTTTTACTTTATACACCATGGACCCTTTTTTTTCTCAATTACATTTAAGCATAAAAGTCGCAATTGATCTCTTTTGCTTTTTAATTGAAAAAAATCTGAAGGGAAAAAAAGAGAGGAAGCTTTTGATAATATGATACAGCTTTAGTTGTTCGGGAAAATGGGGTGGACGCAATTAATTGCATTTATTTGAAAGACGTCCAACAAGCAGCCTCACGATCGGGCACTCATGTTCGGAAGTTTTCATTGTATACTCCCGCGGGTCGGAAGGCGGCCCCGTCGGATCACTAAGACCGACTTTCGTCCCTGCTCGACGGGTGGGTCTTGCAGTCAAGCTCCCTTCTGCCTTTGCACTCGAGGGCCAATCTCCGTCCGGTCCGAGGAAACCTTTGCACGCCTCCGTTACTTTTTGGGAGGCTTACGCCCCATAGAAACTGTCTACCTGAGACTGTCCCTTGGCCCGTAGGTCCTGACACAAGGTTACTTATGCAATGCATAATCGATTTTAGGTTAACTATATATACGAATCAAATACCATATATTTTCTGATAAGACGTAAAGACCATTTGTTATTGGCGCAACACATATTTTCATGATCTACTTTTACTAGGCAATTTTTATAGATGTTGGTCGATTTAGGTTCGGAACTTACGGATAGCATGAGAGACGTCGACACAATATATAGATGTAGACAATGATGTATGTACATATGGTCATGGAATATAGAGTTCACAGTTTATATAAAGTTATTCTATGGATAAAATTTATCTATTTTCCCAACAAAAAAAAGAAAGAAAGAAAGAAGTTGACAAGAGGAGTGTGACAAAATCAATTGCTTTTAGCTAACTAGTAAATACATGTTATTTCAAATATAACAAATTTGTTATATCCTAAAAATATTGTTTTAATCGACTTTTCAAGATAGTGCAAGTATTGTTTTAGTGGGCTTTTTAAGATATTACACTATGTTTCTTAGAATAGAACGAGTATCAATTTTAGTTTAACAAGTCCAGTATATTTGCATTTGAATTTTAAAAAATATTACAGTATATATATATATATATATATATATATATATATATATATATAAGCCGACGTCAAAAGTATTACAAAATCAAGTCTAATTTTGCTATGCACAAAGGTCGCTTTAGTGTGAAAACCATAAGAGGTATTAGCCGCAGGTTTAGACTCATTTTCTGATTAGATATAGATGTCATTTCACAATTGGGGGGAGGGGGTTGTGTCTGTGTGTGTGTGTATATATATATATATCTATATTATGAGAGTTTTAAGGCAGAAGCAGAAGCCGTGGTGTGTCTGCTATTCAGTCATCATGAATTCACATCAATCCATGTCATACAACCTGTAGGTTTGAGATCTCCTAACCCCACTTTTCTCATTTCTTTTTTGACCACGCGATACGTGGCAGCAAAGGGGGTGATGAGGCTAGATGCGGGTGACCTTCATCTAGCTTCACCATCCCTCTTTACTGTCACGTATCGCACGGTCATGCGTCACTACACCCCATTTGCGGTAAGTGGATCCTATCCCACAACTTGCATACCATTACGTTCTCTCAAGTTCTGCTTTCATGCAATGAGCTGTCATTTCCAACGAGTAGAGGTTTTTTCCCCCAAAATGTAAACTTAAAGGTAACGGATGGGATCGCCTGACCCCCCAGTGGGGGCGGTAAGAAATGACCGTCCGCCACGTGGCACACAGAGGGGTGGTGAGGCTGGATGGGGGTCACCTCCACCTAGCCTCACCACCCCTCCTGTGTGCCACGTGACGGGCGGTCGCGAAGGGGGTCACCGGGGAGGCGGTCAGGAGATCCTGTTCCAAAAGGTAAGGTCCCTGTCATACCTAGTTCTAAAGGTAATGTAGAAAGGTAAATCAGGTATCAAACAGCCCGTTAGCAGGAGCTTGATCATTTACACAGTAGTCTGCATAAAGAGCCTCTAGCATTGCAGGCAAGCCAAGAAGCTCTCACACTATCCACTTGCTAGGAAAGGGCTTTCTTGCCCTTGACAAAAATTGAACATTTGACCTCCCTTTTGAGAACCCCTGCCGAGAACCAGTTGGGTTATGTCGTGGGGACCCCAAAATGTAAAACTTCATCGACGGATTGAAACTGATCTCTCCAAAATACTAAAATTACGATATCCGAATTTCGGGATTAGATTACCTCACTCACTTTCTTCTCACCTCACGCGTCAACGTGCGACACGTGGCAGCAGAGGTGGGTAGTGAGGCTACATGAGGTCCGCGTGACACGTGGCAACAGAGGTGGGTAATGAGGCTAGATGAGGATGACCTGCATCTAGCCTCACCATCCACCCCTGCCGCTACGTGTTGCGCGGTGACGCGTGGGGTGAGAAATTTTGGGTAAGGGGATGCTAACCCCCCAATTTCAAACCCAGGCTTGAAAGATCGAATCATGTATATTTAAAGCGATAAAATTTATGAGGATTGTTAAGTAAATATTATTTGTTTCCGGAGTTGGTATTCGGGTTTAGATTTGCTCTAAAAGATAAAAAGTTTTATTCTAGGGACGCACAATATGTGTGTTCCTGCTGCTAGACCAAATACCTGGTTTGCAGAGACACCTTGTCTGTGTCACTGCGTAAGTCCTCATCCAATCTAGGAGGCCGCCGGGCTTCCGATTGAAAAATTGGTCGTATGTGTTCTACGAAATGATTGCATTTGTACGAAATTCGATGAACAAGAGTCTTTTAGAGGAAGATTATGTTCGGCCTGAAGTACATAGTATTGTTCGTATGATTTTTTTTATCGAGTTCGAAATATTCAGATACCATAGGAGAAGGTGAACTACATAGATCCAGATCAATATGATATTTGGTTTACACGGTAGTTATTATAGTTGACATATCTTATCCATCAGTTATGTAAAGATATTTTCTGTGGAGAAAGGCTTCGGTAAATAGCAAACATTCACCACTTAGCTAGAAAGTACCGATGAGACCTTAAGATCTGCAAGTCAAAGAACTTGACTTATATTCTATACAGAGAAAATCATTTTCTATTTTACACTCACATTGAAAAAAAATTAAACTGAATAGTCAAACGAGATCGAGCCCGATTTTGCAAATTTAGCATACAGTTTCCATATACATATTCCGGGATAGGATCACCTTACCGCAAGAGGGTGCAGTGACGCGTGACCGTGCGACACGTGGCAGCAAAGGAGGTGGTGAGGCTAGATGAGTCGCGTGGTCACAAAAAAGATGAGAAAAGTTGGGGTGAGAAGATCACAACCCACCTACCCCTCCTTTTCTTACAATTGCAATAAATGAAGTGACTGTTACAGCCCAAGTAAACTTTGTTATATTTGAGGTAGAAGTACAGAAGTTATGAATTGATCAAAATCATACCATGTACTTTATAATATAAAGTTTCATTGCGACATAGCACTGCGTTGGTTATGGCATATTACTACGAACTAAAAGGATATGAACTATGAATTAAAACAACCATAAATAATACTCTATACTTCTTTAAGATTCATGCTGTAATAACATCCAATCTATATCCATATTCTTTGACATATACATTTATATCACTTTTCACACTTCAAGAACTATGTTAAATTCATATACTCTTTTTTTTTAAACACAAATTCGAAAATTAATGTAGCAACCCGTAGGTAGGGGTGTTAAGGAAACCGAACCGTTCGAGTTCGATTCGTATTCGATTCGAGTTCGTTTGTTAATTTATTTTAACGAACCAAGTTCGAACACCTAATTAGATTCGTTTACTAAAACAAGCCGAGCTGTTCGCAAACTGTTTGGTTCGTTTAAGAGTTATATGTTTTCGAGCCAAATTCGAACAAATTTTAAAACTCGTTACAACAAACAAGCAGAGTTGGACAATTCGTTTAGCTAAACGAATCTGAATTCGAAAACACAGTATTCGGCTCGGCTAATTTCGTTAACACAGACCAAGCTAGTTTAGAGACCAAAGGACAAATTTTATAATACTACCCTGGTAACCATAAGTACTTAATCTAAAACAACTAAATTTATAAATATATGTAGGTCTATTTTAATGACCAATCATCATATTTTTTTAGTGGTATGTATATCTACATGACATTATTCTATTATCACTTATTGTAATTTTCGGAGTACCATAAAATCTCTCGACTAAAAGTATCAAACTATAACATACAAACAAATTAAAATTAAATAAATAAAAGGTCCGGCAACTTATGGTCCCGGTCGAAGAGTAGGGCAAGCAAGAAGCATGCTAATTGGTGAGCCTGCAAATGGCAAAAATGAGTGCGTTGGCTGTGTCCGGTGCTTTGTCTTCACCTTTGGCTTTTGGGACACCTAATGGACATTACAAAAGACAAACCACAATATCAACATTATATGTTTGTCATTTAGCCAATCTTACTATAAACTCCAATACACGACCACAACAATCATACCCAGTATATCCCATCGACAGCAAAAGATATCGCTAGGGTCTGGAGGGGTGAGAGACATACAAACAATACCTCCATCCCAAAGGATAAAGAGTTCTTTTTTCCAGTGAGACCCTCGGCTCTATATGTACACGCATAGATAGCATAATAATAGGAATACATACTAGTGAAGGGATTTTATTAAACATAAATAGAAAACTTTCGATGTTAAAATAGTCATAACAATGAGAGACAAAGACCAAAAACAAAAAAAGTATAAAGTCATCTAAGTATACTCCCTCTAAAGTGTAGAGACTATCTAATCCTCTAAGTATACTCTAAGGTGCCCCTATATAATGTAATCTGCTTCTCGACAATGACGATATTCAAACTTTATTCTCATTAAGTGATTCGGATATATAGATCTTTCGTCTTAAAGTTTTGTCATATATCAAACAATCAATCATATTTAGTATATTTCAATGACGACAAAAACTATCGTCATTAAAGAAGTCGTGTCTTAAATCATATCTTTCTCTAACATTAAAGAAGTCGTATCGTTTGTAATTGTTACTTCCATGTCTTATATGGTCTGTTCCTAATCGTTAAAATATTCTTGTATTTCATCAGTCTGTTATTATGGTGATGAGTCTTATTGCAATGGTCAAAATCTAAGTCTTAAGACCATGGCCTCAATTTATTTGTTTGTTTGTATTTCTTTAAAAACAGTTTATAATTTATTTCGGTTAAAGTTACAAAAGGTTGAACCCAACCAGTAAGAGTCTCTGTCACCTGCGGTCCCACAAGATATGTAGAGATGTAAATCAGGTTCTCAAGGCTCAATAGTATAAGTTTGTCATAGAACAGAGGCAGCACAAGGAGCTCATTGGTACCGAAGGAACAACCGATGGACTGGTCTGTCCTATCGGGTCGTTCCACAGACCAATAGTACTCCCACATTATGCAGCTAGCTCTCCATCCTTCGGACTGGTTTGTCAGACTATCAGGTTCCACAGACCAATAGTACTCCCACATTATGCAGCTATCTCTCCATCCTTCGGACTGGTCTGTCAGACTATCAGGTCGTTCCACATACCAATAGTACTCCCACATTATGCAGCTAGCCTGGAGGGTTCAAACATTCTTGTCTTCGGCAAGGTTCGAACCCCTGACGTTCCTTTCGAAATCCCCTATTTGGAACCATTGGGATATGTCATGGGGACTCGGTTAAAGTTACATGCAGGGTACAAAATATGTAAAAATATGTAAACAGTTCGCAAATGTTATGACGTTCAAGGATAATTATCAAACATCTAGAACAACAATATTACACTCATTGTCTTAGAGACTTCCATTTATGACGGGGTATGGGAGATTGGATGAACGCAACCATACTTATATATTAGAAACACATAGAGTTTGTTTCCCGATGACTCATAATAAAAATTGCGTCAAACTGTATCGATTAAATGCTACTTCACAATATAATTATCAAACATCTATTAGTTATTATTCTTATTGAAATGATGCATGGACCTCTCATATTTCAAATATAACAGTTCACTGATGTGACATTCCATATTTATTGTTTATACCGTACTAAACAAGAAGTAACTGCAGTAATGCTTTTGTACTATTTTTTTTTACTATAACAAAATTAACGGTAAATCTTTTGATACTAACTGAACTTGCAAAATTTATAAATAAGGGCTCAGAAAATACAACACCAAATATTTTAGAGCTTTTGTTCTTAGAAGAAAATGGATTAGCTAGAACAAGAATTATATTATAGATTAATTACATTGCCTTTGTCAATAACGATTCGTATTAGATTAAAGCAATATGTGTAAATTTCTTTTAAAAAAATTTGATGAAACTTATTGACAAAAGGTTGAACCCCAATTCAAAGGGCCTCCACTGTCCTAGGCCTAAGGAGCTGTGTGGAGGATGTAAATCAGGAGTCCAGCAGCCTCCTAGATCGGGTGAGATCTTACACAGTCATCCACACAAGGTGTCCCCCACAAACCAATCATTTGGCCTGCCAGCAGAAGAACACCCATACTGTGCGTGTCCCTGGATTCGAACTCATGACCTCTTGTTGGCAATCCTCAACTCGAGTACCAATTGGACTATTCCCTATGGGCAAAATTTGATGAAACTTAAGCTTACATCAGGTGGAGCTCATATCCATTCAAAACCTTAAGGTAATGGGTTGTGGTACATCAACCTCATATAACACATGTATTTTATCTCAAAGTGTCTGATGTGTGACAATATTCTCAATACTCGCCGTTACGTGACAATGTGGTTCCGCCCTCAATCACAAATGTGTGACAATATTATCAACATCCGCCCTTGTGACAATATTCTCAACACCCGCCCTTACGTGACAATGTGGCTCCGCCCTCAATCACAAATGTGTGACAATATTCTCAACATCCGTCCTTATGTGACAACGTGGCTCCGTCCTCAATCACAAATCACAAGTCAGATATGAACATCTATACTTAGATGAGGATAGACAATGGATGGCCAATCATATGTCAAGCAAGGTATGAGTCCATATTTTAAACATACTCTGATACCATACCAAAACTTGGGCTTACATGAGGTGATGTCCATATCCATTAAAAATCTTACGGCAATGCGTGGTCGTACCTCAACCTCATATAACATATGTATTTTATCTCAAAATGTCCGATGTGGGACATATTCTCAACAAAATTCAATTTTGTCATTTTCTCGTCTCTAAACATTCATATAAAATCTTATGGAAATATTTTAAGCCATTATATGTTTCAAAATACTACCGTTTTATTTGGATTAAGTATTATTACATAGGTATCTAGGTACTGGATGCAAATTGATAGAACTGGGACCAGCAAAGTCTAGCGTTAAATAATACCATAGCTCTCAACATTTGACCATCAAAATTTTAATTGCAAATTTGTTGTTTCTGTAGGACCATAATGAATTAAATGTTGTTGGATTTATCAAATAAACCGGATTGTCTCAAAAATATTGTGACCTTATAAAAAAAATATTGTGTTATTTTTTTATTTTGGTTTGTCTCAAAAATATTGTCACCTTATAAAGAAAAAGGAAATCTGTTAATAGCTACTGTTTCCATAATACCTCTTGCAACTATAATTGCAATTAATATATGAGAGCGAAAATAAAGTTTTGACAATAAAATTATAACAAAAAATTGCAATAAAATGCACCAATAACCACTATATTCCGCATGGGATCCTGCAAGGCCAAATGTGAGGCCAAAAATAAGGCCGCGAATCCGATGGCGCCACGTGTCCCAACTTTTTTATAGATGGTCATCTATAAATTTTTTTTTAAATAAACAAGATGGGACACGTGGCACCACCGGATTCGCGGCTTCATTTTTGACCTCACATTTGGCCTTGCAGAATCCCATCCGTATATATTCAATTACGTTTCCTTAAATCATGTGCACCGTAAATTATGACAATATTTTTAGGTTAGATGGAGTATCACAATGGTCAAATGCGTAATTTAAATACCATCATTTAAGATCAAAATTTTAAATTAATTTAGTACACCATTTTCAAAAAGTAGTCATACCATCATTTGAAAGAAATTTTTTAGAAAATGCTAAAATATTCTGAAATTTTAATATGAAAATTTGTATTTTAAACTATGCATTTGACTACACGTGACAATATTTTTGGATAGATGAAGTATATTTTCGGCCTTTTCGTTTGTTCACCCTGCTCATTTTATGGCCATGCTAAACATGCAATGTTCTATCGGTTAATCGTTTCAACGGTTCTATATTTTTTGAGATGGGGATATTGTTTATCTACTTCTTATCTTTTTCAGACTGTAACAATATCTTTTGTTGTTGTTAGAATATGCTGGGTATGATTGTTGTTGTTGTTATTAACAAGACATTTCTAATGAATCTGAAACATTCTATAAAGTATATAAATTATTTAAAGATTTCCGTATCTAGGAATCAATCTTTATATATGATGATCCTGTATATTCAGTTGATTATTTGGCGCCAATTTAACGAGAGTCCTTCCGTATACTCTTTCAAATGTCCACCACTTGGCGGTCAAGATTTCTTGTTTGTCATCCTTTATATAATAATCTTCTCCATATTTAGGATGACCTTCAACTATAATTTTAAAAATTATAATTTTTTAATTAGACCAAAGCTTCAAAACAAACATAAAAAAGACATTATCATGTATCAAATATCAATAGGTTACATGCTATAGTTTATCTTTCAATTCATCTCAATCATATGCTTGCAATTGATCAAATTCTAAAACCTAATTGGTTCCGCGTTTAATATATAGTTTTTCTTCCTTTTTTTTTGACTTATGTCGTTTGATGTGGAAAATACTGAATTTTGTATAGATTAAATCCAAAACTATGTCAATCAACTCACAGCGGCTTTAACTATTAAGTTAAGACTCCATCGACTACATAATATTTTTTTATACACTGTACAAATAAATGCTACTATTTAGTGGAGAATAAATCCCTTTAATAAATGAAATAAATCAAAAATGGAGATAAACTACTATACGAGTAAGGAGATAAGCTACTTTATAAGTCGAAAAAACCTTACATTTATAAAAGTTTATACAAAACATTTTGATCTTGTGACACAAGCTGTAGCTAGTTATGCCTCTTCGGCTCGGCTATGTGTTGAGAATATTGTTCCACATTGGGCAATTTGAGTAAAATATATGGGTTATATGAGAATGAGGTATCACCACCCATTACCTTAAGGTTTTGAGTAGATATAGGTCTCAACTTATGTAATCCGAGTTTCAACATGATATCAAAACCAGTTTAAAATGTGGACTCACAATTTGCCTAGGCCATGGTTGGTCAGTTACTGGTTCTCCTCACCCCAAGTCCAGATGTAGATCATTGGCTTGTGGTTTGTGATTGAGAGAGGTTCTAAGTCGTATGTGTATTTCAAGTCACGTTGCCACGTAAGGACGGGTGTTGTAAATATTGTCCCACATTGGGCAATTTGAGAAAAATGTATGGATTATATGAGAATGAGTTATCACCACCCATTGTCTTAAGATTTTAAGTAGATATGAGTGTCTAAGCTCAAGTTTAACACTACGATATAATATTAGGGAGATGAATTTCTCAATTGAGATGGCCTGCTCTCCGGAGACCATCTGGACAAATAAGTGGGCCGGTGGTGTCCGCCGGCCTTTTGTTGTTTAATTTGAACGGCAAAACCACCACGTACAAGAAGCCACATACTAGGTAACAAATTAGAATTCCATGGCAACTTTTGAACAACTTCTGTCGTACCTGTTGACATGTACATGAGGGGCCCCTTGAAACTAGTAATAAAAGGTTAATCAAATAGGACAAATAATAAGAATAGAGAGTAACAAGGTTGATTCAATAAGGAATTAAAAGAGAGTATGTCTACTTCGACGCCACTCGCATGTTTGTATGCAAAAAGGCTAAATTCTTGCTTTATGGGCTTTCCTTATTCCAGTCCTAAAGACTACTTGAAAAGTAAATTAGCAGTTTAGCGGTCTTTAAGGTTGGTTAGAATTTTTTTCACATAATATTATCTGAGGTGTTTACTTAAACTGAGACAGCAACTCTCTACTTCCAATTAGGTCTGATAGTATGACATAAGTCAGTATTGTTCCAGACGAGACGACAGTGTTGCACTACATTGGACGTGATCAATATTACATTTTAACTAGGAAAATTAGAAGTACCTTATGGCATTGAAAAACGACAGACATATGTGCATGTAATTAAGCAGGTGCACCTGTTCCTGTAAATTATGTAGAATGATAGATTATCCTCGTAATTTTGTTTCTTTCCTATCTAATGATTTATATTTATTGTGAAGGTTAGTTGTTGGTTTTCTGTCTTGAGGCTAGAATACAAAGCTATGACCAATTTAATTAATTTGTTTTCTGAAAAGCGTATGACTAAAAGTTTTCGTTGACTGGTATCTTTTGCCGGATAGGATGCTTTCACTCCAAACCCCTCACTCTATACGTCACTGTGCCACGTGTCGCACGGTGCCGCATGGGGTGGGAAAAAGTGAGTAAGGTGATCTCATCCCCTCTTTTGCACTCTGACCCCATGGTATAATAGCTAATTGCTATGAATATATAGGTATGATTGTGTACATACGACCTCGCATACTCCGTTATAGGTGAGAGTTGTTAATGCAATCGGTAATGTTGTTGTCTGAACATGTGGACGTTGAGAAATTTCAAAATGCATTACTAGTTATTTCTTAATTCATTCACATGTGTAAAGTATTTATAGTTTTTTTTATGAATAATCATTATCTCTTCAATTTTAAAATGTTGGAACAAATATTACTAGTTATTCTCTAATCAATTAAATGTCCAAGATAAAGAAAATAGGAACTCAAAAAAAAACTGCTCTGGCGATTCCGCAAATTCTGCACGCAAAATGCCCGTTATGAATAGCTGTAACCGTCCAACGCCGATGGTTCTCCGAAAGTAATCCGACACATCTATTGCATAAATACAACCGGAGATAAGCCCAGAGGAGATGGACCAAATCCATCGTAGCGTAAAGAAATATAAAAGACCCGCAAGCACAGAACCCTCTAATCTCATTGAGCAACCATGGCCAGCGTCGAAGGTGTGGGCATATCTGATTAGGAAACCACTCCCGGCAATATGCTTCCAAGTGGAGAACTATACACTAGGGAAGGGGAACTTGAAGACATCGAGGGGGATGAGGGCATTCATTTACAAAATCGAGTAATGTTCAGTTGCAGCGATAGTGGCCCACGTAAATTGGTGGTGGACATACCTTCGGATGAGTGAAAACAACTATGAAGACCTTGGTGGCGAGCCCTTATTGTGAAACCACTCGAACGAAACGTCTCTTTTTGGGTTTTGTCGCAGCGCTTGACAGATATATGGGTCTTAGTCGTCGGATTGATATCATCGACCTAGAGGATGGATTTTATGGGTGAGATTTCATTCAAAAGACGACTATACACATGTTTTAGAGGAAGGGTTGTGGACTATACAAGGCCATTACTTAACCGTTGCTAAATTTCGTCCGGAGTTCTTGCCATCTGCTAAGACGCTCTCGTCCGCACTGGTGTGGGTCAGAATCCCAAGGTTTCTTCTGGAGTTCTTTAATGAATCTGTATTGATGTGCATAGATGATCAACTAGGAACAACAGTGAAGATTTATAAGAACACTACAATGGTGTCTCGGGAGAAGTATGCACACGTATGTGTTGAAGTGGACCTGCAAAAACCACTCATTTCAATAGTTATTGTCAATGGACACCATTTGAAGATCGAGTATGAGAGTATTCACCAAATTTGCTTTAAATGCAGAAAATATGATTACAGGATGGAGGTTTATTCTGTTGGAAATAGTGAGGATACTGTAGCCCTAAACCCACATGATGGAACCTCTGTGACTTGTGATCATAGGGAGGATCTATTCGGATCGTGGATGATTGCCAGGAATAATAACCGAAGAAGGGGAAAGAGTTCACGGTATTCTGACATCCATAATGCTACCGCCAACCAAGGCATTAGCAATTCTCGGGACAATAATGGAGCTGCGGCGACAAATGGTACCTCTAGTGTAGTGGGTTCACGTTTTGCCCCCATTTCTGAAGAAGAGGATGAGACAAACCCAAGCAGTCTAGTCCACAACTTAGAGAGAGCATTTCAAACGATTCCAGATTTTGGCCCACCTGCAAAATTTCGTGCATTAAGTCTCAAATGCGGTAGACATGAAAGCGTAAAAGTAAAGGTGTAGCAGTGAAAGACATAACACGGGCGAAAGTGCAGCTCTTTCGTCTAACGGCCTCCGGTCCGTCCAGCAGTGGCTTATAGAAGGAATGCAAGGTGAAACCTTTTGAATCGCTAACTATCTTGCAGCGGCTGCTACATGACATTACAAATGCAAACCTGAAAGCTGCTGATCTCAGTCGTACCATCCCTTCCAATCTTCGGTCCAAGCAATCTGACATATCGCAGGTGATCAGATTAAACAACACCTACCGGATTTTCGACGTAAAACTCTAATGATGATCGATGTAGAAGAGCCCCCAGAGCATATGCAGTCTAAAATGGATATAGGTGATCCTATTACCAGCCCTCGTAGCAGGCTTGGTAAGTCAACCTAAAATTGTTTATTCATGAAGCTACTCTCCTAGAATTGTTGCGGTGCTGGGTCGACGGATACAGTCAGATATATGATAAGGTTGATTCTCGATCATAAGCCTAATATACTCTTTCTAAAGGAAACCAGAGTTCCAAGTGTACAAGCTCGCCGCATTATCCGTAGTACCCATTTCACACATCTTACGGCCGTTGAAGCTCGAGGATTTGCAGGTGGTCTTTGGTGTTTATGGGATGACGAGGCTATTCGTATCCGAGTATTATCATACACATCACAATTATTGAATATTGCTATTATGACTAATGAATCTCTTTCAAGTCCAATTACACTTGTCTATGCCTCACCAAATGGGAGTATTCAAGAGCAACTTTATCAGTATATGGAAAGAATGGCCTGTTATGTCAATATCCCATGGCTTTTATTAGGGGATTTTAACATGGTTTTAAGACAAGATGATAAGAGAGGGGGAGGGGGCCTGTAGGAGGTTATGCTGTCGACCGGATGCAAAGAATGATTGATGAATGTGACCTCGTTGAACATGCATTCTTGGATCCATGTTTTACTTGGTCCAATGGACGGTCTAGAAGATTTCTCATTAACCAGAGGTTAGATCAAGCATGGCTAATCGTGTATGGCATCTTAACTTCCAATCATCCTCACTGTATCATCTTACTTGTCTTTACTCGGACCACTACCCGTTGCTCCTTACCACGGACGTGTCTCTGCAAGATAACAAGCCAAGTTGATCTTTCAAGTTTCAAGCCAATTGAATGGATCATCAAGGTTTTGCAACATTCATGGCATCCGCTCGTTAACCGGTCAAAGGAGATTTTTTTATGCACCAAGACCGAGTTTAAAATTCGAATGGAAGCTTGGAGAAAAGATGTATTTGGGAACTTATCATAACGATGTCAAAGATGTTTAGCCATACATCGCTGGAATACAAAAAACTTTGGCATCTAAACCTTCTTCTTATGTAACGTCTCTTGATAAGGAACTTCGTAAGGAATTCCATGATATAATTGTTTAGGAAGACACCTATTGGCAACAGAGAAGTAATCTACAATGGCTAATTGACGGAAAACGCAATAGTAAATATTTTCATCTTTCAATGGCCACAAAACACAGAAGGAATAGCATCACTCATCTTAAGAATGATGAAGGAGACTGGATTGAAAGTGCTCAAGGTATGGAGAATCTTATTTTAAAGCACTATAAAGAGCTGTTTCAAGTGATCATGTTGATGCTTTCTCTATGGCCGACGTACATATTACTAAACTAAACCACTCGGACAGTAGGTGGCTAAATCGGCCAGTTCATGCTATAGAAGTGGAGCAAGCTATTTTTCAAATGGGGCCGTACAAAGCTTCCGGGCTGGATGGTCTTCCACTTGTGTTTTACCAACGAAATTGGCATGTTATTGGAGAGGTGGTAATTAAGTTTGTATTGGATGCCTTCCGAAACCAAACATACCCGCCGGAGTTGAATGCGACGATTTTGATTCCGAAAGGCAAAAATCCCGAGGGAGCGTCTCTGTTCTGTCCAATTGCATTGATGAATGTGATTGTTAAGGTTATTACTAAAGTCATCGACAATCGACTTAAATTGGTTATTGGTAAGATAATCTCGCCAAAACAGTGTGCTTTTGTGCCAGGTCGGCAAGCCTATGATAATATTATCATAGCCCAAGAATTGATGCATATCATGCGAACGAAAAAGGGATGTAAGGGCTATATGACGGTGAAGTTGGATTTGGAAAAGGCATATGATAGGATGCGTTGGGAATTCTTGGAAGCTGTATTGCGAAAGGTCGGATTCAACAGGGAGATGACTAATCTAATCATGTTTACCATCACCTCTTCCACCTTGTCTATATTATGGAACAGAAAGTGTTTGAAGGCATTTTGCCCTCTACGAGAGATTCGACTAAGAGATCCACTCGCTCCCTACTTATTCTTATTATGCATTGAGACACTTTCAAAAAAAATACAACAAGCCGAGCTTGAGGAAAGGTGGCGGCCAGTTCATACGCCGGTGAGAGGCCCTCAAATATTACATTTATTTTTTGCTGATGATTTGCTGCTTTTTGGTGAGGCTACAGCTTCACAAGCAAAGGTGGTGTAGAAGATTATCCGGACTTTCTGCAGCAGTTATGGTCAAATGATTAGCATATCCAAATCCTGGGTGCTCATGTCCAATAATGTGCCCCATAATTTTTTGCCAAACTCGTTCAACAAGTTGGGATTTAGGTGTACGTATGGCTTTGGTACATATCTGAGTATGCCTTTAATTCATGGACGGAGTGGCAGGAGAATGTATAACTTTATAATTGATAAAGTCCACATGCAATTGGGAGCGTGGAAGGCGAAAATTTTATCCCATGCAGCAAGGTATGGCTTGATTCGAAGTGTGCTGCTTTGATTCTTATGTATGCTATGCAAACAGTGCGACTTCCACTTGGCCTTGTTGATGAAATAGAGAAAGTCGTGAGGAAATTTTTTGGGGTGAGACGGTGACAAGCTGTCGCCTACATTAGATTGAATGACCCAAACTTTGACAAGACAAGTCACAAAGAGGTTTGGGGATAAAGCGACTTAGAGATATGAATCAATCGATGTTGGTAAAGTTGGGATGGAAGTTCATTCACAACCCAAATTTACTGTCGGTTAGGGTCCTAAGATGTAAGTATGGTAATGTTCTCCAAAGTGGGTCAAAATCAAATACCTCATGCTTCTAGAGACACATTCGGAGTACTATTCCGCTACTGAGAGCTGGTACAACATTGAGTAATGTCAGGACTTCGGACGGGCCACAAAATCTGAGGTGGCAGCATGCTCCTTCGGGAGTTTTTTCTTTAGCCAGTGCATATCAATTGCAGAGTAATGATTCTACCACTTCCACTTCCTCCATATAGGATAATATATGTGATGTGAAAAGACTTTGCTGGCTAAATTTTCTATTGTGGGAAATATGCCATAATGCTCTCCCAATTGGTAAGAATTTGCAAGTTCATCATGTAGTTACTAGTTGTGCCTGTTAAGTGTGTGGTTACGTGGAGGAAGATACTTTACACACTTTGTGTGACTGTAATTGGTCCAGACAAATACGACTTTTGATTGTTCGTTGCATAGATCTTCACCATTTCTGCAGCTTTAATGATCCATTCGAATGGATTACGGCTAACTTGATGGCGTCATGGGGTTCCATAGAGGATTCGGTCGAATGGTGATATATATTTTGGGAAGCGCTAATGAAAATTTGGTATTAGAGAAACCAGAAAGTCCATGGCTGCATAACTCAGTTCCCCTCCCTACTTGTATTAGAGATGAAATTGTTTGTCGTGTAAATAAGCTACAATTAGCTCATAGCTTCCATGTTACATCGTTAGCTTCTGATGTAAATTATTAGTATAGTGGTGTGGGTCTGGTTGTAAACATGATTTTTCATTATCAGGAATAATATACATTCTTTCCAAAAGTTAAATGTGCAAGATAAATATTGGTTCCTTTTATAACTAATTATTATTTTCTTACTTGACATATAAATATTTATCATTATTTTCTTTGTGTCACTAGTTGTTCCTAAAAAAGTGAAACATCTTGAGGATATTAATAGTGTTATCTTACTATTCTTAACCATATTAAGTACCTTAGCTACAGTTTTGAATTATGAATTTTTATTTTTTTGCTCAAGTTATATGACTTAATACATCCGTATAGTAGATTATCGGATAAATAGTGTAAAATAACTAATATAGACATATCATACTCATTTTCATCTATTTAATATGAGTTAATCGGTTTTGAAGAATACTATCATTTCCTTGACAAATTTTACGGTGGTTAACGAGTAACTATTCGACACTCATTCATCAATTATACAAGGAATAATTGACATTTGGTTGTAATGAATAAGCAAAGTAGAGGTTATGTCCTTTATAAATGTTACTACGACCAACAAAACTCTCCCCATCAGGTTTTCTCCCACTCAACTTCACAGCCTCTTCTGGACACATATCGTTTTCTCTCATTCAACTTCATAGCTTCTTTTGGACACATATCGTTTTCTCTCATTCAACTTCATAGCTTCTTCTGGACATGTATCGTATGGTGGCGTGGTCTTTTCTCATGGTCCTTTGTAACAAGGGGATACAGACCAGGTGAATGCACTTATTACCAGCCAGGAATTAATGGCTCTAAATCCTGACAAAAGATCCGGTCTACTTTCCAGAAACAAGGCCCAAGAAACAGGTCGTTTTATCTACGCATACGAACTTTGCGAGCGATTAGATAAGCTCCATTCTCCAGAAATCTTGATAAATCTTAACTGATACAAAATGTGGATCATGAACAGTTCAAGATTTATCTATCCATATTTACAGAACTCTATTATGGTAATCTCTTAAGTGTATCATTATCATAATAAACCGATAGTGATAATCATGACCATATAGAGAACATTCCATGCATTTCTCAAATACAAGATAAAATCAAACTTGTTGCGTTACGAAGCATGAAAGCTTGATTCCTTTGTATGGTCATCTTCCCAGTGTAACATGATGACTTTGTAAATATGTCAGATGTACACAACCACAACCATACCCATACTATCCACAATAATAGATCATCATAACCATAAAAACTGATAAGAGAACAATGGTATGTTATAAACAAGTAACCTAATGTTCATCCAAACCTTTTCTTATTTGTTCGTAGCGGTGCTAAACGAACCAAACAGTTCACAAACTGTTTGAATTTAATTTGTATTCGGTTTGAGTTCGATCATTAATTTTACCTAAACAAGCCAAATACAACACATATTCGACTTCGTTTAGTTAAGCGAACTAAACTATTCACGAACAGTTTGATTCGGCTCGTTAACACCTCGTTCGCTTTCAGAAAGTTTCCTCGTTCGCATTCAGAAAGTTTCCTCTTTACCAACTTCAAGTAAATGTTTAACCTATATACCATTTCAAAAATGCTTACAAATAGAATAGAGAATAAATTTGTAAACGTATGATAAAGCGAACAGTGGATAATTACTGCACTCATCAATAAAACACTTTCCAACCGTTAAAATACAATGAAACGACTCTTATTAGAAAGCAACAAATCAAATAACCCTAGACCATTCACAGTTTCATGGACTTTTTCAACCCAAAAAAAAAAGTAAAAAATTACTACCCTAACAACAAAAAAATGCAATAACAATGTTCACCATAACCATAAAATTAAATAAAATCCCAAAATTGGATAAGATCTTAAACTTTGGCATTCTTCATCAAGCGACTGACTTGGTAACATCTCCCAACTCGTATCCCTCAGGGTGCGGCTTCTGACCGTTCTCAGTTGGTGGAGGAACATATTTCCCCCAATACTTATGATTACTCCAAACAGTGGACATTTCTTCTATAGGAACTCCTCTTGTTTCAGGCAAGAGTTTGTAAATAAAAAGTGACATGACAGCAACAAAGAATGAGAAGAACAAGAAGAGCCCAAATTTAAGGCTGCAGAGCATCTCAGTGAAGACTTGAGCAATGAAGAATGTGAATAACATGTTCACTGTGACATTGATAGTCTGGCCAGCAGATCTGACTTCAAGAGGGAAGATTTCACTAGGAACTAACCATCCTAGAGGACCCCATGACCAGGCGAACCCAGCCACATAGAAACATATCAAGGTCACGACTATGTCTGCATACGATTTTGTTAGTGTACCTGGATTTCCTTTCACCCCGAATCTGACTCCAATTGCATACGCAATGGCGCACTAAGCCAAACCAAAAGTAACAAATATTAGCAGGTGAGTTATACAGTACTCATAGTGTTAACAAGACAATGTTACGCGTGACAACAACAAAAACATTACCCATTGCTATAGAGGCTCTGCCTATGACAGGACAGGGTATGAGGGTCGAGTGTACGCAACCATACCATGTATTAGAAACACACAGAGTTGTTTTCGGATGACAATGATATCGATCAAGTAACAGCTAAGTCATTTTGATTTCAAAGTCAAGAAAGAGTGTGTCCTTGACTCTATTGGAAATGGAAACGCGTGACAATGTAGTATATTGGATCTGAATCACATGACTATGTAGGAAAGTGAATATTCACACAATTTTGCAAACAAAGTTGTTATAAGAAACATCACGACTCAGTCAAAGTAGGTAATCTATTGATATCATGTTATGACGGTATAAACACTTATATATCAACATATTCATAGTCCTACATACCATCTGATCATAGAGCCCCTCACATGTAAATTGGTCGTCATATAGATATATCTAGAGTCATTATGTGCCATCGTGAAACAACCTATGTGTAATATATTAGACTCTAAATGAGGTAATGTTGTTATAAGAAGCATCAATGTCTCAGTCAAAGTAGGTAATCTACTGATATCATGTTATGACAGTATAAACACTTATATATCAACATATTCATGGTCCTACGTACCATCTGATCATAGAGCCCCTCACATGTAAATTGGTCGTCATATAGATATATCTAGAGTCATTATGTGTCATCGTGAAACAACTTATGTGTAATGTATCAGACTCTAAGGAAATGAGGTAATGTTGTTATAAGAAGCATCAATGTCTCAGTCAAAGTAGGTAATGTACTGATATCATGTTATGCCAGTATAAACACTTATACATCAACATATTCATGGTCCTACGCAACATCTGATCATAGAGCACCTCACATGTAAATTGGTCGTCATGTAGATATATCTAGAGTCATTATGTGTCATCTGTGTGTTTCTAATGTATGAGACTGCAATGAGGTAATGTTGTTGTTGTGTATAGATGTATCTAGAGTAAGTGTAAGTAGGCAATGAATAATTATACCTGACATATAAACATTTGCAAACCCCCTTCAAGAAAGAGCTTTCTCCTCCCGACTTTATCAACAGTAAAGATAGAAACCAAAGTGGAGGCACAGTTGACAGCACCAACAATCAAAGCAGACATTAGTGAAGCTGTATTACCAAAACCAATGCTCTTGAACAAAACAGGCGCGTAAAAAGTGATGACATTCATGCCGGTGAGCTGCTGAAAAGCCGGTATTCCGATCGCGAAAGTCAGCTGTGGCCTGTTCCTCCTCTGAATAATGTTCAACCATGGATGCTTTACTTTCCTGGATTCCTCACTAGCTATGATCAAGTCTTGAAACTCCTCATCAACATCGTCGATACCGCGTATTTTCTGGAGCCTACGCTTTGCTTCATCAGTCTTGCCACGCTCAATCAATGAGTTAGGAGTGTCTGGGAGAAGGAACGAGCCAAGCATGAAAATGAGGCCTGGCACGGCTGCACCTCCCAAACACATGCGCCATCCGTTCACAGGCCAACGCTTTGCGAAAAAGTAGTTGACCACATTTGCTATAAGGATACCAACTGTGATGAACAACTGAAATCCCATGTTAAGGCCTCCACGCCACTTGTATGGAGCCATTTCTGATAGATAAACTGGCACAGACTGCACCAAGTCATAACAAAAAGCAATACAACCTTTAGCATACGAACCCGAAATGCGGATGAGATCAGAGGATGCCTTATATGAGACAAAATATGAGAACTCCAATCACGCGACGCCACGTGTACAAAAGGGCCCGCTGTTTACTTTTTTTTTTAAAAAAAAAACACGTGGCGTCGCATGATTGGACTCATATCTCATCCGCCAGAAATGTTTGCAAAAATTGATGATTATTTATTGGCACTTTGACAAAATATTTACATCTGTTTGTAATCAAAACAATAGGAAAAATTAAGTAACATCTACGTCTAGGCTACGTATACGTCTGTACGCTGCAGAATATCCTCGCAAACTCTAGATACCGGGGGTAATTGGGGAATGCACTCGTGTGTGAATTGGTTCGGCCAATACCATATCCTCGCAAACTCTAGATACCGGGGGTAATTGAGGAATGCACTCGTGTGTGAATTGGTTCGGCCAATACCATATAGTGTGAATGTAGAATGAGATAGCACATTAAATGCTAAATAATGTGAAGAGACTTTCTATCGTATTCTCTATTTCCAATCAGACTCTGCCATATATATTAGTTTAATAAAACTTCAATACACATAGCATGTCATGGTTGGATAAAATAGACAACATCATAGAAGATGTTATAAAAAAATCTTTGGCCATAAATAACAAAAGACGCTCCGGTGCACTAAGAATCCGCGTTTCCATTGCATAGGGTCCGGGGAGGAGAAGCGATCTGATATACGCAGCCGATGCGGTTGATGTGTTACGACCATTATAATTTTATACGAACAGTTAATAAAGCAAATTAACCTCACTGACTAAAATTGAGAAATATCCAACTTATATAAGAGACATTATGATTTTAAAAATGTTAGTTGATGTCAATAGTTTTGTAGATTATGCACCTGATTGGCGAACCCAATGCCAGCACCAAGGAGAGCACGACCAATATAAAGCATTGCCAGATTCTTAGCCGCGGCGTTGACGACGGCGCCGGCCAAGAAAAGGGTACCGCCGAAGAGCATGGAGAGTCGGCGACCACCACTTCTGGTGGAATAAGAAGCAACCCAAGAAGCAAGAAGTGCAGCCAGGTACAATGAGGAAGTGAAGAGTGTTAACTTCTCACTATTGAACTTGCAATACTGATTGGTTGAATCATGCAATTCCTGCTTCCTGTACACATCTGGGAAGAATTTCTCCAAGAACGATGGCATGGACGTCACTCCACCTGCAACATAATCACATATTACACAAAGTTATATAAATTTATGTCACAAAAAAATCTCACGTGAAACTGTGAAGTATTTTAAATATTTTTTTTTGGATTATATTAAACAGAGAAAGCAAAGTATCAAGAATAACCCTATTACATAAGATACTGAGCCTATGCGTACCAATCATACGAATATTCTTAACCAACAAACACTGCATTACCTTATCTTAGTATACGGCATTACCTCATTTTAATTATATTTCTTTGATCTTGTGAGGTTGCGGTTAATATTAGCAAGTGAATTTACGATTCACAAACTATAGCAGTAAAGAAAAGTTGAAATAGTTAAACCCGTGGCACTTCACATTTTAATTATATTTCTTTGATCTTGTGAGGTTGCGGTTAATATTAGCAAGTGAATTTACGATTCACAAACTATAGCAGTAAAGAAAAGTTGAAATAGTTAAACCCGTGGCACTTCACGGAGAGTTCACTCTATAAACAGAATATTAGTCTGGAGATTGAGAAGACGGGATCGAAAAGACTCAAAGGTAAAGCAGTGAGAGGCAAGACAGCGAAAATTGCCTTGATCTTTATCTGGCAAGGATGGAAACAGATACATATTTATTTTTGAAGGATAAACATTTGTATCTAGAGATATTACGCATAGAATATGCACTTATGTATATAGAGTGATATATAAGCTCTACCTAAATATTTTAGACATAGACGCTGCATTACTAGAAAGAAGGGCTATTGTATGTCTCGATCCCATGATGCTTTATTTCCTCTGTTAATATTGACATTTTAACAACAAAAAAAGAATAAATATAAATGTGTTTCTGCTTTGGTAGAAAGGTTAATTTTCTAGCAAGAAGTCAACACGGCCTTTTAACTAAATTCTTTCTGAAGCGTCGAAGAGGTGTGCGTAGAGTGGTACAGATATTACAGTATAAATAAATTTATTGACTCCACACATTAATCGGCATGGACAGGAACGAGGTGATTGACAATATTAATTCTGGTAAAAGAAAGGTCCTTCATCAAAGTCGTTCCTACTGCGTTTAGGCAAAGTCTGCGAAGAGCACAGATCGCAAAAGCGATCTAATGTACGCAGACTGCCAGACTGTTTTCACGGCTTAAACTTGTGACTTCAAGATCACTAAACAACCATGGCTGCCAAACGCGCCCTCTAAAGGTCCAGTATCAATAATGAGCAAAAGCTAAATAATATGAAATTCCGTTACCGTAACTGAAACTTTACCCTACCATTTGAATTCTTGCCATGAATATCAGACATCAACCATCAAAAATATCAAAAACAACAATAATGAATCAAAGGAAAAATAATCAAAAATAACCTGAAATTCCGAGATCATAACCAAAAATTAACCCTCCCATTGCAGCAACAATGCAGGTCACCAAGACATTTCCGGTGAGCTTTCCGGGATAGGTTTTACCATGTGATTGGCTAATTATAGCCCCTCCGGCCATCTTTACAGCCTTTGATCACTTTTCACTCAGAATTTATTTACAGCTAAAAGAGAACGAGAATAGGCTTTCAAGGTTTAGAAGTGCATGAAATATATATAGAGAGAATGGGTTTTTGGGATAAGTGTAGAGTACGTAAAATATTACTGAAGCGTAACAACCTAGAGAATTTGTATATAATCGTAGATATAGACATGGCTTTATCCTTACAGATAGAGTTTTCTGTTTGAAGTTATTCTAATTTACGAAAAATTATTATCCATATCATGCCAAATTTATCCTCCTCCTATTATCGATTTTGTCGCAGTCGAGTTTACCACACTATATTGTTGTATTAAATGGTTAAGGACATAAGTCTACATATATACAAATTGAAAAACAATATGCCTAATAAATTAAACATACACATTGTGTCCACATCATAAAATTGATTGTTATTATCATAAAATTTATTAATAATATATCTTAGATGAATGCATATATATATAAAAAATATGTGTATGAATGGGTCCTTGTGTGTTTTTTTCCTTCATAAAGCTTATATATGTAACTAGAGAAAATATATATAATTTTGTGAAAATCCATGTTATCATATGTTTCCTAGAAATGTAGAAATCGAGTTATGAATTTCATATTAACTTGGAAAACTATGGATAAAAAATTAAAAAGAAAAAAAGGATAGAATTAAAGGTTTCGATTTTTTCCTCCTTAGTTTTTATATGATAAAGGTATTTAAGTTGCCTTCAAGAAAGAAATTTCGTGGTCAATCCAGGAAATAAATTACAGCTAAGTTCAAATATATTCATATAAATCAACATGAAAATTAAGGATATGTTGTATGAATTGAGACTTAGGAAATTTCATATTAAATTATGATAGTAATATTGCAACCCTTAAAATAATCTTCAACAGAATTATTAACGTGTAAAAAACTATTGTTTTCTCTTTACCTTCTGACCTTTTCTTAAAATAATTAAAAAGTTTTTTTCTGCCTATTAAACTAAAATTATAAGTTTCATAAACATATGAGTTAATCGCAATTTATGTTCGGATCTTGTATCTGCATTTTAATATAATCAACATATATTGCTATGTTATCTAATATGTTACAATTCATATATATTTAATCAAATAAACCAGAATACTAACCGTCATGAATCCATGGCATATTTGTTTATTGTATTTTATATGCATATGTTTGACATATGTTACAAATCATACCTATATGTTTGATACATGGTTCAATGCATATCTACCTACCGCTAAAGTCACTAGTGTCGAAGTTAGCTTGAAGGTTGATTTTGTTAAATTGATATGAATTATAATATATTAAATACCATATAGATATATATTGCTAATACTAAAGTTGAATAATTTTCGCAAGTCCATATATCGGTCTGTCAATGTACGTAGATTATTCGATTATCCGTTAATGTGTCTTTCTTTTTCTTTTCTCGGATTTGTATGCCCTTTTGTAAGAAGACTTAAGAAAGAATTTTGATCCGCTTGAATGTTCTTTTCCGAAGACATCGAAATTATTTAGACAATGAAATGCCTCTGCCAGAGGAATTTTGATTTTCCTTGACTTGCTGTTTGCAATTTCCATCTCCATCTTAGATATTTTTTATATTTGAAATTTGATTTTTCATTTATCAAAAGGTAGAATTTAAACTAATGTATTACATTAACAGATGGATGTTTAATTTATTCAAAAAGTTGTTCCCGCATTAAATTTTAAACAAGGTAAGTTAATATTATATCCATATGTACACCAATTTAAGTGCAATATTTTTCTGATTTTTTACTTTAAATGTGGTAATAAAGAGGGTGTTTGGGATTGCTCAATTATAAGCAACAAATGCTGTTTCTTGAATAAATATTTGTGACGCGTTTGGATGAAGTGGCTTATACGTATTGAATAATCAGTAAAATAAATTCTTGTGTGCTTAAAAATATAAACTATAAGGGTAAATCAATTTAATGAAGAAAACAACATTGCAAGGCTAATAGAGTAATTATATTTAGTCAAACTTGCTTAATTTAATTTCAGATGAATTATAACATTATTTCTAAAAATCAACTTCTTATACATTTTACTAGGGCATTTCCGGTGCACTAGCCTTCCGAGTTTGTGCATGGTCCATGAAAGGACCGGATCGCTTTACGATCTGATGTACACAGTATTACCCTACACATTGTGCAAGAGACTGTTTCTACGGATCAAACCCGTGACCTGAAGGTCACAGAGTAAGAACATTTACCAGTTAGTCCAAGGTCCGCCCTCACCTTTTAGCAATTTACTAGACATGACCAAAAGAGTTTTGAAACCGGAAGTGGACCTCATACCGGGATCAAATCATGGTGTAATAAACCTTATCATATAAGTTATAATAAGGTTTATGATTTTCTTGTTCGGATAACGTTTTATGATTTTCCAAACCTAAACAATAACCGTGGTTTCGGTTTTCCAGACTGGCTGGAACCTTGAAAGCTTGCCGTCGGTTTAACCACGTTTTTATTTTTTTAAACACATGAAATGATTTCTCACTCTGGGTCTTGGCACTTTTAAAAGAGACTTATATGTTATTTCTTACCTCCTTAAGCCTTTTGTGGACAGAAATTGTTATTACAATAAACGTATTAGAACTCTACATATGATATGCTGAATGAGACATTATAGTATAAAGATCTATATAACATGTAAGAGAACTACATATGCTGGTATAAACATTAAGACATTTACAACACTCACTGTTAGAAATGATTGAGGTGAAATATAACATTTTGATAAAACTATATAGACTTTGATTCTTCGAAACAAAAAGATATTTAAGTTATTTAACTCTGTTGACTAAACTTTAGACTATGTAATTGTCAAAGTTATGCCCAAATACATCTTTTGATTTCATTTTTTTTTATAATCTAACTATTTAGTCATCAAAGTCAAACTCAAATTTTCTCTTTTTGTGCTGGCCTAATCTAGTTATTACTTAAAGAAAAATAAGTTTTCTGGAACCAGAGGAAAAGAGATTTACGATCCGAACATGGTGATAAAACAAATGGTCCGGTTAAAAAAATTAAAATCAAAAGAAAGTAGGGAGAAAAAAATTCTTAGAGCAAAGGTGAAATCTCTCATCCGAAGGCTTACACCACCTCAGCTCTAAGGAGCATATGTGGAGGATGGAAATCAGGAGCTCAGTGCCTCCTAGATTGAGTGAGATCTTACACAGTGACTCACACAAAGTGTCCTCCGCAGACCAGACCTTTGGCCTAGCAGCAGAGGAACACCCATACTGCGTGACCCTGAAATCGAACTCTTGACCTCTTAAAGTAAATCACAATCTGAATACCAAATGAACTATATTGGGAAAACTCTAACTGCAGATTATGGTCGTGGAAGTGGACCACGATCTTGTTTTTTCGCATTTTGTGAGATGTGAAAATTAGGTGTCCTTGTTGTTTCCATTTCATCCACAAGATTTGCATAATCTTTTATGTTATTGTACCAATTGAACTTGATGACCTAAAGTTTTAATATTTTTCATCAAATATATAGGGCTCACTAGTCTAGGAAATGCATGTGGCCTATGCATCATTATTAGTTTGTGGTTCTCACATTCATATCACGTCCAGAAGACATAATTCCCCTGCTTGAATTCCATGAAATTGCAACATCAATTATGCCATTACCTACTTCTTGTCAATCATATGATTCTACTATTACATAAACACAATCTGACGAGAACAAATTCAACACGTTCAAAAAACTACAAATATAATTAACTCGGCACATAATAATCAACACCACCTGACCACCCAGAAATGCGGTCGTCCGAGAGATCAGAGGTCTCATGAGCTTATTTGTCAACTGTAATAAATGAAAATGGTTTAAATGACTCGTAAGAGGGCTGGCTTTCGAGCAACATTTGTGATCTTCAGGTCACAGATTCGAGCCGTGGACACAGCCTCTTGCACCAAGTGTAAGGTAAGGCTACATACATCAAATCGTGGAGCGCTTCGGCCCCTCTCTAGACCTTATGCAAATGCGGAAGGCTAGTGCACCGAAAACACCCTTGTTTGGGAGGAAAAGGGTCTTTATTCAATATGTTCAATACAAAGTTACAATCTCCAAATAAACAACTAGCTACGATACTGCACTAGTATATATATGTGTAGTACACCTAGACATATTTACAAATGTTTGAAGTCCTACTCGTCTCAATAACTCATCATGTACATGGACATACGATGGTAAACAGTCTATGGATCCATGAATAAAATGGTTACGCCAATACCATATACTAGTTACACATTCCCGGAAAATGTATTTCCTGTAGGGAAGAAGCAACAAGTAGGATACAACACCTACAAGGATCGACTTCAAGACAACCAACCAAAATGCTCTACCAATTCACCACAATTGATTCACCAAGCAAATATCAATCACACACCAAAACCTCAAGCAAATTATCCAAGATAAAGCTTCAAACAACACAAGAGATTTATACGTGGAAAAACCCCTTCAATGTGAAGGATAAAAAACCACGGGACTTGTAAGGAGTCCACCCTTCTTCTTCTCTTATTATGAAATTGAGGGTAAAAACACCCAAATCAGTCTACAAGGATGTTACAGCCTACCAACAACGACATACATAAGAGACAACAATTGAAGGAGAACAAAATTGCAGAAATTTCACCAAAATCGCGTCTGACACCAGCAGCGATTAAAACCGATCCAGAGCTCCGATTCAAAAACTGAACGGTCAGAATGTAGCCCTGTGTGTTCCGAAGATGCTGTCCAAATTTCAGCAGAATCCAACGGTTGGATCTCCGGCGATCGTCAAAGAAGCGAAGGCTGCCTAGAAAAAATTGTTCTGCGCGAAAATTTCTTTTCTCCCTTTCTCTCTCTGTTTTTCTGCCTCACTCCCAGTTGTTCTACAGTGAACACATCCAGCCTTTAAAAGACACATTTTCAAGGGTTGCTCAAACACATTTGGGTCTCACAAAATAAGTGATTGGTCTATCACTTACAAAATGTCCAATAACAAATGGACTGGACTAATGCCCCAACAATCTCCCCCTCCAGTCCAATTTGGGGAAGACTATACGCAAAGCACATCAAAAGGACATACCTGCAAGCTTGGAACAAAACTCAAGCTTGCTTCCAGGAACTACCTTTGTCAACATATCAGCACCATTCTTGTTGGTGTGAATTTTCTTCAACTTCATTAGTTGCTCTTCAATGACATCACGCAACCAATGATACCTTACATCAATATGCTTTGTGCGGGCATGATACATGCTATTTTTACTCAAGTCCATAGCACTTTGACTATCACAAAACACAACATACTCCGTTTGCTTCAAACTCAACTCTTGAAAGAAATGTTTCAACCAAAGCATTTCTTTGCATGCTTCCACAGCTGCTATATACTCTGCCTCAGTTGTTGATAATGCTACACACTTTTGTAGCTTGGATTGCCATGAAATGGCTCCCCCTGCAAGTCTGAACAAGTAACCTGAGGTAGACCTTCTGTTATCAAGATCACCAGCCATGTCAGCATCTGTAAATCCCTCAAGAATAGGCTCACCACCTCCAAAACACAAACTCAATTTTGAGGTGCCATGCAAATATCTCAAGATCCACTTTACAGCTTCCCAGTGAACCTTGCCAGGATTAGCCAAGAATCTGCTAACCAATCCAACAGCATGTGCTATATCCGGTCTTGTACATACCATAGCATACATCAATGAACCAACAGCAGAGGAGTAAGGAATATGTGACATACTTTCCTTCTCTTTCTCGGTAGTAGGACAACACCGCTTGCTCAACTTGAAATGACCTGCAAGTGGTGTATTAACTGGCTTGGCATTCTTCATATTGAACCTTTCAAACACCCGTTCAATATACTTCTCTTGTGACAGCCAAAGCTTACCAGCTTTTCTATCACGAACAATTTCAATGCCAAGAATTTGCTTTGCAGGACCCAAATCTTTCATATCAAAGGACTTTGACAAATCCTCTTTCAACCTGCGAATCATCTCAACATCTTGTCCCACTATCAGCATATCGTCAACATACAAGCAAAGGATAATGAAGTTACCTTCAGAGAACTTTCTAAAATAAACACAAGGATCTGCAGAAGTCCGCTTGTATCCATTATTACTCATAAAGGAATCAAACTTGCGGTACCATTGCCTTGGTGCCTGCTTGAGTCCATAGAGACTCTTTTTCAACTTGCAAACAAAATTCTCCTTTCCTTTGACTTCAAATCCTTCCGGCTGCTCCATGTAAATCTCCTCATTCAAATCACCATGTAAGAAAGCAGTTTTTACATCAAGTTGTTCAATTTCAAGATCCAAACTGGCAGCTAGTCCCAAAATTATACGAATGGAAGTCATCTTCACCACTGGTGCAAAAATCTCATCAAAGTCGATGCCTTTCTTCTGGTGGCATCCCTTCACCACTAGTCTTGCCTTCCGCCTCACTAGCTTGTGGCCATCTTTCTTGTTCTTAAACAACCACCTGTTCTTCAAGACTTTCTTCTCTTTTGGACGCTTCACCAAATCATAGGTTTCATTTTTCTTCAAAGAATCCATCTCCTCTTGCATAGCCTTGAGCCAATGGTCTTTGTCTGGATGTGACAACACCTCTTGAAGGCTCTCAGGCTCCCCCTCATCTGTGATTAGGATATAATCTGAACTGGGATAAAGTCTTGAAGGTTGTCGAACACGGGTTGACTTTCTAACTGTTTGCCCTTCCACCTGTGGGCTAAATTGCTCCCCCTGATTAGAAGACTCTCCATGTTCAACATCTACATCTTCATTTTCAGGTTGTGGTACAACAACTTCTGGTTGTACTTTTTCAACATGGCCATGTTCATGAATGGTGTCATGACCATCCTCGGGAGCATCACCTGTTTGTTGATCATCTGGAACAGAAATAGGAGACATATCCGTAGCATCATAAGAGAAATCAGTAGTATAAGACTTACCAGCACCTAAGAGATGAAAACCCATCTCGTGCTCATAAAAGACAACATCTCTACTCCTCACAACTTTTTGCTTTGCTGGATCATAAAGTCTGTAACCAAACTCTTCATCACCATATCCAACAAACACACAAGGAGAAGTCTTGAAATCAAGCTTCAATCTATGTTCCTTCGGTACATGCATGAAAGCCTTGCATCCAAACACCCTCAAATGAGAATAAGAGGGATCTTTCTCGAACCAAACCCTCTCAGGAATCTCAAACTCCAAAGGAACTGATGGTGCTCTATTTATCAAATACATAGCGGTTCCAACTGCTTCTCCCCAAAATGACTTAGGAAGATTAGACATCCTAAGCATACATCTCACTTTTTCAACAATAGTTCTGTTCATCCTCTCGGCAACATCATTGTGTTGTGGGGTACCAGGTTCTGTTCTTTCATGCCGAATGCCATATCTTGAGCAATATGCCTTAAACTCATTTGAAGTGTATTCACCTCCATTATCAGTTCGGAGACGCTTCAATTTGCAATCTGACTCCCTTTATACCATGGCATGAAACTTCTGAAAGATACCAAACACCTCGCTTTTGTTTTTCATCATATAAACCCAAGTTCTCCGAGTAGCATCATCAATAAAAGTAACAAAGTATTTGTTACCACCAAGTGATTCCACCTCAATAGGACCACATATATCAGAGTAGACCAACTCTAGCTTCACTTTCTTTCTTGTGGATCTCCTCGGAAAAGAAACTCTATGTTGCTTTCCTGCTAAGCAATGATCACAAGGGTCAAGAGAAATGGTAACATCAGCAGGAATAAGAGACTTACCAGCCAGCAACTTTATACCCTTCTCACTGACATGTCCCAATCTTCGGTGCCATAAGTTAGGTGAAGTTTTCTCCTCAACAGCATTCAACTCACTAGTACACACTTTCAAGTGTGTCTTATACAAGGTGCAGCAAAGCTTGCCACGAGCAACAGTCAAGGAACCCTTAGACAATTTCCATTTACCCTCACCAAAAATGTGCTTGTAACCTTCTTGATCAAGTACATTAGCAGACAATAAATTGAGGCGTAAATCTGGAATGTGGCGAACATCTCTCAATGTCAAATTGCACCCAACACTGGTTTGTACTCGAATATCTCCAATTCCAACAATACTAGCTGAACTCTGGTTTCCCATCTTCACACTGCCAAAATCTCCAGCTCGGTAGTCAATAAAGTACTCCTTAACAGGAACACAATGATAAGAAGCCCCAGTATCAACAAGCCATTCAGAATCGGAATTGTCAACATGACAACAATCACCAGTAGTACAAACCAAAGAAACAGAATCATCTGAAGTAGAAGCTGTCGCAGCTGTATTCTTGTCCTCACCCTCTTTGAAATGATCACTTTTCTTCTGTCGCTGATCTCTTTTCAACTTATAGCAAAATTTTTGAATATGGCCAGGCTTGCTACAATAGTGACATATTGTAGGTTCTCTCCCATCATTGGACTTGGACCTGTACTTTGACTTGCCACGTCCATTGGGACATCTACTCTTGCTTCTTCCTCTATTCTCTACCACAAGTGCCTGTGAAATATCAACACCCATCTCCTTTCTTCTAAGCTCTTCATTGAACATGCTCTCTTTAATAACATCCAATGAAAGCGTACCATCTGGAGCTGAGTTGCTGATGGACACTACCAAGGTTTCCCAACTGTCCGGCAGAGAACTCAATAGGAATAAAGCCTGCAACTCATCATCAAGAATAATCTTCATCACAGTCAACTTGTTAATGATATCTTGAAAATCACTTAGATGCTCTGAAACTGACTTCCCTGGCTTCAACTTGAGATTAACAAGTCTCTTAATCAATGAGGCCTTGTTGTGAGCAGTCTTTCTTTCATAAAGACCCTCCAATTTTCTCCACAACTCAAGTGGCTCATTCTCTTGGGACACATGATTGAATATGCTAATGTCAATCCACTGTCTAATTGTTCCCAAGGTCTTTCTCTTTAACTTTTCCCATTCTTTATCCGACATCTTCTCTGGTTTAGTGGGCGTGTCATCTTTCTTGGTTTTATCCACATCAATTGGGTCAAACAAATCTTTACAGTATAGCAAATCTTCCATCATCGGACGCCAAATGGAATAATTGGTTGATGTCAGTTTAACCATAGAATGATTTCCAGATTCCATATCTACAGTTTAACCAAATTCTCTGATACCAGTTGTAGGGGAGAAGCAACAAGTAGGATACAACACCTACAAGGATCGACTTCAAGACAACCAACCAAAATGCTCTACCAATTCACCACAATTGATTCACCAAGCAAATATCAATCACACACCAAAACCTCAAGCAAATTATCCAAGATAAAGCTTCAAACAACACAAGAGATTTATACGTGGAAAAACCCCTTCAATGTGAAGGATAAAAAACCACGGGACTTGTAAGGAGTCCACCCTTCTTCTTCTCTTATTATGAAATTGAGGGTAAAAACACCCAAATCAGTCTACAAGGATGTTACAGCCCACCAACAACGACATACATAAGAGACAACAATTGAAGGAGAACAAAATTGCAGAAATTTCACCAAAATCGCGTCTGACACCAGCAGCGATTAAAACCGATCCAGAGCTCCGATTCAAAAACTGAACAGTCAGAATGTAGCCCTGTGTGTTCCGAAGATGCTGTCCAAATTTCAGCAGAATCCAACGGTTGGATCTCCGGCGATCGTCAAAGAAGCGAAGGCTGCCTAGAAAAAATTGTTCTGCGCGAAAATTTCTTTTCTCCCTCTCTCTCTGTTTTTCTGCCTCACTCCCAGTTGTTCTACAGTGAACACATCCAGCCTTTAAAAGACACATTTTCAAGGGTTGCTCAAACACATTTGGGTCTCACAAAATAAGTGATTGGTCTATCACTTACAAAATGTCCAATAACAAATGGACTGGACTAATGCCCCAACATTTCCATTCTAAGGTGATAAGCGATTTTTGCCACGAATTCCAGAGGTTCAATAGTACCCAATCAAGTGGATTTGCCGGCCAATGAAATTCTAGGAAAGCATCACGGCGTAAGAGTGTTGTCCAGAGGTTTTTCGTCCAATAGCAGTCACGGAAGACATGTATCGTTGTCTCAACATTACATCCACATAGACCACATCATACGTTGACAGCAACCTGCTTCAACCAAAGGAAAGATGCCGTAGGGAGTTCATTGTGGCAGACTTGCCAAAGAAATAGATTAAGCCTGAAGGATCCTTTCATAGCCCAAATGTATTGCTATTCTTTGGAAACCAATGTCGTAGTATCACTAGAGACAAAGTCATACGCGCTTGAAAAGAAAATTTACCCGATCCCTGAGGGTTTCCACAAGATTTCCCCAGGTCGATCCTCTTCAAGTGTGTTGGAAGAAAATGCTAAAACAAGGTTTCTAACTGAATTTTGTGAAGGTCTATTTTCCACCAATTTCTAATGCATAAAGAAACAGTGTAAAAGTCACACTAAGAGGGAAAGATATCACGAATCTTCAAACTGAAATAAATGAAAATGATTTCCATAAGACATGACCTCTATGTAATAGTGAATGAATAACTATTACATCATATATAATATTTGGTCTTGCATGAAAATTTTGTCTCGCATTTATTACTAACACAAACACTATCAGCCATGTATAGATTTGAATCCTAAAGAATTAGTAGTAGTATTCAGTACTCACCCTATCTACACCCAAACTCGAAGAAATATAACGAATCCAGAAGGTTTTCACAATAGTACAAACTGCTTCGAAGTAAAAAGGTCCATGGACTCGTGAAGGTGTCGCACATTTTCACTCGTCATAACTTTACCATTATATTATGAGAAGATTGATGCCTAGTACACATACAGCTAAAAATTATTTCCAAATTTTGATTTAGTTACCAGAAGAAAATATCATCATAATCTAAGATCCTATCATCAAGAGTTTGCTACAAACACTTATCCATCGACACTTTACCATTAGGATTATACTGTTGATACTACCACTAGAAATCTACTACTACAAATCTAACATTAAGGGGTGTTTGGTCGGGGTTTCTTCATTAAGGGTATGGGTTTGGAGGAATCTGTTATTACTGTAATAAGGAAAAGTGCACTGTGTGCATGTGAATAAACTGAAAACAAAAACGCAAGAAAAAAAAACCGAGGCGAGCGTAAGGACTCTGTCCTTAAGACGAATTGCTCCGGTATACTGTGCCCAACCGGATGAAACAAACGTGTCCCAGGATACAACGGTTTCAGTTCATACGAGCGGCACTACAGCGTAAGAACTTCGACGAACCTGTTAAAGGTGTACTGATTTCTCGAAAATGCAATGCAGAATGCTTGTAGAAAAAGATTGCTTTACTGTTTTTCACAGTGTAATTTTCGTATGCATGCATGGTGATAATATATAGATGGAGGGTGGTTGAAGGAGGTTGAAGGAGGTTTATTGTAAGAACAAATCTGGACCGTTGGATCAAAACAGTTACGATCTCCACCGTTAGATCGTAATCCTTTGTCTGAACAAACGTAGGCCATTGGATCAGTAACCGAAGATAAGACCAAATCTGGAGCGTTGGATCAACAACCGCGATCAACCGCAGATAACCGTAGGATCAGAATCGATCTTGACCGTTGGATCACCGCAGATAAATCGTAGACCGTAGGATCAAGTAATTATTTTTCTGGAAAAATTTAAGAAAATTTATCCAAAAAGATAAGAACCGAACGAGCCACGAGCCGGCCGGACGGACGGGCGGCGGCGGCGGCGCGCGCGTGTGTGGTGAACCTTGCCTGAGCTGCGTCCTGACTCCGTCAAAAAACTTCTCATGCCCAAGGGCACATCTTAGAAAGCTCCAATTTGTAACTTATATGGTGGCCTTTCTCTCTCAAGTGGGCAATGTGGTATACAAGCAAATTGGTGATGTGTTCACTCCTCAAGAGGCCACATCACCAATTTTTTCTAATTTCCACCAATTTTACTCCAACTTTGAGCATTAATTTCTCATTCACCCGGTATCGGAATCGAGTGATTCAAAAGCCAAAAATCATCTACTCGTTACGTAGATAATTTAGAAATTTTTAGTTTCCGTTTTTGATTAACGAACACTAATCATAATTAAGGTCAAAGTATGGTGGTTGTCAACTTTTGACAAACCCACTTGCAATCCAACCTTTTCCCATTTCATTTCTCCAACAATCCCCCACATGAATGAAAATTAATGCAAATGTGAATGCAGACTCTATCGAGAAATCAGACAAAGAAATATTGCATCAGAAGAGGTAGCTTCTGGCCTTGAACCTTTCTTAGTGATGTATCATCGGATCCATTCAGCTGGGTAGTGACCTGATGTCTTGAACTATCAGCCTTTACTATGAACCTAGACAATGATACTCACACAACATTTCCTTTAACACCCCTTTTGGTTCTCATGGTTGTGTTCATTATGGCCATGAACAACCCTGGTTTCAGAAAGTGTTTTTAGAGAATTCTTGCCTATCAGAATTCTCATAGAAGCGGCCCCACTTCACACTTACATAGGTGATTCCTATCAAGAGTATTCTGCCATACCCCACTTCATTTATCAAGATATAGGACATCATTAAAAGCATTAGCTTAACCTAACGGTTCTCTGCAGATAGCACTTTTGTTTAACGGAATGAGTAAGTGCTAACTGAATCCTCATAACTTAGTTTTCCCATTGAACCAAGATTCTGGGATCTCCAGTCAACAAGGTTGGGTTACCGTTACAAAGATTCATGCTTTGTAGGCTTAAGTCTCATTCCGTTTGTCAATTTTGACATTTGATCTCTAGGCAAAGCTTTTGTAAGCGGATCCACAAGATTCTCCTTTGATTTTATGTAATCAATGGAAATCACGCCATTAGAAATCAACTGCTTAATGGTATTATGTCTCCGACGTATGTGTCGTGACTTACCATTATAGATGCTGCTTTGAGCTCGTCCTATAGCTGACTGACTGTCACAATGTATGCTGATAGGAGCGATTGGCTTAGGCCAGCATGGAATGTCTTCTAGGAAATTTCGAAGCCATTCAGCTTCTTCCCCAGCTTTATCGAGTGCTATAAACTCAGCTTCCATAGTTGACCGAGCTATGCACGTCTGCTTTGTAGACTTCCATGACACAGCACCACCACCTACAGTGAATAAGTATCCACTGGTGGATTTAGAATCCTTACAATCTGATATCCAGTTTGCGTCACAATATCCTTCCAATACTGCTGGATATCTTGTGTACTGTAATCCAAGGTTCATTGTGTATTTCAGATATCTCATCACTCTATTTAGAGCTTTCCAATGTTCGTCACTTGGATTACTGGTGAACCTACTCAATTTGTTTACTGAACAAGCCAAGTCAGGTCTTGTACAGTTTGTTATGTACATCAGACTCCCAATGACTTGTGAATACTTTAATTGAGCTACAGGTTCACCCCGGTGCTTCCTCAAGTGTATACTTAAGTCCAGTGGGGTCTTTACCGGTTTTACATCAAGCATATTGAATCGTTTAACATTGGCAACCCCCATGTCTTTCATGTCAAAATTTCTTGTTAACATCTTCTTGGTATTCAAGATGATGTCGTGTGTATTACTCATGATTAGCATATCATCTACATAGAGACATACTATCACATAGGCGTTTGGTGTGTTTTTGATGTAAACACACTTGTCACATTCATTGATCCTCAAGCCGTTTGACATCATGGCTTGATCAAACTTCAAATGCCACTGTTTTGGTGCTTGTTTAAGTCCGTACAAAGACTTAACAAGTCTACAAACTTTCTTTTCTTGTACTGGGACAGTAAACCCTTCAGGCTGTTCCATATAAATCTCTTCTTCCAGCTCGCCATTCAAGAAGGCAGTCTTTACATCCATTTGATGGATCTCTAGGTTGTAGACTGCAGCAATAGCAACTAGCATTCTTATGGAAGTAATCCTAGTTACTGGTGAATAAGTGTCAAAGAAGTCAAAACCTTCCTTTTGTCGATAGCCCTTAGCCACCAACCGGGCCTTGTACTTATCAATGGATCCATCCTCTTTGAGTTTTTTCTTAAAAATCCACTTGCATCCAAGTGGTTTACTCCCTTGAGGAAGATCTACCAGCTCCCACGTGTGATTTTGAAGAATTGATTCTATCTCACTGTTTACTGCCTCCTTCCAGAAGGGAGCTTCTGGAGTTGACATCGCCTCTGAAAACGTTCTTGGATCGTTTTCTACCAAGTATATTAGAAAATCTGGTCCATAAGATGTAGGTATTCTAGTTCGTTTGCTTTGATGCAGTTCCTCACTTTCTTGAGGAGTCGTCTCACGCACTCGCTTACTAGTGCTTGCTTCTTCGCTGTTTTCGTCTTTCTTTGGAAAGACATTTTCAAAGAACACTGCATTTCTTGATTCCATGACAACATTCTCATGTATGTCAGGAATGTCGGACTTGTGCACCAAGAATCGATATGCACTACTGTTAGTTGCATATCCTATGAATATGCAATCAATTGTTTTAGGCCCAATTTTAACGTGTCTTGGTTTGGGTACTGCAATCTTCGCCAGACACCCCCACACTTTCAAGTATTTGTAACTAGGTTTATGGCTTTTCCAAAGCTCGTATGGGGTCTCATCCATCTTCTTTGGTGGTATTTTATTTAAAATGACGTTGGCGGAGAGAATTGCTTCCCCCCACAAGTTCTGCGGTAAACCCGAACTTATCAACATAGCATTCATCATCTCTTTCAGAGTACGGTTTTTGCGTTCAGCAATACCATTCGATTGAGGTGAATATGGTGCAGTCGTTTGATAAATAATGCCATGTTCTGAACAGAATTCATTGAACGGTGCATCATATTCGCCACCTCTATCACTACGAATTGACTTAATTCGTTTGCTAAGTTGATTCTCAACTTCATTTTTATAATCTTTAAAAGCATCTAAGGCCTCATCTTTGCTACTTAGCAAATAAACGTAACAGTATCGAGTGCAATCGTCAATAAAAGTCACAAAGTACTTTTTACCGCTTCTTGTTTGCACAAACTTTAAATCACAAACATCTGTGTGAATTAAATCTAACACTTCAGTGTTTCTTTTGATTGAAGGAAATGGTAACTTAGCCATTTTTGCTTCAACACAAACTTGGCACTTTTCATTATTGAAACTTAGTTTGGGTAATAAGTTGAGATTAATCATTCTTTGTAATGACTTATAATTAACATGACCCAAACGTAAATGCCATAAACATGAAGACTCAAGCATGTAAGCGGAAGTAGAAGCAGTCTTATTAGCCTCATCGGGCGTAGTCTTCGTAGGTACAATAGTTATAACACTAAGTTTAAACATATTGTCCATCAGGTACCCCTTCCCTAGAAATACACCATTCTTAGTCAGAATACATTTGTTACAATCAAATACTAGCCTAAATCCATGCCTGACTAGTAAAGCACCAGAGACTAAGTTCTTGCGAATGTCGGGAACATGCAGCACATCCTGCAACGTCAATTCTTTCCCGGAGGTCATCTTCAGAATCACTTTGCCCGAACCTTCAATTTTCGAGCTATCTTTGTTTCCCATGTACAGTCTTTCATTGTCTTTCGCAGGAGAATATTCCTTGAACATTCCCCTGTTTGCACAAACGTGTCTAGTGGCGCCAGTGTCCACCCACCACTGGCTAGGATTACCTACAGCATTACATTCAGAAACAACAGCACACAAGTCCAAATCATCCATTGCACTTACAAGGTTGGCTTTGGCTTTCTCTTGCCTTTTCTTGGGCTTCTTGCAGTCAACACTACGATGCCCCTGAATTCCACAATTGTAACATTTTCCAGTGAACTTTTTGGCAATCTTCTTGCCCTTCGCGTTCACTCCGACAGAATTTCCTCTCTTCTTTTTCGACGCCTCTGCAACATGAGCTTTTGCATGGCCAGAACTGGAAGACGGCTTCTTGTCTGCCCTTCGATTGTCTTCCTCTGTACGGAGTCGAACAATCAAGTCTTCCAAAGACATTTCCTTTTTCTTGTGCTTGAGATAGCTTCGGAATTCGCTCCACGAAAGAGGAAGCTTCTCAATCACAGCAGCAACAAGAAAAGATTCACTGAGGGTCATACCCTCCTCTTTCATCTCAGCAACAAGCATCTGAAGTTCCTCAATCTGAGAAACAACAGTCCTGGAATCTGTCATATGAAAATCAAGAAATTTTCCAATAACAAATTTCTTAGTACCGGCATCCTCAGTCCGGTACTTTTTGTCTAACGCCTGCCATAAGGATTTCGCAGTTTTATAAGTAGAATACAATCCATACAATGAATTATCCAAACAACTTAAAATGTGACTCAAACAAACATAATTGATGTAACTCCACGCTTCAGCAATCAGATTGTTTTGCATGTTCACATTCTGGTCTTCCACCGGCACCACCTCCGGAGGATCATCAGTCAGCATCTTAGCCAAACCCAACGTGGTCAAGAAGAACAACATCTTCTGTTGCCAGCGTTTGAAGTAACTTCCTCCAAACTTCTCTGGCTTTTCAACCTGTCCAACAGAAGGAACAGGAGCAGTGACTGGAGCAGCGGGTGCAACAGGAACAGCATTGTTCTGTTCCTCAGAAATGCCCAGATGCACACCGTTGAACGAGTTGGAACTTTCGCCTTCCATATTTCAGTTTCTGTTAAAGGGCAACACAGAAAACAGAACACGACGCCAATTAGTATCGTACAAACAGAAACGAACCAGATTACAGTATATTTCACAATATTCGTCTTAAGAATGTTATTACTGTAATAAGGAAAAGTGCACTGTGTGCATGTGAATAAACTGAAAACAAAAACGCAAGAAAAAAAAACCGAGGCGAGCGTAAGGACTCTGTCCTTAAGACGAATTGCTTCGGTATACTGTGCCCAACCGGATGAAACAAACGTCTCCCAGGATACAACGGTTTCAGTTCATACGAGCGGCACTACAGCGTAAGAACTTCGACGAACCTGTTAAAGGTGTACTGATTTCTCGAAAATGCAATGCAGAATGCTTGTAGAAAAAGATTGCTTTACTGTTTTTCACAGTGTAATTTTCGTATGCATGCATGGTGATAATATATCGAAAATGCAATGCAGAATGCTTGTAGAAAAAGATTGCTTTACTATTTTTCACAGTGTAATTTTCGTATGCATGCATGGTGATAATATATAGATGGAGGGTGGTTGAAGGAGGTTGAAGGAGGTTTATTGTAAGAACAAATCTGGACCGTTGGATCAAAACAGTTGCGATCTCCACCGTTAGATCGTAATCCTTTGTCTGAACAAACGTAGGCCATTGGATCAGTAACCGAAGATAAGATCAAATCTGGAGCGTTGGATCAACAACCGCGATCAACCGTAGGATCAGAATCGATCTTGACCGTTGGATCACCGCAGATAAATCGTAGACCGTAGGATCAAGTAATTATTTTTCTGGAAAAATTTATCCAAAAAGATAAGAACCGGGCGGGCCACGGGCCACGAGCACGAGCCGGTCGGACGGGCGGGCGGCGGCAGCGCGCGCGCGTGTGTGGTGAACCTTGCCTGAGCTGCGTCCTGACTCCGTCAAAAAACTTCTCATGCCCAAGGGCACATCTTAGAAAGCTCCAACTTGTAACTTATATGGTGGTCTTTCTCTCTCAAGTGGGCAATGTGGTATACAAGCAAATTGGTGATGTGTTCACTCCTCAAGAGGCCACATCAACAATTTTTTCTAATTTCCACCAATTTTACTCCAACTTTGAGCATTAATTTCTCATTCACCCGGTATCGGAATCGAGTGATTCAAAAGCCAAAAATCATCTACTCGTTACGTAGATAATTTAGAAATTTTTAGTTTCCGTTTTTGATTAACGAACACTAATCATAATTAAGGTCAAAGTATGGTGGTTGTCAACTTTTGACAAACCCACTTGCAATCCAACCTTTTCCCATTTCATTTCTCCAACAGAATCCAAACTCACAAACAACCTTGGGAAAATGAGAGATATGAGTTTCGGATTGATATCTGAGTATTTGGTAATGGATATCGTTTTTTGATATATTAGTTCCTCTTGTCTATCAATATGGGGAAATAGGGGTATGGGTTTCGAACCGGTTAACACCGCCGGCCGGTCACTATTCTGGCCGGTTAAATTCTTTCGGTCAATTTTCCGGCCGCCCACCTTCGATACCCATTTCAATTCTGATACGTTCCAAACATCATCAATGTAAACCATACATATTCGCACTTTAATACCAAACAACTATGACTTTTACGTCCAAACTCATATATTTTCAAATACATACAGTGTCATACTCATTCGAATTCTAATTCCGATACCAAGTACGAAACTTAACGCCTTCTAAGATTCTATCACGAAACTCTACTATCATGATATATTCTTTAAAGTATAATTCGGATCTCGGTTGTAAAGAACTGCTATTGCTACAAAAAAAAAAAAAAAGATGGTAGTACAGTGCAATGACAAAAAGAAAGGTTAAACTATGAGCAATTTTTTGACCCATAATATGTAAAGTTGAGCAATTTTTCCTTTCATTATTATGCATTGCATTAAATTGTTCAAAACTATATCATGTAAACTTAGATATGAGAATTTCCGCTCTCAGTGCATAACTCAAAAGGTACTGAGTTTGGATTTGTTCCAAAAGTTGATTCGATTCTGTTGGTACGTATAGTATGGGTATTTCACTGTTGTTGGGTCAAATACCTAGTTTACAGTGGACACCTTATATGTGCTCCTTGTGTAAGACCTTACTGTTGGATGTGCAACAATTGTCTCGTGGCGTAGGCCATGTGAGTCAAGTCACAGTCGAATGTCGCGGAAGCTTGTATGTGCTGAATACACTGTAAGGCTAGGGTATGCGCATCTCATATCACCAATTGGTTTTGGGAGAGTTGGTAGCGCATGAGGTCCTATAAATGGTATCAGAGCCAAGGTCACGGGTTCGATTCCCAGCGGGAGCAATTGTTGAGGGGAAAATTGTTGGATGTGTAGCAATTGTCCCATGGCGTAGGCTTTGTGGGCCAAGTCACAGTCGAATGTCGTGGGCGTTTGTGTGTGATGAATGCACTATAAAGCTATGGTATGCGCATCTCCTACTATAAGGCTATGGTATGCGCATCTCCTATCACCAATTGATTTTGGAAGAATTGGTAGCGCCTGAGGTCCTACAAGCATCAACCTAAGAAGCCACTACGCTCCTGACTTGTATCATCTACAATGCTCCTTGGGACTAGAATGATGAGACGTTTAGGTTAAGAATTTGGTATTTTGCTCGGAGACGTGAGAATTTCCCTGTTTCCACGTCCCATAAAGTAAACTTACTAAAGGTCCCAAAACACTCACATGCCAAAAACCAAAGAGTAGACAAGTGGGGTAACGATGGGGTTCAACTTGGTATAGAAAATATACGACATATAGAGACAAAGTTGATGTATAGCACTACCACAATTATATTTGACATCCATCTGGTAACAGCTACTTCTAGCGCGGTTCTGTCCCTTTTTTTTCGTGTGTGATTGTGTGGATGTAATAACATCAATCCATCTTTCAACCTCAAAAACTTTGTTCGAAACCTTTTTTATGCCCCAGCCACGAGTTCCCCACGCTTTAACCTCGCCTTATCGAAAATATTTTGGACTATAATCCTAGCCCTCTTCCCTTATAAACCTACCTTGATATCTTCCTTAATCCCACGTCCACATCTTTCAAAAACACACACACACAAACACACCTCAAGAAAACACACATTTAACTTTGCATACACTTTTTGTATGGCTGACCATTCACCTCATCACAAAAACACCCCTCATGTTGACCAAAACCCCCAACCCCTCCTCACACAAGAACCCTTTTCTCCGCCACCGTCTCTTCCTCCGCCACCACCGTCACCGTCTCTTCCGCCGCCACCACCGCTACTTACTACTAAAGAAACGGGCAAAAAGACTGAAATAACCTTGGAATCTCTAATTAAGATTGATCAACCTTCACCAAAGAGCACTACTTCTATGATTGCCACGTCATCAGGGGGATCATCATCGAGCCGTCCACTAAAACATCCGGTATACCGTGGGATTAGAAGCCGAAGTGGAAAATGGGTATCGGAAATCCGTGAGCCCAAAAAAACTAAACGTATATGGCTAGGAACATATCCTTCGCCGGAGATGGCCGCCGCCGCGTATGACGTGGCGGCGCTTGCACTAAAAGGGAGTGATGCTGTGCTTAATTTTCCTGATCGTGTCGGTTCTTATCCGGTGCCCCCTACGGCTACGCCACCTGATATTCGGGCGGCGGCCGCTAAAGCAGCTGCAATGACGAAAAGTGGAGGAGAGGAGACGGCGGCTGATCGGCCGGCCGGCGGTTTGATCAGTACGGCCACAGTGGAGGAGTTTATTGATGACGAAGAATTGCTGAATATGCCTCATTTGCTAGTGGATATGGCGGAGGGAATGCTTGTTAGGCCACCAAGGATTACTTCTCCACCGTCCGATGATTCTTCTGGGAATTCTGATTCTGAAAGTCTTTGGAGTTATTTTTGAATTAATTTACAACATTATATTATATTTATGATGAAGAGTTATATGATTAGAAAGAAATGGGCTATTTGAAAGCATTCATCCTTTGACAAAGACGGATTCATTATCGCATTTTTGACGGTTAATTTAACTAGAATTATAATGAATTGGTTATAAGAATTACAAAAAAAATCAACATCATAGGTTCCTAAGTTTACTCTCTTGGAAAAGTTTTCAATGATCATATGATTTTATATGTTTCGTTGTAAATATTGAGAATATATTTCTTTGTAAGTGTTTGTGTAGCATTCATTATCCACAACTTAACCTTAATTTATGTAAACGGATAGTTTTTATGCCGTGATGTCTTGGCGTGTGTATGTCAATTGTTGTCAGGTATCAAATTCACTTCAATGCATATAATACAGGTGACACTGAATGAACGCCGTGTGTCATTATATCATAATAAGTTGTTCACGTAATGAAAATAATCTAACTGAGCTTAGTTCATCGAGTTTTTTCAAGTTGTTCCTTCATAAACGAAAGAACTGGAGCCAATTTAAAATAATTTGTCATAACTCTCATACTTTAGTTGAGTTAACCGACCTTTCATGCTTTGATTATAGCTAACCTCATATAATCTCATCATCTCATAACGACATATTTCTCTATAAAGTCAATTCGTTCGAGTTTTAAGCATGCCGGCTTGTTTTTACTTTAACAATCTTCAACATAATTTGTTACGGCGTGTCCGTATTGATTTTCACATTGTAGTCTTTGTTGTTTAACTCATTAGGTTATGACTTTTGAAACACATAAAGAACCTTTATACGGCTAAATTCGATTTGGAATTTGCTCCAAGAGGTCAGAAATTCGATTTCAGAGACAATCACAGCGTGGTTGTTTCAATGCTGCTAGGTCAAAGACCTAGTTTGCGTGGGACAGCTTGTGTGGTCACAGCGTAAGTCTTTACGCAACATATGATGCCGCTGAACTCTTAATTTGCATTCTCTACAATGCTCTTTAGAGCTGAAACGGTAGAGATCTTCAGAAGTAAAGTATGACCTTTTGCTCCAAGAATTCGTCTACGTATAAATGTCAAAGTTCATATTAGTTAAACCAAGGTATATTAATAATTGATATCATCTAATATGTTGCTAAAAGAGGTAGAGAATAGTGTTATCATTTGATCATGCAGTACGGCACACGGCTTTGTTAGCTCAAGCATACGTCAATCTTTTCAGGCTTTTTGCAAGTTTGACTTGGAGATAACTCAATCCCAATGAGAATGTGATATCCAAAGTCGAAACATACGGCTTTTAGTTTTTTCCTTTTCTTTTTAAAAAAGTTTGAATCTCAACCAGTAAGGTCCCTGCACACCCAGTCCCAAAGGTAGTGTATGGATGTAAATCAGGTACCCAACGGCCCGCTAGCAGGAGCTTGGTCATATACACAGTAGTCTGCATAAGAAGCCTCCAGCACTGCAGGCAAGCCTACAGGCCAAGGAGCTCTCACACTATGCACTTGCTGGAAAGGAGCTCCCTTTCATTTGACAAGAATTGAACCCCTGAACTTCTTTTCAAGAACTTCTGTCCGGAACCAGTTGGGCTATGTCATGGGGACCGTTTTCTTTTTACTAAAGACAAAAAGGAGGTTTGGTAGACAAAAAGGTCACAGCCATGAAAAAGTAGAACATTAACGCTTCTATTCTTTAACCATGGCCATCATGGTCTTCAGACCTTTGAAAAAACACACTGGCCTCCACCCCTCCTACTATTTCTGGAAACTTTGTTGGTTTCCCTTTTTTGCTTGTGAATTATGGCACGGGTCTATCAAAAAAAAATTTGTTTGCCTGAGATTCTGTTTTTATTGTCTTAAATTTACATGATTATAAATAAAAAAAGAGATGCAGTAAATTTACTAATTTGTCTCTGTAAATTGTGTATATATTAAATCAAAGTCGTTTTTCGTTTACAAATTAAAGGGGAAAAAACATGCATTATATATTATTCGACTAGCTCTTGTGCAACTTTCACATTGATAAACAATTAGAAACAGATTGACCTGGAAACACTAGAAAATACTCATCCATATGTTTTAGTTACAATAGCTAAGTACTTAATTAGCATCAACGTGTTTTAGTTACAGTAAACTAAGAATTTGAGTTTAAAATCCTCATAATTGTGCGTTATTGGTATACAATATCATAAATTCAACCTGTTTACTAGAATTTATGAATATACTGGATATGATTGTTGTTTTTATTGAAGAACTTCACGTAAGTCGTCCGCATGGGTATAGATCAGTCAAGGTTGGTACACTGGATGGTAGGAACTCGAGTCTCACTGTCACTGTCAGTTCTTTGAGAAATTTTAGGAGTCTCAAAACTAAGTATGAGTATTTACTCCGAGTCAATCAAATTAGTAAATAAATACGGGTATGAGAAATCACCACCTTTCTTATTAACACATAAATTTATATGTGTCATCATTCTATTGTTCCACTAGTTACTCTTTACTTATTCTTGAAATACCATAAACTCTCCAGTTCCTTATGTCAAGATGGGCTTGTGCTCAGACATATTACGAGATTGCTAGAAAAAGACAAGTCCCAAGAAGTTATCATTAATATACATCAGATTTATAATCTCTACAAAACCCTTAAAGTTGGGAATTCAAGAGTGTCCGTACAAAAACCTGATGGACAAAGTGGGTCTATAGAATGCAAATAGTACAATTGATCAAATCGGTGTTGCAAGGAGTGATCTACTTCTGGTTGAGTGTTCTACCTATACCAGTGAAGGTCAGATCCCTTGTAAACAGAATTTGCCTTCACTTCCTATGGGAAAACTCTACGTTGAGGCCCAAAAAGGCTTGGGTATTCTTGTCTTAGATCAGCATGCCTAAAGAAGAAGGAGGCTTGGGAATTCTTCAACTGAAAGCTTGGAATCTAGCTGTAGCGCCCCAGCCCGATACTAGACATCGGTACCAGTGCACCCGCCGTAGCCTACTACAAGAACTACGAAGCGTCAAAGTAGATCAAGCATACGTCATCCATGACGTAAGATAAATAAGCGGAAACGTCGTAGAATTAAAAACTTCAATAACAATGATATCCCAAATGAAACACAGCGGAATAAAACGTGTCAGGGAGAGTGTCTAAAGTATCATTCAATACAAAGCTTTAACGGCAAATCCTTCAACTAAAAGATAAGGACTGTAAGCATATCCTCTTTAGTGACCATCATCCTACTAATAAGCCCACTCGCCGTTATCTTCTACAAAAATCATCTTGTACTTTGGTTCACCTGAAAAGCAGATAGAGTAATTGTTCTTAGCGAAAACATCGCTAGCAAGTAACCCGTCTATACACCTTACGGGATCACACACGACGAGTCACCAGTACGTAAATCAATGTCCAAAATAAGGTGCTCGGATTGACAAATAGCATCTTTATAACGACTCATCAAACCAAATAGGTCACGTAAATGATACACAAAGTGAAACCAACACATATTGAACAAAACGTACTATATAAACAGAACATTACCGAATATCACTCTTGCATGTCAAATCTTATGCTTCGTGTATCATGATGCATGTACTTCTTCAAAACCACACACAAATCTCATGCATATGTCTTCTTTCGTAAACATGTCATGTGTGTCATTTCACAAAACTTTTCATAATACTTCTTATCATATTATTCGCGTAGCAGAACTTTATACCCTGTGGGTGACCAGTCCACAGCAAACAGAACTTTATACCCCGTGCTGAAAGGTCCACGACCCCATAACATATAACTTTATACCCCGTGCTGAAAGGTCCACGGCCCCATAACATATAACTTTATACCCCGTGCTGAAAGGTCCACGGCCCCATTACATATATCATATATCCGTGCTGATAGGTCCACGGCCCCACAAAATAACTTTATTTTCCGTGCTGATAGGTCCACGGTCCCACAAAATATTTTATACCCGGCTGTTGATTCACATGTCACGGTTTTATACCCTGCTTTCGCAGGCGTGACTTTTATACCCTGCGATCAACCAGCAGCGACAGTTTGCCTTTCGAAAACTTTAATCTTCTTTTCAAACTCGTATTCCTTTCGCAAACCGAAACTCAGGTCGAAATGCAAAGTGTTCATATCATGATGCAGAATGCTCATGTAACTTCATATCAACCGTGTAAACATGCACACACACTTTACATAACAAGTACAAAGTTCTGAACCTCTATCACATCCTGCTCGTACCATTTCATGTCCTTTCATATTACAAAATCATCTCGAGTTCACACTTAACCTTGCTCGTTCATACTTCCTCAAACACACCCTTTTCGTACCATTTTGTGCCCTTTCATATTGCTAACTCACTTTGGATTCATACCTAACTTTACCCATTCACACTTAATGTTTACAACTTAAATACACCTCATTCATACCACTTCATGCCCTTTCGTATCGCGAATCCAATTCGAATTCATACTTAACCCTACTCATTCACACTTAATGTTTACAACTCAAGCACACTTTCAAAACACTTGTAATTTATGAGCAATGGAAGAGAATAAATGTATCTCACACATGTCTTACATATCAAGTATACGGTCTTGCACCTCAAACACTCCCTGTTTGTATCTTTCCAAGTCCGTTCGTCTCACTAATTTACTTGGGATTCAATCTTATTCTTACTTAGTCAAACTTACCATCTATTCCTCAATTACACCTCAAATACCCTTGCATTTTATGTTCAAAAGAAGTGTATAAAGTTACTACACATACATAGGGCGCCTAAAGGGTCAAAAAAACTTCCAGTATACTTGGAACGCCACATGAGGCGCCTAAAGGGGACATGGGGCACCTATTCTAGGCATTCGAAGTGTTCGGAGATGTGCCGTATACATCGAACGCCTACATGAAGCGCCTAATGTAGGTGTTCGAAGTGTACGGGAATGCTCTGGGACACATTGAACGCCTACATTAGGCGCCTAATGTGACTTGAAACGCCTAATGTAGGTGTTCAAAGAGTTCTGACGGTTCAGAACTGCAGTTTTTCTGCAGTAACTTCCACCCAACATCTTTCTTCTTCACCCCTTCCATGTTAAACACCTCAAGATCCATCCTACCATCTAAATTCATCATGCTTAACACACAACTAACATGAATTGATTCTTAGACATGTAAAGTAGTGTCCATCCTAAGCCTTCTATCACCCACAACCTCCAATGTATATATTCAACTTTCCAACACAACAAGCCTACACCAATGACATCTTTAATCCTTTAATCTTCTGCAAATACACTCAAAACACTTAGAATGTACTTAATGAACTCAAGATCTTACACCAAAACAATGATCACATTACGGATAACACTTTTGCGGGCAAATTATCAACAAAGATCACAACATAACCATTTTCAGGAATTGGCCAAAAGAACATGACTATACACCATCAACAACAACAACAATTACATATAGTAAAGTATTTTACATACACAAACCAAAGCTACTAATGTGTGATCCAAGTTTTCTCTTTGTAAGAACATAGGGCCTAAGGTAACAAAATTAGCGTAAAGCGTATAGAAAGATTACTTGCCTTTGCTTCTAAGTAGTCTTACGAATGTTTGGTAGAATCGCGAGAAGAATTGAATCTAGGTTGGCCATTCTTTCTTCTTCTTCTTCTCCATTTCTTCTTTCTCTTTTCTCTTCCTTTCCCCTCCTTTCTCACAGCCGTTCCTTCTCTTCCACTTTTTCCTTGTAACTGGCGCCCAACTCCTCTCTCTCATGGGGAGTTATACTAAATGTTGTAACTCCCCATCATTTAAGTGGTGAGGGCATTTTTGGTATTTTAGCCTACTTTTCTTAATTTCAGCTTTTTGATTATTTTCTTGTTATAAAATCAAATATCAAATGATTCAATGTAAAATAGACAAGAGAAGAGAATATAGAAGATGTTTTCTATTGATTTTCAAGTGTTTCTCACATTACAACATCATGTCCTATTTATAGGACATTTTGAGGGTAAATGAAATAAATAGGGTAGTACCCTTTAATATTCCCAACACATTGGAAACATATAAGGCCATCTTGGACATTCACAATCTTATCTTTATACTTAATACTCCCCCTTGGATGTCCAAATTTTATAGAATATGCCTCGTTAAAACCTTGCCAAGAAAACCCAGTGGGACAAAACTTGGACGAAGGAAAAAGAGTACATATTCATATAATTGGTTTGTGTGATACACTGCCTCATTAAAACCTTGCCAAGAAAAACCCAGTGGGATAAAAACTTGGACGAAGGAAAAAGAGTACAGTGTGTAAGTGACAATCACACTCCCCCTGATTCTGTCATGAGGTCTTGAAGCTGGCGCATTCCGATGTTGTAGACCATCTTTTTAAATGTAGCCGTTGGTAGTGCTTTAGTGAACAAATCAGCAAGATTTTTGCTTGATTGTATCTGTTGGATATCAATTTCACCATTTTTCTCAAGATCATGAGTGTAGAAAAATTTTGGTGATATATGCTTTGTTCTGTCTCCTTTGATGTAGCCATTCTTAATTTGAGCAATACATGCAGCATTATCTTCAAATAAGATTGTCGGAATCTTTCTTAGTGAAGATAATCCACATGACTCTTGGATATGTCGAATCATCGATCTCAACCATATGCATTCACGACTTGCTTCATGCAATGCCAAAATCTCGGAATGGTTGGAAGAGGTGGCTGTTAATGTCTGCTTCACTGATCTCCATGAAATGGATGCACCTCCACATGTAAATACATATCCAGTTTGTGATCTTCCCTTATGAGGGTCAGATAGATAACCAGCATCAGCATAACCCATTAAGTGTGGTTTAGAATTCTTTGAGTAGAATAAACCCATATCTGGTGTTCCTCGAAGATAACGTAAAATATGTTTGACTCCATTCCAATGCCTTCGTGTTGGTGTAGAACTATACCTTGCCAATAAATTTACTGAAAATGCTATATCTGGTCTTGAACAATTTGCAAGATACATAAGAGCACCAATAGCACTAAGATACGGTACTTCTGGACCTAATAATTCTTCATTTTCCTCCGGTGGCCGAAATGGATCTTTCTTTACATCTAACGATCGGACCACCATAGGACTACTTAATGGATGAGCTTTATCCATATAAAATCGTTTCAAGATCTTCTCTGTATATGAAGATTGATGAAGAAATATTCCATCATGTAAATGTTCGATCTGCAGGCCGAGACAAAATTTGGTTTTTCCAAGATCTTTCATTTCAAATTCTATCATAAGATAATTTGCGGTTTTAGTGAGCTCTTCAGGAGTTCCAACAAGATTTAGATCATCAACATATACCGCAATTATAGAGAATCCACTATCAGATCTTTTGATAAATACGCAAGGACAAATTGGATTATTTATATAACCTTCTTTGACAAGGTACTCACTAAGGCGATTATACCACATCCTGCCAGATTGTTTTAATCCATACAAGGATCTTTGTAATTTGATTGAGTATAATCCATGCGTCCTTTGATTATATGCTTCGGGCAATTTAAATCCTTCTGGGATTTTCATATAAATATCATTATCTAATGATCCATATAAGTATGCGGTAACCACATCCATTAACCGCATATCAAGGTTTTCAGTGACTGCTAGGTTGATTAGATATCGTAATGTTATGGCATCAATAACCGGGGAATATGTTTCATCATAATCAAGCCCAGGTCTTTGTGAAAAACCTTGAGCAACAAGACGTGCTTTGTACCGCACAACCTCATTTTTCTCGTTGCGTTTTCGTACAAAAACCCATTTATGTCCAATAGGTTTTATCCCTTCAGGGGTTTGGACGACAGGTCCAAATACTTTGCGACTTTCTAACGATTTCAGTTCTGCTTGGATTGCATCTTTCCATTTTGGCCAATCAATTCTGCGTCGACATTCTTCAATGGATCTCGGTTCAGGATCCTCATTTAGAATTTCACATGCAATCGCATAAGCAAAAACATGATCAATATTAACCTTTTGTCTATCCCAATTTTCTCTTGTAGTTACATAATTCAAAGAGATCTCTTCAAAATTTTGTTCACTTGCTTCTTCAGGAGCAACTTGTTTAACAATTTTAGACTGATCAGTCTCGATTTCTATAGCGCTTTCAAGTTGTGAACTTCTTTTCTCTGCTGGAGTATTCTCTTCTGGAGCATTAACATGTACCCTTTTTTCCGAGGGTTTTTATCTTTTGCACCAACTGGGCGCCTACGTTTTAGACTTACTTTTGGCATACCATCATTTTGCCTTTCAGAGGCATCAAGTCTAACAGGCGTATTCATCACCGGGACGTGGGATTTAGTTACCTTTTTACTATCAGTAAATGCATCAGGCAACTGATTTGCAATATTCTGTAAATGGATTATCCTTTTTACTTCTTGCTCGCATTGATTTGTTCGTGGGTCAAGATGAGAAAGTGAAGGAACGTTCCATGTAATTTCACGCCGTTCTTCAGGAAATGGTATTGTCTCTCCCCCTAACGGCGGGAAAACTTTCTCATCAAAATGACAATCGGCATATCGTGCCTTAAATAAATCACCCGTCAGGGGCTCAATATATCTCACAATAGAAGGAGAATCAAAACCCACATATATTCCTAAACGTCTTTGAGGACCCAGTTTTGTCCGTTGTGGTGGGGCAATCGGAACATAAATCGCACACCCAAAAATCTTTAAATGGGAAATATCAGGCTGCTGGCCCGATACCATCTGTAGTGGCGAGTATGGTTGAAACGAACTGGGTCTAAGTCGGACCAAAGCAGATGCATGCAAAATTGCATGTCCCCAAGCCGATGTGGGTAAATTTGACCTTAAAAGCATAGGTCGAGCAATCAGTTGTAAACGTTTGATAAATGACTCTGCCAGGCCATTTTGAGTGTGCACATGTGCCACTGAATGCTCAACTTCAATCCCAATCGACATACAATAATCATTAAAAGCTTGAGAAGTAAATTCACCGGCATTATCGAGACGAATAGACTTAATCGGATAATCTGGAAATTGTGCTCTTAAGCGTATAATCTGAGCAAGAAGCTTGGCAAAAGCTACGGTTCTTGTTGAGAGCAAACTCACATGAGACCATCTGGATGAAGCATCCAATAAGACCATAAAATAACGAAATGGTCCACAAGAGGGATCAATAGGTCCACAAATATCCCCTTGTATTCTTTGTAAAAATGTAGGAGATTCGAAATGAATCTTCATTGGAGATGGTCTCTTGATTAGCTTCCCTCGTGAACAAGCGACACACACACAATCACTGAGGTAAAAGAATCTTCTGGTTCTTTAAAGGGTGTCCATGTGAGTTTTGTACAATTCGACGCATCATTACCGAACCCGGATGACCAAGTCGATCATGCCATAACATAAATAATGTTGGATCATTGAACTGCTGGTTCATCACAATATGAGATTCTACTGGATGTATAGTCGCATAATACAATCCAGATGAGAAAATTGGGAATTTTTCTTTAACAAGCTTCTGGCCTGAATCACTGTAAGTAATACATAAAAATTCCATATTCCCCTCATTCATGGTTTCAAGATGAAAACCATTGAGACGTATATCTTTAAAACTCAATAAGTTTCTTTTCGACTTGGTAGAAAATAATGCCGTAGTAACCAAGATATGTGTACCATTGGGCAATATGATTGTTGCTCTTCCGGAGCCTTCAATCAACGTTGTAGTACCAGAAATTGTACTCACATTAGCTTTTGCCAATTGTAATGTCGAAAAATATTTTTGATCACGAAGAATTGTGTGTGTCGTTCCACTGTCAACCAGACAGATGTCCCCACCATTCATCTTGAATAAAAGTCTAGCATAACATAGATAATTTTCATTATTGAATTCAAAATAAGTAAGTTAAAAATAGTGAATTTTGTTGCTTGAAAAAAAAAACTTTTTATACGTCAACTAAGAATGGCTGAAATCCATTGTTCAAGTTATACTGTCGATTGAAAGTATACAAGAAAAATAAGCAGAACAACTCTAAAGAATTTTATTAAGCAAATATATTAATGCAATTTTTATAAAAGTACATGCTAGCACATAAAATTTTAACTTATTGATAGCAATCCTTAAAACATGAAATGCATCGAAACATGTTTCTCAATCATTCTTGATTATTCTCATTCACAAACTGGACCCCATGGCCATCCACGTTTGGCTCTATAAGAAAATCTTCAATATCAAAATGAGTAAAATCATTCGAATCCATTTGACCATCATCTGCAATGTTACCAAAGTTTGCAAAATGAACTTGCTTTCCCTTGCCGTTATCCTTCTGGGATGCTTGATAAAGTTCAACCAAATGCTTTGGAGTGCGGCAAGTACGAGACCAATGCCCTTGGGTTCCACATCGATAACAAGTGTCTTCGTGGTTCTTAGCGGATGCACCAATTTTCAAACTTTTTGTATTTTCTTGTGGCTTTTTCTTATGGTCCCACTTCAGGTGGTATGGTGCAAAATTTCTACCACGACCACGACCTGTACCTCGACCACGACCGCGGCCGCGGCCTCGACCACGACCACGATTATGGTTATGGTGACTTGCATTCGCTTCTAGGAATGGCTGTGACCCAGTCGGGTGAGAGTTGTGGTTTTTCATTAAGAGTTCATTGTTTTGTTCAGCAACAAGCAGACATGAAATCAATTGAGAATATTTTTCAAACTTCCTTTCTCGATATTGCTGCTGCAGGAGCATATTCGAGGCATGGAAAGTTGTGAATGTTTTCTCTAACATATCTGCATCAGTTACTTTGTCTCCACACAGCCTCAATTGTGATACTATGGAGAACATTGCAGAATTATATTCGTTTACAGTCTTATAATCTTGCAGCCTCAGGTGCAACCAATCATATCTAGCCTTTGGGAGGATCACACTCTTTTGATGATCATATCGTTCCTCCAAATTTTTCCATAATTCATATGGGTCTTTAACCCCAAGATATTCGGTTTTCAGCCCGTCATGGAGGTGATGGCGAATGAATATCATTGCCTTTGCCTTATCTTGTTCGCTTGCCTCACCTCCTGCTTTTATAGTATGCCCAAGATTCATCGAGGTCAAATGGATTTCGGCATCAAGGACCCAAGCCATATAATTTCTTCCGGAAATATCAAGGGCAGCAAACTCCAGTTTTGTGATATTTGCCATAGGTCTGAGAATGCAAGAATAATTCATCTCAGAAAAGATAGATTTACTCAAAACTACAGGTTTGAGTTAATGTTATATGCTTCAGGCATAATATGCTTCAGGCATAAGTACGATGCAGACTATTATATATGCAATGATAAGAATACAATTAATACGTAATTAAAAATTAAAATAACACAACAACTATATCTCAAAATATCATGCTTCAGGCAGGTATATAAACTAGTCATGCTTCGGGCATGTTAATTATTTCAATTATTCATGCTTTGAGCGTGTCAACAATTCATGCTTCGGGCATGTCAAACGATTCATGCTTCGGGCATGAAAATGATTCATGTTTATGTCAACGATTCATGCTTCGAGCATGATAACAATTAATGCTTCAGGCAATTCATGCTTCGGGCATGATAAAAGTATATCCGTATAGCTGCAAGCCATATACAATTCTTCTTCCTTCAAAAATCTAGACTTCAGGCTAGATTATTTCTTTTTATACATATTTAGAATATAAGATAGAAATCGGTAACAATAGAAACGCAACAAATGAACAAATAAAAAAAAATTTGGCAGAAAGATTAGTCTCAGAAATCACCATTTCGGTCATACCTAGGAGTATCCAAAATACATCTCCACCGTTCAAAACGTACCTTTATGTATTAAGAATAATATGTCAAAATTTGGTGATGATCCAACGGTGGATGTCTCAGAAAATTTAGTTTTCCCGGACCTGCGCAAAGCTGTCAGCACCTACGAAATTTTAAGAGTATTCTCCCTCTTTTTCTTCTTTCTCTAATACTTTTCTTACTACTTGTTTTTGGTTTCTTTGGAGCAATTCGTGCTGATAACGTGTTATAAAATCAAATATCAAATGATGCAATGTAAAATAGACAAGAGAAGAGAATATAGAAGATGTTTTCTATTGATTTTCAAGTGTTTCTCACATTACAACATCATGTCCTATTTATAGGACATTTTGAGGGTAAATGAAATAAATAGGGTAGTACCCTTTAATATTCCCAACACATTGGAAACATATAAGGCCATCTTGGACATCCACAATCTTATCTTTATACTTAATATTTCTCACCTATATTTTATCTAACTAAGCCTCATTAATCTATACAATTATTAACATCGTATTTTAAGTTTCTCTTAATTATTTAGCGTCGAATGCGGTAAAATACGGGGTATGGCACTAGCACTGCTAGCCAAGCACTTATGGGACATTCAGCACAAGAAGAACTCACTCTGGGTCCAATAGATGAACCATAAGTATAAGATACACACCTCGCTATGGACAAGAGCTAGCCGCAGTACTGCCTCACCTCTCTTAAAGAAACTACTGGAGATCAGAGATGAACTGCTGGCCAGCTCAGGCTCTAGCAGCTCGGCTGTAGATGTACTTACTTCCTAGACGGCTGATGGGATCCTTAAACAACATCTGGCGTACGTCGACTTCAGGGGAAAGGCAAGAAAATCAATTGGGCTAAGATAGTATAGGATTCAGTCGTGACCCCCAAATACTCGTTCACACTTTGGTTGGTCGGGCTGAACAGGCTGCCCACCAAAGACAGACTAGTGTACCTGAATGATAATGCATGTCAACTCTGCTAGGCAGGACAAGAGATACTGTCCCACCTCTTCTTCTCCTGTCCAGCCACCATGCAGGTCTGGAACTCCATCTTGGCATAGCTTGGGCTTCCACGGGGACTTACTACAGTCCACATACTGCTGACCTAGGGCTCACGCAACCTAAAAGGGAAGGCGCTCAAAGCCAAGGTGGCAAAAATTATCGTGGCAGCTACGGTATATCACATATAACATGCGCGAAATAGATACATTTTTGAAAATACAAGTTCTGTATCTAGGGATGTAGTACATAGAATACGCACTCATGTGTACAGGGTGATGTTTAACCTCTTCCCCCACATTTTAGATATAGGCAACGCCCTTTTTGTTTAAAATAGCTTATATTACTAAATAGTGCATGTAGATTGGCAGACCAATATGCAAATAGGGCTATTGTATGGGATACATTCCTTTGATGTTTTGACGCTCGGGTAATACAAATTTGCATTTCACTCAAAAAAAAGAGTGTCGCGCGATTTCATACTTAATTAAACTGGGTGCATATGAAGTTTAAAAAAAAAAGGAGAAGATATGAGATATATAGAAAGAAAAAGAGAAAACAAAATACCATATGCCCTTCCTATATTGCTAGTCCATCTCTCCTCCAGAAGTTCAAAATTAAGGGAAGATTCTCCGGAAAATGACCTAATGAGGAATCGTTTGTTTGAAACAAGTTGACCGAAATGACCTCATGAGAAATCTTATAATTAAAAGGACAATAGCATAATATACTGATCAGCGATCACATGCCTTCTGTGGCAAACTTCACCATTATATACTAATAATAGAAAGTAGTTAATATATTCCTGCGTATATATTATGAACCCTTGTATGTATGCATGGCTAACACATTGTCCCAGACAAGACGAATAAACACGGTGGCTTGTATCTTTTGGGGTTGCTAAGACTGGCATGCACCTTGTTTTGTCTCAAACTTAACTTATTTCTTTTCTTACACTTAGGTCAAATTAGACATCAATGTCGGCAAATATTCAACTTATATTAGGAGATTATCAAAAAGATTCGTTTGGCAAAGATTCAATTCCGCTAGATTAGGATAGACGAACATCATGGATATAAATGATTATGACATCTTATGTATGCACTCTACATTCATACAATTTTGTTTTTTTCTCATAACTTCTTTCGTGTGTTCTGCAAGTATTAAGATGACAGTTTATTTATATCGTTTGTATTTAATTAATTCAATGACGGCGAGGCTGTTGTCATAATCCTTTGTGTGTGTGTGGTTTTTTTTTTTGGTCTCAGTTTGCAATATAAAGTACGTGTGAACAAATGGAGAGATGACAATATTCATTCCCGCTTTGGTTTAAAAGAAAGAAAATAAATAAGATGTCTGCACACGCAAAGCACAATGGAAAAGCGTCGTAATTGAAAGAATTTGTATTCATTTAAGTTAAGTGTAAATTTAAATGGCTGCTTTCCTTTTGTAGGGATGTAACTACTTCTAAAGACTTTATTTTTCCACTTACACAGTAGTCACTGTTCAGCTACAATAATTTCTAACGTCTAAGGTAATGGCTCGTTACATATTTTGCTCGGTTATGTACCTTAAAAAACTCCAAGTTACAGTATTTACAAAGTATGGCAGTTCAGCCTTAGTGATACTTCCTGACTTGTGCTTCACCTTGTCACCTCGTCTCAGCATCTTTTCACTTCAGCTATATTGTCTTCAATTTGTCTATGTTCCGTGCTCTTCTACACCTCAGCTCCTCTTCTGTTCAGCACAACCATCCTTCGTCCTTTTCACGTCAGCTTTTCTTCAGCTCAGCAATCAGAGTAGCAATCTGATCCTCTGTGGGGACCTCAGTTTGAGCTACACCAAGACAAGGTGTACTGCTGACCTGATGTGCAACACTTTGCCCAGCAATGAATGGTTTTGGTTGGGGCCTCCAGGGTGGATTGCTCGGCTTCAGAGGTGGTTTTCCTTCTCGTACGAGCTTTGCTTGCAACTTCCATCAATCATTTACAGTATGACCATCCTTCCATCTTGCATTATTTGCACACTTACCTCCAGCAGAGGTAAAGTGTCGTTTAACAGTTAGCACGGATGCTTCCGTTGGTTGTTCGGTATGTAGTGCAGAGGACTCCAAATTTGAAGTATCTTCCATCATGACCTTTTTTCGGCTTTCTTCGTGTTTGATATTAGCTAAGGCAGCCTTCAAGGTCAGCAGTGTTTTTGTACTCAGAATCCAACTTCGGACACTGTCGAATTCTGGGTTCAATCCAGTCAAGAAGCGAAAAACTCTCTTCCTTTCTGTTATCTCTTTATATAATCTAGCATCAGTGACACAAGACCACTGATGCGTTTCGAAAGAATCAAGCTGCTGCCACGCTTTTATAGGGATGATTCTACTCCTAAGGGTTTTATTTTTCCACTTGGAAAGTGGTCACTATTCAGCTACAGTAATTTCTAACGTCTAAGGTAACGGGTATTTACCTGTTCTACTCGGTTATGTACAGTAAAAAATTCTAAGTTACAATATTTACAAAGTATGGCAGTTCAGCCTTAGTGCTATTTCCTAATTTGTGCTTCACTTCGTCACCTCGGCTCAACACATTTTCACTTCAGATTTATTGTCTACAACGTGTCTTTGTTCCGTGCTCCTCTTCAGTTCAGCACCGTCATCCTTCATCCTTTTCACATTATCTTTTCTTCAACTCAACACAGTCTTCATTTGTCAGTTTTTCTTCTTAGTTCAGCTCAGCTCGGCTGACTGACACTTGGTTTTATTTTCTGCACGGTGGTTATTCAGGTCAGGTCGGCGTGCTTGAGCTCAGGTCGGCACACCTCGGTTGAATTTGTTTCCACAAAAAGTACCAAGATATTGTAATGACATCTAGACAAATGATTAATTCGAATCATGTTAGTGGTTTATATTTTGATTATTTATAGATTTGTTTAGTAAAACGACTTGTATAAGGGACTGTTTGATGTGAAGCATATTTCTAAATGCATCCTCTACAAACCCTTGTGAACAAGACAGTGGAAAACCATATGGTTGAGGATTCGACCTTTAATGAGAAAATAAATAAGAAAAAAAATCCTTCATAGTCAATTTCTTTAAGCTTGCTTCAAAAAGAGGGCAAAAGGGGCAGCAGAAAGTGGGACAACATAAATGGCCAGCATTTGATTCATGATGGATTTGAAAGGAATGGATGTCTTTCTCAGGTGGGGCTTTTTTCTGATACACAATCTTTTTCAAAGGCAGCCGGAATTCTCATCCTTCATCTTTATAAAATGAAAAAGGAGGGAAACTTTGACCATCAAACACGCCCTTGGCCGACATAAACAGCAGGTTGAGATTAGGAGAGCGCAGAAAGTGAGGCAAAATATGAGGCATCCAATCACACGATGCCACGTGTACAATCAACTCTTTTTTAAAAACATAAAAGTTTTAAACATTTTTTCTTTTTGTAAACGTGTCAGAGCGTGATTGGAGGCCTCATATTTTGCCTCATTTTCTATCTCTCCTGATCTGAACCGATAAACAGCACCCTTTGGTCTTAAGTTTTAAGCATGAAGAAAATAGAGGGTGATACCACATCCCCAAACATCATTGGGCTATCCGAATATTAGTTAAACCCGTAGATCCTTCATTTCGGGGGAGGAGAGAGAGAGAAAAGAAGAATCATAGATCAATTAGTAAAGTTTATTTTATAAACCAGAATTAACTTTTGTTGTCATTGGGATATACTGTGTATGTGTTCTTGTATTTTATAAACCAGAGAAAATTACCTGATAAATATGGATACTATAACATATTCATTTTAGTCATTGTAACGCGATCTTCATCATGAGGTCATCGATTCTATAAATAGCGTCCTTATTCTACACGAAAAATTCAAACTTTTGACCCAAAATAATCTATTTGTAAATATCGAATTTTAAACTAATAAATAGTGTCAAGAATAATTCGTCAAAACATGTGGAGGTAAAACGTGAAACATAAAAGCTTGACAATAATATTTTGTCAGAACATGAGAAGGTAAAACATAGAACAAATAAAAGACCCTAATAATATGCGACGGCAAATCTACTTTTCATTTAACTAAAATTTTGAAAAGTCTACGAAATGATTCCCCAAATCACAAGGAGACATACAAAAGATAATTATACATACATATGTGTGTGTGTATATGTATATATATATGTATATATATATATACACACACACTTACATGTTTATGTATGCAATACAAGAATATGTACTGCCTAGTGTTGATGGTTGATACTGCAGTCTCCAACTAATATTCCCTCCAATTCGTCGTTTCCAGACGATAAATAGAAAAGAATCAGACGATTCAGACCAGAGAGACAGAGACCCAACCATTCAAATGGTCTTGTAAGATAAAATTAAAAAGTACGAAAGACTTTTAGACAATTTCTTTAATATAATACTAACGGCCGTAATCTTGATTCCAACAGTCCGAATACGAATATTATTATAAAATATTTCGAATGATAACGTAGTTGGCATAAATCAACTACCTATGGAATAGAAAAAGAAAAACATTTCTCGTTCAAAACTCTGAGCAATTGCTAGTTAAGATTAGTCTTTTATGAATATCTTAAAATAATAAATTTTCTAAAAAAATTATATTTAGTTCTAAAATTGTTTCCTAGGAAAATGATATAATTGAAATTGAAGTTTTAATGATGAAGCAATTTATTGAAGAGAATGTCTTAAATTTAATTTATGATTTTCAAGTAATAGTATGAAAATTGGATGAATTGGTTATATAATTGTGCAAGTAGGCTGCAAATAAATCAAGTCGAAATGAACAATTCGGACTTGGTTCTTTCATGGTTTGATTCGATTTGAATGATCATGAGTTCGAGTGTAAATTTGAGTATGGTTATTAGGCTTGAGTACTTAAATGAGCCAAACTCAAATAACGATAAGTTTGGCTCGTGAGTTCTCAAGCCTGCTTGATTATATTTGAGTTAATGTCTTAAAATACCTATTTGATATTTATGGTTATGGACAAATTCGAATTGAAGAGAATTGTCCACCTCTCTGAGGATATGATCTAAGATAGGAGTTCATGGAGGGATAGAATTAAAGTTAAGGAGGTTTAAGCAGGATATAATGGCACCCTAGAGTATAATTAGGGGCTTAGATACTATCTAGATTTTATATTGACTTTGCACTTTTTTGTACTTTTTTGTTTTTGTCTTGGTCTTTCATTATGTAAGCATATACATCGTTATGTATTTTAATAGCATTCTATTTGTGTTCAATAAATTCCTTCACTAGTACACTAGCACACCGTATGTCTATTATTATGTCATCTATGCAGGTACATATACAGTTAGGGGTCTCACTGGAATCAAACTCTCTATCTCTTGAGATGCAGGTATCATGTGCATGTATTTCACTCTCCTCAAACCGTAGCTGTAGCTATTATACATCTTTCAAAATATTCCGATGCTACCACGGCTAACTGACTTTTAAATAAAATTGCCCAATGTCCAGTCCTACCCCTTTAAACTATAAAAGGAAAAAAAAAAAAATATTCTTCTCCGGGAAGAATCTCAAGCTTTAGTTTATAGCTCTATCTTCACAAGGTTCTACCAAATTTGATAATCGAATATTCTTATTATTTCATCAATATCAATTTTTGAAATTATTCTTATCAATTGATTAAATAAGAAGTACATGTGACTATTAGGTTGGAATCGATAAAATTCAAATTCCATAAAAAAACATGTCGTTTTCAAACAACTGAAATTAGTCAAAAGGACATAAACTGTAGTTAGTTGTCTACAATTATTTATACCAAAATAACCAAATCATTACGATCTGGTAGCAATGATTATACTTTTTCATTTGGTTTCCATGTCGGCTAATCACAATCAAGAAATCATCTGTTACTTGCATTTCTTTTTGGTATAATATTTGATCAAAAGCCAGATTTTGGGGGAGGTCAATGGTAAACAAACTCAAATGTCTGTTCTACCATTCTTTTGACTTTGAGTACTGTAATTTTCATGAATGTTTTAGATCAGGATTAGGAGCAAAAGCCATGTCCTGGCCATGAGGGTCTTTACCCAAGAGCATGGTGGAACATGTAAATCAGGAGTCCAGCGGCTTTGTTCTTGCAAACCATGTCTTCGGCCTAGCAGCAGTGGAACACCCATACTATACGTGTTTCTAGATTCGAACTCTTGACTTCTTAGAACAAATCACAACTCGATTATCAATTGAGCTATGTCCTGCGGATATTTTAGATCAGGACTTAAATGGATGGACGATGGAGAGCAAGTCCGATAATTGTCCCACATTTCATATTCCATATTTCGTTACGTTACAATTGTTAGTTTTTTTATTAAATAATTATTTTCTGCGTCTATAAAAGTTGTCATAGTTAATTTCTTTTTTAATAGTTCAATATGAGCTAAGTAACAAGTGAATTATTAACAATAATTTTACGACAATGAAAGTATTATATATATATATATATATATATATATATGTGTGTGTGTGTGTGTGTATGTATAACATGAATCTCTATTAAAGTAGAAAGTTAATGTAGTTTGATCTGAATCTTTTGATTTTGAATGTAATACGCCATCCATGTTGAAAACAGTATTTAAAATGGATTAGTATATGGAACATTTACAAACAACTTGGGAATAACCTTTTTGTGTCTGCGAAGATAAAGCTCAAAAAGGTAACATCTAACGCTGTCAAACTTATAATAACGGTGTTGTAGTCTTAAGTTCTAGCAGGGACTGCCCCCAACTCGGAAAAAAAATTTAGGTAGTAGGTAGATGCAGTTGTATTTTTGATTATCTAAATTTAAGGTATCTGTTTTTTAATCCCAAAACTATCTCATGATACGTGATATAGGTGTGTTACTAGGAACTAGGGGAAAAATTTTGATTAGTAGATATACACATTTGTATTTTTTTTAACTAACTAAAAAATATATTGTATAAAAAACAAACTGGTTTTTAAAAATAAAAAAAATAAATATTACACCTTTTACCTTCTTATTTCCATGATTAAAAAAAATAAACTTTAAATATTATATATATTATATACTAAAAAGCAAAAGACCCTAGAAACTTATCTTCTGCTACCCTAAATATAGGCAAAGTGGTTGGGATTCTTTGTTGAAAGAAGTTGTTGAGTTTTGTAAAGAACATCAAGTTGATGTGCCTAAGATGGATGATATTGTTAAAGGTCGTTCTAGAAAAAAACTCATTGATGGAGAATCGACGACATATTTTCATCATTTTCGCGCAGAAATTTTCATAAAGGTACTTAATTTCTATTCATTGTAATTGATACGTACACTATTGATCATTGATTTGTCTATATCTTGATTTTTTTCATATAAAATCTTAGGTAATTGATATCATTGCTACAGAAATGGATACACACTTCACCGAAGCCAGCACAGATTTACTTAGATATGTGATGTGTCTTAATCCTTCCAATTCTTTTGTAAATTTTGATCATAGTCAATTGCTACACTTTGCTGAGTTATATCCAGACGATTTCACTACCATGGATCGAATTGAGCTCAACCATGAACTTAAAAGTTACATTGGTGATATGAAATCAAATGAAGTATTCTCTCATATTACTAATCTTGGAGTTCTTGCAAAGAAGATGGTGGAGTTGAATTATCACAATTACTTTCCTTTAGTATATCGGCTCATCGAGTTAGCACTGATCTTACCTGTCGGAACAGCGAGTGTGGAAAGAAGTTTTTCTGCGATGAATATAATAAAGACTGATCTGCGCAACCGATTGGGAGACGACTTGCTATCGGACTGTTTACTGTGTTACTTCGAGAAGGAAGTTTTTGGAACCATTTCAAATGAAAACATTATGCAACAATTTCAGAATTTGGGAACTCGAAGAAATTTGTTGCGGCCACCGATAATCCCTCATGCTGCTCGTCCTTCATTTCGTAAATAAAAGGTATGTCGAGCGTCAAATTAATAACTTTTGTTGGATATTGCTGCTTGTTAATGTTGCTTATGAATAACTTTTGTTGGATATTGTTGATGGTTGCTTATTATTGTTGCATTTTAATTAGTGGATGTGTTGGTTTAGATTTTATGTTATAACATTTGCATATATCTATATTGTAAGGGAGTTTTTGCCGGATTTTCGATGGAATGTTTATTGTGTCCGAAAAGGTGGATGGTGATCCCATAGTGTGAATTTTGCCCCCCCCCCCAAGAAGTAGGCGCTGCGTCCGCCACTGAGTTCTAGGATATTACGGAAAAATGTCAAAGTCAATTACCATATGAGACTGTACAAACGGGATAGGATCCCCTCAGCGCAAAGAAGGTGCGTTGACGCGTGACCGCGCGACACGTGGCAGCAAGAGGGGATGGTGAGGCTAGATGCGGGTGACCCTCATCTAGCCTCACCATCCCCCCTTACTGCCACGTGTCGCGCGGTCACAAAGGGGGTGAGGAAAGTGGGGGTTAAGAGATCCCAACCCTGTACAATAAGAGTCACTTACGCTAGTTCGAAGTTATAGGATGTTACAAAATATTTGACTATTAGATGAAACTACACATAGTGAGAGTCACCAAAAACAAGTTATTGGGTTACACAATAGGAGCGATAACAACAACCATACTCAGTATATCTTAACGACAGTAAAAGCTATCGTTAGGGTCTGAGGAGGGTGAGAGTCAGACAAACGTACCTCCATTCCAAGGGATAGAGAGTTTGCTTCCAATGAGACCTCCAGCTCTATATGTACCTGCATAGATGACACAACAATAGGAATATGATGTGCTAGTGGAGTAATTTAATAAACACAAATAGAAAGTTTCTGATATTAAAATAGTCATAACCGTATACGTGTACAAATAATAAAAGACAAAGACAAAAACAAAAAAGTGCAAAGTCAACATAAAATGTAGAAAGTATCTAAACCCCTAAGTATATTCTAAGGTGTCCCTTATTTTATCTAAAGCTCCTTAACCTTAATGGTCTCCACGAGGATATTGACCTATTAAAAATAGTCGAATTTATAAAGAAAAAGCAAAACGATATACAACATTAGTATATGTCAAAGTATCACAATTAACTTATAACATTAACATATGTCAAAGTATCTGAATTCAACTTTGAATCAACCATTTTAGAAAAAGTAAACACAAAGAGTAGAAAATAACTTTCGAATAGGTAAAAGCAAAGCCTACAAAAATATATGAAATTTCTACTATTAATGGACTAAAGAATAATCTCTTTGGATGGCAAAGTTTTGCTGGATGAGATCAGAGAATGCCTCATATGATGTCTACAATCACGTAACACCACGTATGCAAAAGGGCACGTTGTTTACTCTTTTTTTTAAAAAAAAAAGTCATTTTATACACTTGGCGTCGCGTGATTGGAGGTCTCATATTTTTCTGAGGCCTCCCCAGATATGATCCGAAGTTTTGCAAGCTAAAATAATCATTAAATTGCTCCGCATTGTGAGGCGAAATTGCTCTTCACATAACGTTAAATTAGTAATTGCATTAAATAGCATTGTCCAAAAATATATGTACTTCCTTATCACTGTTGTGTCAGATAATCTGAAGAAATATATTTAATTTCTTACTACCTAGATTTTGATTATATTTTCAAAAATCTTTTTATTGGTAAAATCTCAATGGTTGTCGGATCCTTTGATGAGGGGGTGGGTTTCCCCCACCTGTACCAGAGGCCCCTTAGCCAGGTGGGATGTAAATCGAGGGATGTGCTCCACCGGCAGCCCTGCAAAGGGGGAGGACACACGAGACTCAGCCAGCTCAGAGACAACCCTTGTAATATTTCAACAAAGATTGTCTCCACACGGACTCGAACTCGGGACGTCGGGGTTCTAGCCCCAATCAACTTTGCCACTTACCACTGGAATATGGTTGTCGGATCCTGGTAAATATATATATCGAGTCCGAGGACGAGAAGCAATTTTGCTCTATAAAATGTATTGGGCCAGGTTTCCTCCCTCTACACTGTCAACGTAAATGAGGTAGGCCCAATTCCCGATGCAACCCCGTGTAGTTCGAGGGTTGGGATCTTCTAACCCCCATTTTCCTCATCCCTTTTGTAACCGTGCGACACGTGGCAGCAAAGAGGGGTGGTGAAGCTAGCCCCCTTGCTGCCACGTGTCGCGCGGTCATGCGTCACCGCATCCCCTTTACAGTGAGGGGACCCTATCCCGTAGCTCGAAGTCTACCCAAATTCAGCGAATGTTCACAGGCCTTGCACCATTGTTTGTGTTCAGCTCGGACTTTTTTAATCTGATCGTTGCACCTATTTATATTTGTGTTGTGTATATATGTGTGTATATTTCTGCACATGTATGCATGTATACACACATATACACGTGTATATGTATACATATATGCAATATATTTATACATGTGTGTATATATATAGTCATATGTGTATGCATACTTAGATGTATGTATGTAGGTCTAACTTTTGTAAAAGTATACTCGCCTTCAATAATAACTATATTCTTATTGACTTTTAGTTGTACGATTGTCCCTTCTATAAATAAGATTTTTCACATCCTGAATAACGGAACAAATGAATTTTTATCCATTGCCTATGGGTTCTTTGGAAAATTGCCTTAATGGATGTAATCTTACTATACAACAACAACATTACCCTATTACCTTAGAGGCTCCCGTCTATAGCGAGGTATGAGGGTCAGATGTACACAACCATATATATGCGTTAGAAACACACGGAGGTTGTTTCCCGACGACCCATAATGAAAATTGCATCAAGCTGGTCGATCAACTGCTACTTCACAACATAAAAATTGCAGCCAATTTAGTGAGTCATTTTGCTTTATTTCATCATATTCTAAAGTTAAGGAAGAGTGTGTCCTTGAATCCATTGGAAATAGAAAATGGATGTAATCTTACTATATTATAAGGAAACACTATAGTAATTAGTAAATGAGGTGTTTTGAACCAGTCCAGTTATTTTGTGGTGGGCTGTCCAAGTCTGTTCGTTGTAATACCCGGCCTTTTGTTATTTTTCGGTCCCATAGCACTCTATAGATCACTTTCATTTTTGTTAAAATTTGAGATGGTACGATAAATTATCTCGCGTATTAATGTCTCTTGTATTTTAATATCAAAATCTTTCTCTTTGTATTTACTGAATTCCTTCAATAACACATTAACACATCATACTCTTATTATTGTATCATTTATGTAGGTACATATAGAGACGAGGTCATACTGGTAGCAAACTCTATATCCCTTAGGGTAGAGGTATTGTTTGTCTGCCGCTCACCCTCCCAGACCTTAACGATAGCTTTTGATGAAGTTGGAATATGCTGTGTATAATTGATTTATACTTTTATGTATAAAAGACATCGACTATTTTCAGGCAAAAACACAAATTACCAGCGACGCGTAGGGGTGTCAACGAAACGAGCCGAACCGAATAGTAGGTTTTCGAATTCGGGTTCGTTTAGTTAAACAAACTTTAAAATTGGTTCGATTTCGGCTCGACAACGTTATAACTGTTTAAACGAGCTGAACAGTTTGGTTCATTTTACTAAGCAAACCCAAATACCTGTCCAAATTCGGCTCGTTAACATATAATTACCGAACAAATACGAACCAAACTCGAACAATTCGCGAACTGTTCGGTTCGTTCAAGGTGCTATTTTTACCCAAAAACTTAACTGCAGCGACAAAACATCTTTTTATATCCAAAACATCCTTTCTTAAATTAAAAGGAAAATTTTTATCATCTTGAGGTCATTCCCTCCAGCCCATTGTTCATCTCTGCCGCCAACCACTCCTCCATCACGGATAGGATCCCCTCACTTTAAAGAGGTGTGGTGACATGTGACTGCGCCACACATGTCAACAAAGAGGGCTGGTGAGGCTAAATGCGGGTGACTCTCATCTAGCCTCACCACCCCTTAAAGTGTGGGTTAGGAGATCCTAACCCCCTCCATCATCCCTTCGTTGGCCCCCACTGCCCCCTCCCCTCCCCCCCAAGCTACTGCCTTCCATGCAACCAATCCATTCCTTTATGCCCCCATCCACTACCTAGACCTCCATACCTGCCAGTATCAACATTCCTTCTGTTCCCATCACCTCTTGGCACTTGCCTTCCCCTCTGCATTCCGGCATCCTCCCTACTAAAAGCCGGAGGAAAAAATCCCAGCAAACTAATTTCTAAAGACTCACCAGCAATAGATCATACACCGTCATTCGTATTGCTTGAGAAAGTATGAAACAACAACAAAAACATTATCACATTGACTTAGAAGCTAACGACTATGGCATAATATTGGAGAATCAGATGTACCTAACCATATCCATGGTTGTTTCTAGATAACCTATAATGATGCGTCAAGTTATGTCGATCAACTGTTACTTCACAATATAGCAAGCGCATCCAATTTAGTAAGTCATTTTGTTTTAAAATAAACAAAAAGACGGAAGTTAAATTGCAGATTGACAAACATATGGGATTCGGGGAACAAAAAAAAAGCCCTCGCAATTCTACTGGAGCAAATCCACAAACAGATTGCACGACAAGCACTGTTCTTGAAGCTAATTCACATGAATGAAGAAGAAGGTCAACGCCACAGAAAAGAAAAAATGTAAATGAAGGAGTTATTAGCTTTCTACAGAAATAGGGGGAGTGTGTGGGAAAGGGGGGCAGGGGTGGGTGGGGAGGGGGGAGGAGGGGAATGGATCAAAATGATCCGCAGATAAGGCAAAATGGTGAGGGCCGGCCTTAGGGTGGAGACCTTAGGTGTTAAGGTAGAGTAGTGGAGGTGATGCTCATCGTGGTGGTTGAGTTTTTTAACGGTATAATTTAAATTAGTATGCAATATTAAGGGACATAAAAGTCAATATATGCTTGTCTTATATTACACTCAAAACACAAATAAAGTAAAGGTTTATTATCAACATATGACGATTTATCGTGTATTAAGTCAAACTACATATAAAATAAAATAAAGATAATTTTCCATAATATTCTTTCTATGACTAATATGTATATGACGCAACTAGTTCAGAATTCAAATATAATATTTGGATATATGACGGGGCTAGATTCTCATCAGGAATAAAGACAAGCATATTCGGGTGAATCTGTAATAGCCAACGTCGCCTAGTTGAGCAAAGTCGCAGTCAACATCACTGTTATCTTCTCTCCTCGGCCAGAAAGGCGATAGACGCATCAATTAGGCCCAGCCACATGTTGATGAAACCTGCGTACTCTGGTTTTCTGCTACAAGTCTGCTCGGACCACGTTCCTTGCAACTTCTTTGCTCGGTCGCGCCTTTAGAGTCAAACATCTTTTCGGCTCGGTATAGTTGCCTAAGCAGACATTTGTGAGTAAACAACCTGACTAGATAACACGACACTTGGCGTCACTTGGACAACAGACGTACTGTTGGAGACAATCAATCATGTACCAAGACGCAGTCGTACAATGTGTGCATATGAAACAGCAAAATAAAATAAATCAAACCCGGGGCGAGTCGATGACTCTGTCCTTAAGACGTATTGCTCCGGTATACTGTGCCCAACCGGTGTGAGCAATCGTCTCCCAGGATACAACATGTACCTGTTCAGTTGAGCGGCACTGCTGAACTTGAACTCCTTCGAACGCTAGAGTGTCCTGACTTCTCTTGGACGGTATGCAAGACTCGGATGCTACGAACTTAGTATGCTATGAAAGCTTGAAAAAATGTTATGAATGAATGCACCCCTTTGCCCTTTTTATATAGGGGAGTCGGTTAGAGAACAAGGTACCGTGACTGTTGGATCAAAACCGAAGTTTGATTTAGACCGTTAGATTAAAACCTCCTATCTAGATTAGGAAGGTTTAATCTTAGCCTTTAGATCGAAGATAGATTAGCAGGTTTAAACCTGAAGCGTTAGATGGAAACCATATTCGGTTAAGCGGTTAAGACAGTTTAAATCTCGGCCGTTAGATCAAAGCTGCCTTCCCTGCCACCGTTAGATCAAGCCAGATTGATCTTATCTTTTGTGGGAGGATAATGTTGGTTTTAAGTTTGAAACCTAACAGCACAAACAGAACGATTCTGCACGCTGTCCAACTTCGATCGATCACATCGATCGATCGATGTTGGACAGAGTACTTCAATCGATCACATTGATCGATCTAAGAGACATCGATCGATCGATGTGATCGATCGATGTCCTCTGATCGTCTTTGATCGATCGATCAATCGATCGAAGCTTCCTGATCAACTTCGATCGATGACATCGATCGATCGATGTCCGTCAGAAGCTTTCCACGCCACATGGACACATCCAATGTGGTATTCCTCTATAAGGATGACACGTCATCCATCCCCAACGTTTTCCATCTACTTTGAGCATTAATTTCACATTCACCCAATACCATAATTGAGTGATTCCACATCCTAACATTAACTACTCGTTACGTAGATAATTAAGGATTCATTAGTTTTCGATTTCATTATCGGAAACTCATTAAGCTCAATGTACGTTGCTCAACCAAGTTTAGCAACACTCATTAACGGGTCAAAGCCCAAATCTTCCAATCTCCAACGATGGGCCAAAGCCCAAACCTTAAATTCTCCAACAATCCCCCACATGAATGGAAATTAATGCAAATGCATATGCAGACTCTGAGGAGAAGTCAGACAAGAAAATATTGCATCAGAAGAGGTAGCTTCTGGCTTTGAACCTTTCATAGTGATGTACCATCGGATTCACTCGGCTAAATAGTGACTTGATGTCTTGAACTAGTCAGCCTTTGTTGTGAACCAAGACAACGATACTCACACAATATTTCCTTTAACACCCTTTTGGTTCTCATGGTTGTGTTCGTTTTGGCCATGAACAACCTGGTTTCAGAAAGTGTTTTAGAGAAATCTTGCCTCCCAGACTTTCTCATAGAAGCGGCCCCACTTCACACTTACATAGGTGATTCCTATCAAGAGTATTCTGCCATACTCCACTTGACGCATCAAGATATAGGACATCATTAAAAGCCTTAGCTTACCCTACAATTTTCTGCAGACAGCACTTTTATCAGACGGAATGAGTAAGTGCTAACTGAATCTTCATAACTTAGTTGTCCCATTGAACCAAGATTCTGGGATCTCCAGTCAACAAGGTTGGGTTACCGTTACAAAGATTCATGCATTATGGACTTCAGTCCCATTCCGTTTGTCAATCTTGACATCTAATCTCAAGGCAAATCTTTTGTAAGCGGATCCGCAAGATTCTCCATTGATTTTATATGATCTATGGAAATCACGCCATTAGAGATTAACTGCTTAATGGTGTTATGTCTTCGACGTATGTGTCGTGACTTACCATTATAGATGCTGCTTTGAGCATGTCCTATAGCTGACTGACTATCACAGTGTATGCTAATAGGAGCGATCGGCTTAAGCCAACACGGAATATCTTCCAGGAAATTCCGAAGCCACTCAGCCTCTTCCCCAGCTTTGTCCAATGCTATGAACTCAGCTTCCATAGTGGACCGAGCTATACAGGTTTGTTTCGTGGATTTCTACGACACAGCAGCACCACCAATAGTGAACACGTACCCACTGGTGGACTTCGAGTCCTTACTATCTGATATCCAATTTGCATCGCAGTATCCTTCCAACACTGCTGGATATCTCGTATAATGTAATCCAAGATACATTGTGTATTTCAGATACCTCATCACTCTGTTAAGAGCTTTTCAATGATCATCACTTGGATTACTGGTAAACCTGCTCAACTTGTTTACTGAACAAGCTAAGTCTGGTCTTGTACAATTTGTTATGTACATCAGACTCCCGATTACCTGAGAATATTTCAACTGGACAACAGGTTCGCCTCGATTTTTCCTTAAGTGCACACTTAAGTCGAGCGGGGTCTTTACCGGTTTCACATCATCCATATTGAACCGTTTCAGGACTGATTCAATATAGTGTGTTTGTGACAGTATGAGTCCCTCAGTCACCTTAGAAATCTTAATTCCTAGAATAACATTGGCCACTCCCATGTCCTTCATATCGAAGTTCCTCGTCAACATCTTCTTTGTGTTTAAGATTATGTCCCGAGTACTTCCCATGATTAGCATGTCATCTACATAGAGACACACTATCACATAAGCATTCTGTGTGCTCTTAATATAGACACACTTGTCACACTCATTGATCTTGAAACCGTTAGCTAACATAGCTTGATCAAACTTCAAGTGCCATTGTTTGGGCGCTTGCTTAAGTCCATACAAGGATTTAACGAGTCTACAAACTTTAGACTCTTGTCCTGGAACCACAAACCCTTCGGGTTGTTCCATATAGATTTCTTCATCTAACTCACCATTCAGAAACGCAGTCTTTACATCCATCTGATGGATTTCCAAGTTATAGACTGCAGCAATTGCAACTAGCACCCTTATAGAAGTGATCCTAGTCACTGGTGAGTAGGTGTCAAAAAAGTCAAAGCCTTCCTTTTGCCGATAGCCTTTAGCTACCAACCTGGCTTTATACTTTTCAATAGACCCATCCTCTTTCAGTTTCTTCTTGAAAACCCACTTACAACCAAGTGGTTTACTTCCAGGTGGAAGATCAACCAACTCCGAAGTGTGATTTTGAAGAATTGAGTCTATTTCACTATTCACTGCTTCTTTCCAGAATGGAGCTTCTGGAGTAGACATAGCCTCGGAAAAGTTCCTTGGCTCATTTTCTACCATATAGGTTAGAAAATCCGGTCCAAACGAAGTTGGCATTCTGGCACGCTTGCTTTGACGAAGCTCCTCATCTCCTTGAGGAGTCGCCTCACGCATTCGCTTACCAAATCTTGTTTCTTCTTGAATTTTGTCTTTCCTCGGAAAGACATCTTCAAAGAACACTGCATTCCTTGACTCCATGACAATGTTTTCATGTATGTCAGGAATATCCGACTTGTGCACCAAGAACCGATATGCATTACTGTTAGTTGCATAACCGATGAATATGCAATCAACCGTTTTAGGCCCAATTTTCACCTGTCTTGGTCTCGGTACAGCAACCTTTGCCAGACACCCCCACACTTTCAAGTATTTGTAACTAGGCTTGTAGCCTTTCCAAAGCTCGAAAGGGGTTACATCCATCTTCTTAGATGGAATTCTGTTTAAAATGACGTTGGCTGAGAGGATTGCTTCCCCCCACAAGTTCTGAGGTAAACCCGAACTTATCAACATAGCATTCATCATCTCTTTTAGAGTACGGTTCTTGCGTTCAGCAATACCATTCGATTGAGGTGAATATGGTGCAGTCGTTTGATGAATAATGCCTTGTTCGGAACAGAATTCATTAAACAGTGTATTATATTCGCCACCTCTATCACTACGAATTGCTTTAATTCGTTTGCTAAGTTGATTCTCAACTTCATTTTTATAATACTTGAAAGCATCAAGGGCCTCGTCTTTGCTACTTAGCAAATATACATAACAGTATCGTGTGCAATCGTCGATAAAAGTTACAAAATACTTTTTACCACCTCTCGTTTGCACAAATTTTAAATCACACACGTCGGTATGAATTAAAACCAAAGGTTCAGTGTTCCTTTCTATTGAAGGAAATGGCGCCTTTGCCATCTTCGCTTCAACACATATTTGACATTTTTCTTTATTATCAAAGTCCAGTTTGGGCAATAAGTCAAGATTACTCATTCGTTGTATTGACTTGTAATTAACATGTCCCAAACGAAAATGCCATAAACAAGAAGACTCAAGCATGTAAGCAGAAGAGGAAGCAATTTTATTAGCCTCTGCGGGCAAATCTCTTTTGGGTACAATAGTGATGACATTCAATTTAAACATCCTATTTGACAAGTACCCCTTCCCCAAATACATGCCATTTTTCGAAAGAATAACTTTATTGGACTCTAACACTAGTCTAAAAACATGCATGACTAGAAGAGATCCAGATACTAAATTCTTCCGAATATCAGGGACGTGCAGCACATTCTGCAAAGTCAGATGCTTCCCTGATGTGAGCTTCAAAACAACTTTGCCCTCGCCTTCGATCTTCGAGGAGGCCGAGTTTCCCATGTAAAGTTGCTCATTGTTCCCGGGCTGGTACTCCGTGAACATCTCTCTGCTGGAGCAAACATGTCTAGTGGTGCCAGTATCAAGCCACCACTCGCGTACATTCCCCACAGCATTGCACTCTGAGACCACCGCACAGAGATTCAGATCATCCAATGCATCGACTATGTTCGCCTTTGCCTTGGATTGCTTCTTCTTGGGCTTTCTGCACTCATTGCTGACATGCCCTTGAATGCCACAGTTGTAGCATTTCCCAGTGAACTTCTTGGCGATCTGCTTGCCTTTCTTGTTCACCCCGAGTTGGCCTTTCTTTTTCTTGGCCTCTGCAACATGGGCCTTAGCCTGACCAGAGCTAGATTGTGGCGCTCTTTCAGATCTACGATTGTCCTCCTCAATGCGGAGTCGAACAATTAGATCTTCCAATGTCATCTCCTTTCTCTTGTGTTTGAGATAGCTTCTGAATTCCCTCCACGAAAGAGGTAGCTTCTCAATCACTGCTGCCACGACGAAAGATTCACTGAGCAACATGCCCTCCTCTTCCATCTCGGCAACCAACGTCTGAAGTTCCTCAACTTGAGAAACAACAGTGCGAGAATCAGACATTTTGAAATCCAGGAATTTGCCGACAATAAATTTCTTAGTGCCGGCATCTTCCGTACGATATTTCTTTTCCAAAGCCTGCCACAAAGACTTTGCGGTTTTATACGTGCAGTATAAACCATACAAGGAGTTGTCCAAACAACTCAGAATATGGCTCAAACAAACATAATTGTTGAAATTCCAAGTTTCAACAAAATGTTGGTTTTGCATATTCTGGGTTTGGTCCTCCAGCGGATCCACTATAGTCGGGTCCTCAGTCAGGAAAGTAGCCAACCCCATAGCAGTCAAGAAGAACATCATCTTCTGCTGCCAGCGCTTGAAGAAGCTTCCACCGAACTTCTCCGGTTTCTCCACTTGGGCCACTGCAGGACCCTGCGCAGGAAGAGCATGTCTTGGCATCCCAGCAGTTGGTGCCATTGGAGCAGAGCTTTGAATGTCTGCGCCATGAACGGAGCCTGAGCTTGCGTTCTCCATCAGATTACTGTTCAGTTGATCAAAACGAATAGATCAGAACAGAATCAGATTTAAGAAAGGAGTAGAAGTAGAATGCAAATCAGTACAAAACTGCTTTTGTGCAAATTAAAAACGGTACAGAAATTAATTGAATTGAAATACGTCTTAAGATTGTTGGAGACAATCAATCATGTACCAAGACGCAGTCGTACAATGTGTGCATATGAAACAGCAAAATAAAATAAATCAAACCCGGGGCGAGTCGAGGACTCTGTCCTTAAGACGTATTGCTCCGGTATACTGTGCCCAACCGGTGTGAGCAATCGTCTCCCAAGATACAACAGGTACTTGTTCAGTTGAGCGGCACTGCTGAACTTGAACTCCTTCGAACGCTAGAGTGTCCTGACTTCTCTTGGACGGTATGCAAGACTCGGATGCTACGAACTTAGTATGCTATGAAAGCTTGAAAAAATGTTATGAATGAATGCACTCCTTTGCCCTCTTTATATAGGGGAGTCGGTTAGAGAACAAGGTACCGTGACCGTTGGATCAAAACCGAAGTTTGATTTAGACCGTTAGATTAAAACCTCCTATCTAGATTAGGAAGGTTTAATCTCAGCCTTTAGATCGAAGATAGATTAGCAGGTTTAAACCTGAAGCGTTAGATGGAAACCATATTCGGTTAAGCGGTTAAGACAGTTTAAATCTCGGCCGTTAGATCAAAGCTGCCTTCCCTGCCACCGTTAGATCAAGCCAGATTGATCTTATCTTTTGTGGGAGGATAATGTTGGTTTCAAGTTTGAAACCTAACAGCACAAACAGAACGATTCTGCACGTTGTCCGACTTCGATCGATCACATCGATCGATCGAAGTGACATCGATCGATCGATGTTGGACAGAGTACTTCAATCGATCACATTGATCGATCTAAGAGACATCGATCGATCGATGTGATCGATCGATGTCCTCTGATCGTCTTTGATCGATCAATCAATCGATCGAAGCTTCCTGATCAACTTCGATCGATGACATCGATCGATCGAAGTGACATCGATCGATTGATGTCATCGATCGATGTCCGTCAGAAGCTTTCCACGCCACATGGACACATCCAATGTGGTATTCCTCTATAAGGATGACACGTCATCCATCCCCAACGTTTTCTATCTACTTTGAGCATTAATTTCACATTCACCCAATACCATAATTGAGTGATTCCACATCCTAACATTAACTACTCGTTACGTAGATAATTAAGGATTCATTAGTTTTCGATTTCATTATCGGAAACTCATTAAGCACAATGTACGTTGCTCAACCAAGTTTAGCAACACTCATTAACGGGTCAAAGCCCAAATCTTCCAATCTCCAACGATGGGCCAAAGCCCAAACCTTAAATTCTCCAACACGTACACCACATGCCAATGGGGGCAGGACACGTCCATCTATCGTTCCCTAACATGCATTGGCTATTCTGAATGTATAAAAACGGGAAGAGAACTCCCTGGAGGAGGATAGCCACTCAGAAAATAGAGGAAAACTAATATGCAGATTTGACTACGTTTGTCATCTGAGTCACCTCTGATCCTGATGAAGATATGAGTCTATTAATATGCATTTAGTTAGGTATCTAGGCAGTTAAGCTGTGTTATTCTTGCAAATTAAGTTACATATAAAGGTGCAAACGAATCCGACGATTGTTTGGTAAAGATTGGAAAAAGAAAAAACTTGTAGATTTGGAAAAAGAGAACATGTTTCCTCAAATAACGTCACACTCTTTCGTCATATTTGTGCTTTATATGTTGGCTTTATATCAAAAAATATATATACTAGCAATTCTTTATTTTGCTTGGACATGGTTTCCGTAAGTATTAATTACAACTTCTTGACAGTCTTTTTAACACATTGAAAATAAAATTTAACACGCCATTTACCATAAATAAATAACATGACACAAAATGTTACCATATATGTGTATAGTTCATTACCAAGACTTGTAAGCATGACATAATATTTTGTCGTCACTTTATTTACTTTCGTATACATAATCAAAGGAAGAAAAGAATAGAGTGTCCCATGACATGGCCTAATAGTTTCGGTGGTGGAGGTTTGAAAGAGTGCCGAAAGTTTGATTCTTGTCCCAAGCAAGATTTTTGACTCTCTTTCCAGATAAGCGCATGGTATTGGAGCTCCACTGCTTGCAGAGGGCTCCTTGTGTGACGGCATAAGCATTTCAAACTCTTCTATACTGAGCATTGGACACCTGACTTTCGTCTCTATCACACCGCAAGACAGGTTGATAAGGGTCAGATTAGTATTTCCGATCATAAACCTTAAAAAAATAATAGAGTAAAAGTTGATCCTTCACAAGTTTATTCAAAGTCTTCTGTCTAGAGTAAAAGTTGGTACACCATAAGTTTACTCAAAGTCTTACGGAACCAAGCTTAGACAAACATTTCCATTTCAAGCTGCTAAACAAATAATAGGCACTGCCATCAATTAGCCTTTTGTTTTGTTATAGCCTTAAGGACTGATTAGGGTATTTTTGAGTTAGGTCACATATGTAGGAAATGCTACACAATATAGAGATTGAACCAAAAACTTATTATCTTGATGTCTCAATCTTTAACATCGAGGTAAAATATGATTAAGGTATTTAAAAGACCAAAATAAACTAAGATCCAGATAAGTTAATTCAGTTTTGGTGCTGTTCGTTTTTGACTTATCCTATTTATAAAGTCATATGGACAAGCAATGAGAGGTTTTAAGATTAGGGATTCAACTTTTTTTTTTAATTAGACTGAAAGATATTTTCTGACTAAAGTGCATTCCACTTAATAATCACATATCTTTTTACAAACGTATCATTTATATAGTATCTATCATTCATATAGTATCAAATATAAATTAAAATACAGGCTTAGAGGAGAAACCTTGGGGAAAGTCCAAAGCATTGACAGGAGATAGTTAAAGTAATAGTATTACTTTTCTCAAAATAAATATGTTTTTTCTATGAAAAAAAAAGCTATGTTCAAAAGATACTTAGGTTATTTGAAACATTTCTAGTGTTATGCTGAATATAGCAGATTTCTCGTACGAGTCTTAACAAAAATCAGAGAGATAAAATTAGTCAAAAACTGGTGTACATACGAGCGACTTAGCTGCATAGCATTGATGTAATTCTTTTATAGTTGGCAATAAAATGACATATTCTTTCCAAAAAAAAATAATAATAAACAGGCTTTTAAGCTATAGACTTGTACATTTCAACTTTTCTTTAGAACACATTTTGGCTTTTTTTTCTTTTTATACACAAGATACACATTATGTGCTATCACGTGATTAAAAATAAGCTGTAATATGCTATATGAGACAAATAAACCACCATTAAAAAGAGACGATAAATAAAAATAATAGAATACTTTAAAGTAGAGAAAAGTTTGTAGATATAAAGAGTTAAATCCAACAATTTATAAAGAGATATATATTTTTTATTTGCTCCGAATTAGATAACGTTTACTGTTTCATTCTCTTCACACAAACCGTACAGTTCGAAATTTGGGGAACACGTCTCAGGAAGTCTCCAAAGATACGGAGAAAAAACTCACGATATTATAGTTTTGAAAAAAAAAACTACAATTATTGTATTTTTAAAAGAAATTTTATTGTTATCCATAGTTTTGACAAAACTGTAGAAACAAGTGTTAAACGATTCCCACAAAACCATTTTAGAGATGATATCTGCTGTGATGTTCACATTCAGACAGCTACGAATCTCATGAAAATGTCGATCTTTTAAAAATTAATGGTTTGTCTGAAACTTACTTGAAGACGCAATTGACAAATTTGTTTTTTCCAGTTTGCCATCTAAGATACCAATATTGTAGAGAACTAGCCACAAATTTGTAGAACATGTTATCCTACACGGATCATAATAGCATGACATGTTTCATCACACCTTTGGTTTAAATATCATTTTCACCTTTAATTGGTCTGGTCTATCCTCCTTTCGTAGACATACTCTAAGCCCTGCTCCCTCTGACCATTAATTACCGCGTATTCTGGTTGACCATAATCTTCAAAAAAAAAGGGACCATATGAGGTAGTGCTGGCTCATACGCCCCTAGTTTATATTCAACCTCCTCAAGGTCCAGTAAATAACCTTTTTCATTGTTATCGTCTTTCTCGTCGTCTTTGTTATAATCATCATTAACATTGTCATTGTCGTTTTCTCCATCTTCTCTATATGGTGGATTTTCAACAAACACTTGTAGCGAGCTGCTCCCTCCTACATTACTCTCATATATCCAAATAATAGTAATATAATAGGTTTGTGAATCTCCTCAAACAATATTGAAAGAAACATTTGTTAGATTCATTGTTGGCATATCATGAACGCACACGTATATCTTCATATATAAAATATGTGGACAACTTATTGGAATACGCAAAGCTAATTCGAGATTTTCATTATCTAAAATGCGATAAGAACTGAAAATGTATTCGCACACATCTGTATAACTAGGGAAAGACACACCAAATCAATTGTTATCACATCTACAACTAATTTGAGCTTTGTTTTAACTCATTCTACAAACTCTATGTATGCTATACTACGCATAGCCATTATCAATCTAATTAGATCACTATAATATCAAACTTCATTGCGTGATTACACCATTTTACCTCCGAAATACAAAGATATTTGAATATTAAAGATGTCATTTTATCTGAAAAATAGGCACAAACTTGTTTTGTTGTTGAGAAATGAGATTTTTTGTTGAAAAAAGACGTGGTCACAAAACATTTTTGTGACAATCATGTAAGAGCACCATGATTTTAGTAAAACCGTTTTTTGTCTCATGTCAATTATGCATCCCATGGTTTTAAGCGATTGAGATCAGGAGAGGCCGAAAGTGAAGTAAAATAAGAGGCCTTCAATCACGCGCTGCCACGTGTACAAAAAGGGAAGATGTTTAAAATTTTTTTGTTTTAAAAAAAGAATTGTTTGTACACGTGGAAGTCCGTGATTGAAAGCCTCACATTTTGCCTCACTTTATGCATCTCATGATCTCAATCCGGTTTTAAGCCCGCTGCTCACTCCAAAACGGTTACATGACAACCGTTTAATACTTATCTTACAATTTTGTCAAAAAAACACGGCTAATAGAAATATATTTCTCCCAAAACAATTTTTTTTACAACTACAATAGTTTTGTCCTTCTCTCCCAAGCTACATCTCTAAAAAAATTAGTTATAAATGAATTAAATTCTCCTTTGAAATTTCTAACAGCGATAAAGATTAGCTTATTTAACAACTTGTTCGACAAAACAGGAAAAATCAAATTCTAAACTCCCTTATTACAGCGCAATCATACCCCTATAACAACCGGTAATTAACCATTCTTTCCAGAGATAAAATCACAACCAACTTTTCTCGCATTTTGTGACAAGAAAGAGAGAGGGGGGGGGGGGGACAAGTTGTCAACGCGGTATTGTATTTCACAATTTTATTGTTGTACTCTATGGTTTTTTTAATCTTTTGATAAATTCCATCACTCAAAAGTTATCAACTTTTCATTTAGAGAATCAATTAACCAACTTAAGGTTCAAAGAAATTAAATTTGAATCATTGTTGTTTACATGAATCCTTCAAAGAGTATCAAATATTAATATAAAAAAAGTATCAATTTTTGAATGGAGACATCAAGATATTTATGGAGAAACTATACACAAAATTTCTTATGGTTGGCCGTCTAAATACCATATAGATTCAAATATTTAATGAGTTTGTATATGTACACAACCAAATATTTAAAAATCATGCGGCAATCTCATTGGCAAGTTAGATTAGCACAACAACAACACATCCCCAGTATATCCCAACGACATCAAAAGCTATCGCTAAGATCTGAAGAGGATGATAAGCAGAACAACAATACTTTCATCTCAAAAGATAAAGAGTTTGCTCCCGGTTAGATTAGAATCCATAAAAGAATGTCATTTGACCATTTGACCTAACTATACAGTTCCGCTTTAGATTAAAGAAGCAGCCTCCACTTGTGTCAACTGCAAATTGATAGTGCAATTAAAAATTAAATACGTATTTAATACGTAGAAGAATGTTGGCGTTCACACTATTTATACCTTCTGCACCTAATGCCAACATTATAGTAACGTTACGAATGACATCACTACTTTAAAACGATATAATGTATAATGAATGATAGCATGTATTTGAATATATTTCAAAAAATATAATAACTCCAGACTTATAACACCATTCATTTTGGGAAATACCCCATCACTGCTCCGGAGAAATTAAATGAAAGTAAAAATTCCGTTAATTTCCAAGTTGACTTCTATACTATATATACTACCGATTTAGATCTCGGGAGGCCAACAGTAAGACAAAATATGAGACCTCTAATTATACGTCACTGTGTGTACAGACTGCTCAACGGTGTAAATTTTTTTTTAAAAAAGAGCAGTTTGTACATGTGCCAGTATGTGATTGAAATTTTTTTTTTAAAAAAGAGCAGTTTGTACATGTGCCAGTATGTGATTGGAGACCCCATATTTTACCTCACTGTCCTCTGCAGATCTGAACTCGAATACTACATCACCGAATGCTATATTAGGAAATCTTAAAATGCTTCAGGCCAAAAAGTCATTACTCAGGCCTTATGGACTTTATTATTTCAGTTTCATAACACTTTGTAGGAGATGTCAGTATTATTAAACGGCTTTTTAGATAGTAAATTATCTATCCGGGCCCAGGGGCATAGTCTACTGGTAAGTGACAAGGTGATTGGGGCTAAAGAACGTAGAGGCAATACTTGTTGAAATATTACAAGGGTTACTTCTGGGTTTTTGAATCTCGTGTGTCCTCTCCCTTGTTGGGCTGCTAGTAGAACACATCCCTCGATTTACATCCTACCTGGCTAAGAGGCCTTTGGTACAGATAGGGTAGAACCCACTCCCTTAACAAAGTATCTATCCGGTATCTAAAAATGCTGACTTCAGATTGGATTTATAGAGACATAAGGCTACATTAGAGTTAAGCTCATAGCAGCAGTGACCTAAGCACTCATGTTGTAACATTTATATCACATTCTGCTACCTCAATACCAAATGAGCTCCGCACTGAAGTCAAATTCTCTTTATAACTTGTCCATAGTCGTGATCATGATTTTCATTTTAAAATAAATTAAATAATCTGATTAAATAAATTATTAAAATATGATATCAATTTTAATTTTGGTGAATAAACTATTTTTATTAAGTCGGGTTATTATTATATAAGAATTATGTTCGCATGACGTTTGATTATAACTTGGGCTAGCTGTAATTTGTGTGAAAAATTGGAGAATCTCCTTCAAGAGAATAAATAAGTAAAATGCAGTTCATATGTCAACCTGAATTTTCCTTTTTCCTCCCGGCATCATCTCCTAGAAATCTCAAGCGTTTTTTTTTTGGGTCGAAGAAAAATCTCAAGTCTTTTAAAATTTCCAATCTTTAACGAAACCGTCCAAGAAACATCACCCCTCTTGCCTTTCTACACATTCTTTTGTACTAAAATCAAGAAACAGAGGAATATAAACCCAAAATTTGGTTAAGGAAGAGAATTTGTTTTGCCTTTTTCTTTACTGAGGAAATAGATTGTAGGAGAAGGGAGCTCCTCAGTAATAGATTGTAGGAGAAGGGAGCTCCAAAAGCTGATACTTTTCTTGCGCTAGTCTCCTTTTTTCTTTCTTTTCTTTGGAAGTACTTCTTGAATTTTGGGTTTTAAATTTGTGGGCTCAAGTCAAAACTGCGATTACTACATGCAACGTTGACTTGTTGCTTCTTTTTGTATAAAAGTTGAGTTCTTTAGTGGATTGATTGATTGGAGGGGAGGGATGAAGGAAGATCAAGGGAGGTCTTTGTTTTGTGTTTCTTTATCTGATCGTCCCAGATGGCAGCAATTCCTTATATGTTCATCTGGCTTCTTCTTTGGTTACCTTATCAATGGCATTTGCGAGGTGACTTTTCCTTCTTTTTCTTTTTCATTTCCTTCTGCGTCGTGATCAATTGAGTTGTTGTTTTATTGTTTTTAATGCTTGTAATTGCACTCAACAGAGACTGATTTTCTTAGTTAAGTGATTCGTGCTTTTTGGTTTCTGAGGACAATCCAATGATCCATTTTTGTGGGTAGATTCTTTGTAAATTCTCTTTTTTACATTCCTATGATGATCTGGAGGTGTCGGTTTGAAAGTGTATCCTATGAATGACGAGAATGGTTAAGGTTTCAAGAATTGGAATAAATGTGCTCATTGTATTTCTTTACCCCTCTTTTTTGGGTGTTCTGTAATTGGTTCACATAAATGATGGATGACAATCAACAAATTTATGAAATTCTACTTAAATTTTTATGAGTCGGGGCAAGCTATATTTTTTTTTTAAAAAAATTGAGCTTGAGTTGGGAATTCTTGTTAATTTTCGGTAGAAATAGAATTACAGTTAAGCTAGTGAATTATAGTGTTTAAATTCAATGTGGCTTCATCCTTTTGTATCATTTTTTCATAGATAACTGTGAACTAATAAATTCACGGTTTAGTTTCCAGAACTTAGTTCACCATGTTAAGGTATCAAGATTTAGCTTTGTTGTCTTGATGCTTGTGAATGGTCCAATTTCAACTGTCAAGTTCTCGTTTAGCATCTATCTATTGATTTTTTTTGCTCAGTTTCAAAGTTTCGTTACAATCATAAGTAGTCCAAGTGCATTGAAGTTAAAGACTGATATTAATTTCTCATTTTAACTTGTACTTATTGCAGGAGTATGTTTATAATCGTCTCAAGTTCAGGTCTGGCAACAATCTTTGTTACCATTGCCTGTGGTTGATCTTGTTTGAATTGTTAGCTAACTCTTTTTCTTTCGCGATTACTTCCAGCTATGGTTGGTACTTCACCTTCGTGCAAGGTTTCGTGTATTTGGCCCTGTTACACTTACAGGGGTTCGCCGTCAAGCAAATGGTTAATCCTTGGAACACTTATGTGAAACTCTCAGCAGTTCTTATGGGTTCTCATGGATTGACTAAAGGCTCTTTGGCTTATCTTAACTATCCAGCACAAATTATGTTCAAATCTACAAAGGTAATTGATTTGAACTTTTGCACATGTTAATGAAAGATTATAGTTATGATTTGAATTTCAACAGTGAGATATAAGTGCTTCAATCTCTTTGTTTTTAGTGTTTTCTAGCTAATACTGGTGCTTTGTGAACTTAATAAAAGGTATTGCCAGTTATGGTCATGGGTGCGTTTATACCGGGCTTGAGAAGAAAATACCCACCTCATGAGTATATCTCTGCTCTCCTTTTGGTTGTTGGTTTGATCCTCTTCACCTTGGCAGATGCACAAACTTCTCCAAATTTTAGCCTTGTTGGTGTAGTGATGATTAGTGGTGCTCTAGTCATGGATTCATTTTTGGGAAATTTGCAAGAAGCCATTTTCACTATGAATCCTGAAACCCACAGGTGATTATTATGTTTGCTTCAATACTTGTGTTCATTAACAAAGAGAAGAAACTGTCTGTTTTTCCATTAGTAGTTATCGTATCTGTTTCTTGCAGATGGAGATGCTATTTTGCTCCACGGTGGTCGGTATGCCTTTCCTACTTGTACCTATGATACTAACTGGTGAGCTGTTCCGAGCATGGAAGTCTTGCTATGAGGTAAATACATACCTAATGGTAATGCACATGTTATGAAAAGGGAAAATGCGAATCAGGATCCATTTTTTTTTTTAGAGAAAGGCGATGACGATCTTTGTCTTGATTTCAGTAGAATTATTTGAAGGGTTTTTTGTTGATCTTGAGGCTCTGCAACTTGCTGGTTGCTTTTGTTCTTGCATAAGATGTTCAATGACTTCATTATTCGAAAGACCAAACTAAACTATATGCTCCTTTTTTTCTTTTTGCTGAGTCTGCTTTGGAAATACCTTCCTATATGTACTCTTATGAAAATTTAATAGAAACCAATGTGACATTTCTATTGGTGTTTTTGTGGCTCCTCTATGAAACACAAGCTTGCTTTAAATGATATTGTCTGTCACCTTTGCAGCACCCATATGTTTATGGAGTTCTAGTGTTTGAAGCAATGGCGACTTTCGTTGGTCAAGTCTCTGTTCTATCACTAATAGCTCTTTTTGGGGCTGCAACTACTGCCATGGTAAAAGAATCCACCTTTTCTTTGTGATCTTGTTACCAGTATCTACTGCATAACAGCAACAACATTACCTTATTGTCTTAGAGGCTCTCGCATATGCGGGGTATGGGGGTCGGTGGTAGTCAACCATACACATGTATTAGAAACACACAGAGGTTGTTTTTCTGATGACCCATAATGATGCGTAAAACTATGTGATCAACTGCTACTTACAATATAAGAAACGCGACCAATTTAGTGAGTCATTTTGCTTTATTCCATCATATTTCAAAAGTCAAAGAAGAGTGTATCATTGACTCTATGGAAATATAAACTACTGCATAATAACAAATTCTGCAATTGGAAGAACCTTATGTTACCCCATTGCCTTAAAGGCTCCCGTCTATAGCGGGGTATGGGGGTCGGATTTACCCAACCATACTCATGTGTGTTAGAAGCAGCAGAAGTTGTTTTACGATGACCCATAATGATGCGTCAAACTATGTCGATCAACTGCTACTTCACAATATAAGAAGCGCAGGTAATTTAGTGTGTCATTCTGCTTTATTCCATATATTCCAAAGTTAAGGAAAATGTGTCATTGACTCTAATTAGAAATAGAAACTACTGCATAATAACAAATTCTGCAATTGGAAGAAACCTTAGGAAAGAAAACCTATCAGGCAAAGCATTACAACTACTCATTCTGAGTTCAATTGGTTGGCTTACTTTGTTGTTGTCAATCTTATCTTATGCAGATAACAACGGCAAGGAAGGCGGTGACTTTGTTTTATCATACTTGATTTTTACAAAGCCTCTTACAGAACAGCACTGTTCTGGATTAATACTCATATCCATGGGAATCATACTGAAGCTCTTGCCTGAAAATAAACCGGCATATCGGGTCTCAAAGTCCAATGCGGAGATAAAGATGGAGAAATCTCACAAAGAGGGTAAAGAAGCCATCACAAAGTGAAGCAAGCAATGATAATGAAGAGGAAAGGCCTTTAGGTTTGATCTCCAGAAATCAGCTGAGGCCACTAGCCAGATTTTGTGGTGCTTGTTTGTCTAACAATTCTTATGCATATTGCATCAACATAGAGATCCAAGGCCATAGTTTAATAAATATCATAGTATGTGGTTATCTTCTTGCAGGGCTCACTAATTTTGTTGTTTACTTAATAGAAGCAAATGATTCATTTCTTGTTATTGGTTATAAATTATAACTTTACTTGAATGATATGATGGGCATTGATTTTCTTGGCATTATTTTTCTTTTGATTTCTTGGATATATTGAATAATACAATTGGAATGATGGAGTGAATTTACTGAAAAGGATGTTGACAATTGTTGAGGGAAATATATCCAATTGCAAAAGGTCATATCTTGATTCCAGGGTCTTTACTTTTTCTAGCTAAAAGAACTTCGTGAAGGATGTAAATCAGAAACCCAACATCCCTTAAATTGTTAAGGTTTTTAACCATATAACCCTTGTAACCACACAAGGTTGGTGCCTTAAACGTAGTTGGTAGTGAGCGAGGAGGGATTTGAACTTAAACGTAGCTTGATTCTTTATCAAGTGCAATGAAATAAGGGCAAAATTTAGAATAGCCATAAGCAGCTATTACAAGTTGTTTATAAATAATTGAAATGTTAATAAATAAATGAAATGTATAAGATACACATGAATTGCTTCTCGTAGTCGGAATGGGATTCCCCTAACCTCCTTTTTCCTCATCCTCCTTGTGACCGCCTGACACATGGCAGTCAGGAGGGGTGGTGAGGCTAGATGCGTGTGACCTGCATCTAACCTCACCACCCTTCTGACTGCCACGTGTTGTGCGGTCTTTTGTTACCGTCCATGTGGGGCGGTCAGGGGATTTCTATCCCCTCGTGGTCAATCACACTTTCCTTGCATGGCCGTTTGGCGTTTGCTTCTAGGTCATGCAATTAGACCATAATTAGTTTGGAAACAGCATCAGACTTGAATAAAACAAGCTTAAGTTCAAGAATAAATAATCCTTTCAGGGAAAATTCGTGCAAAATTATCTTAGTACAAGAAATTGACTTGCAAAAGTTTCAGTCCTATGTCATGATCTATGCATTGCATACCGAGATTTCCGTTTTTTTTTTTTTTTTTGGGGGGGGGGGGGGGGGGGAATTAGAGTCTGAGAATCTCTTTACAGTGGGAAGATAAAAAAAAAATCGAAATGTAATAGAATTCCGTGTTTGTGCAGGGTCCGAAAATGGTCCGAATTGTTCGCGATCTGATATACGCATCATTACTCTACTCTTTATGCAAGAGGTACGGGAGTGTAAGAAGCTGTTTTCGTAGCTCGAACTCGTGACTCTAAAGTCACAAAGCAACAAACTTACCAGTTGCTCCAAAGTTTATCTTGCTTACCGTGTGAAGATATTCTATAACTATTTTGTCCTCTAGTCATTTATAACCGTGTCTAATCTCACCGGAGTTAGAGTGGAAAGGTTTTCAATTTAAGATTTTATCCAGTAGGCAGTTTGCACAATAAAAATGACTCCAGTTTGTTAGATAAAAAATGTTTTCGTTATACTAAACTTCCGTGTCTCAGGATCCGAGGAGTGACCAGATCACTTCGCAATCTGATGTACGCAGTCTTATTTTACACTTTGTGCAAATGGCTGTTTCTTCAGCTTGAAGAAGGGTCCGGGAAAGGACCAGATCACTTCGTAATCTAATGTACGCAGCCTTATCCTACACTTTGTGCAAGAGGCTGTTTCTGCGGCTCGAACCTGTGACTTTTAAAATCACAAAACAACAACCTTATCAGTAGCTCCAAACCTATCTCTTTAGAGTGTGAAGATATTCAATTAAATATTTTGTCTTCAATTAAATATTTTGTCCTCTAGTCATTTATAACCGTGTTTAATCTCACCGGAGTTAGAGTGGAAAGGTTTTTCAATTTAAGATTTTGTCCAGTAGGCAGTTTGCACAATTTAAGATTTTGTCCATAAAAATTATGGAACCTACTATTCAAATTATGGACACTTTTTATGTGTTGATTTTCTTTTTCTTTAGTTTAGAATAAACTATATAAAAAAAAGTTCAATTATGATTATATTTTTAATCCAAAAGATTATATCATTAGATCTTTATACTCTTTATATCTATAAATATTATCATGATTTGACTGGATAACAGTGAAACGGAGGCGTGAGTAATTTGGATTAGCCAATCTGTCCAATCTTCGACGTACTAGTATGAATTTTCGGGCAGAACTGTAATTTTGCTCATAGTATTTATTTACACGATATATTTAAATTAATCATGCAGACAGTTTATGCCATAGTTATTAAATTCTGTCCACTTTGGCAGTGGGGACAAGTTGATACGCAGGCAAAAAAATAAAACTCAGAAATTTTATTGTGGTTATTGATCAACTAGTGGCCCAATAAAATGATGACAAATAAGTTTTATCTATATGCAAGCAAGGGTGATTGGCCAAAACAAGAGACCCAAAAATTTTCTACACATTTCATTGGTCAATGAACAACTAATCATACCTGGTCATTGTTCATTGTAAAATTGGTGAATAAAACTAGACCGGTTTGTCAATTTGACCGTTTTTGAACCACTTTCATCTGAGATAACCTAGAGGTTCAAGCGTCTGGACCAGCACTTGGTCGGTTGACCTGCTTATTAGACCAAATGATTCATCAGTTTAAACCATTCTATTCACAACTCATTAGTTCATTTTATTAAATAATATTATTATACTAGTGTGCAGAAATAATTAATTAGTCGAATAACCCACTAGATAAACCATTGATACCCTGACCCGGCTCTTGTCAGGTCAAATATTAGACGGGAATTTAATAACTATGATAATACACTAATACACATTATGTGTGTGTCTCAACTAGGGCTGTAAATGAACCAAGCCATTCGGTTGTTTGTCTCGTTTGATTCGAGCCGAGCTCGGCCTCGGATAAAATGTTATTGAACAGAGCTTTGAACACTTTTTTCTGTTCGAACTCGGTAAGTGGCAACGTTCGTTTAAGGTGTTCGGCTCGATGATGTTGTTCGTGAGTTAAACGAACCAAGCTTAAACAATTTAAATATGTTCGTTTAAATAAACAAACAAGCTCGGCTCGTTCGCTAAGTTAAATGAACCAAGCCTTGAACAACGCATTGCTCGGCTCGTTCGGCTCGTTTACAGCCTAAGTCTCAACTTAGAGTATTACTTTCATTAGTTGAATGAAGTAATATTAAATCATTCAGATTTACATGACATAAACAATTCAAAAGTTGACCTAAACGTGCAATAAAATCTTCATACATTTGTCTCGTTTTAGGTATAATTATATCTAGATTCATTCTAGTTTAAAACTTGATTTTTACCTTCCTTTTTTTTAATTTAAACAGAAAATAAAAGTGTTTGGTCAAAGTTAACAAAACATCATTATTTTAAACTTATGTGATTTGGACTAAAAGTATAATTTTTATTAACTTCAACCAGAAACTCTTATTTACAATTTAGTTTCAAACACCAAATGCGTTCCGAATGTGTTTCAAACTAATAGTAATTATGTTTAAACATAGGGATGAAATGTAATTATTCCACGAAGAATAAAAAATCCTTGTCCTTATTAAACTATGCTCCCTCCTTCTTAGGGGTGAGCAACGGTCAGGTTCCGATTCTGACGGTTTTAGAACCGTTGAAACCGGAACTATGAACCTGCGGACCATTGAAACCGTTATACGGTTCGGTTCTGGTTCAGAACTGCATAACCGCAAAAGCAAAAAACAAGATTATTATTTAAACTATTAAACTATTATTTATATAAAAACTATTAATTATTATTTATATAAAAAAATTTATTATTATTTAATTCAGTGGTTTTAGACTATTAATTATTATTTATATAAAAAACTATTAATTATTATTTATATAAAATGTTTTTTAATTATTGTTTAGGTTTTAAACTTTTAATTAGTTTTTTAAAAATACTAATTATTATTTATATAAAATAAGTAAAATATTATTATTTATACGGTTCGGTTCCGGATCTATCAGTTTATGAAAATTAGGAACCAAACTGAAACCGTAAACAAAAATTCAGTTCAGTTTAAAACCCATATTTTCGTTTTAATTTCGAACCGTTTCTAGTTTTTTTTCACACCCCTACTCCTTCCCACCATGCTGCACCCGTCGTACCCCCGAACGAGATCACCATGACCTCCCTCCCCTGACCGCCCGACACGTGGCAGCGGAGTGGGGTGGTGAGGCTGGGTGCGAGTGACCCTCACCAAGCCTCACAACCCTCCCTGCTGCCACGTGTCGGCACGGTCACGAGGAGGTCACTGACTTGGCGTTCAGGAGATCCTGATCCCGCACCCCCACCCACCATTTTCACCAACCAAGAGATGAAAAGAGAGAATCTGGCTTCATTAATCGTAGGGTTGAAATTGAATATGTTACCCCACCAGAAATTACGGCTACGATTTCACTTCTCCGATAAATAAAGCCCACCCATCCCTCTGCTCTTTTCCGGTATAATACTAGGGAAAAAACCCTAACTTTATTCCTTTCGGAAATCAACGGAGCCAGCTCCAATTCTGCCGAACAAAAAGCATAATAATTTGCTTCAAAATCAGCAATCAGGTTCCCATTTTTTCAGATTTGATTACTGAGAGGAACGAAACGTCTTGCATCCTCCGACTCCAATCCAATGCCTAATGACTCACTGGTATTTTCTGTTTGAAATTTATTTATTTATTTATTTCAAGATTTCAGCTGCGTGATTTGGTTCTTTGCTGTGTGGATTACTTGTTTTCATGAGTTAGGACTTCTGAAGATAAACTTTACTAAAGACTCTATTCTTTTAACCTTTTGGATTTACTTATTGACTTTGAGCATTGTTGTCTTTGATAGTACTGGAAAGTTAAATTTTTTTTACTTGGAATACTTTGAATGCTTGAAAGAGAAAAATATGGATTTTATTTATTGTCAAAGTATCCTTTGGTTAGTTAACAGATTCCAATTTGAGTTGCTCATAGACTTCTTCTTTCTTTTTTTTCTTGACGGAGGGGGTTGTTAAATGATGCAAACATAATTAGTGCATAAGATTCTTGTGGGCTATCTAAATTGCCTGTCTATTATGAAATTTGGTTATTTTCGATCGTGAACTTCATGTTGTATGATTTAGTTATTTAACGTTTTCCCGTTAAATGTGTAATGCAAGCTTCAAAGTAAAAGAGTAACATTTGGGACAGTAATTGCTACACCCAGGGCAGAAATATCCCAGAAACAATCAGCAGCGAACTGTCCACCATTGGACCAGCAGCAGGCTGAATCATTAGACAGCATGTGAGAGCACTCAATGCACAATTTGCAAGGTCTTTTTAGTTATACTGAGAAGCTATACTAAGCAAGATTTAGTCTGTTTTTACTAGCTAATTTTGATTATCAACAGTGACGTTAATGTTGTTTGTCTATGCGTTCTTGAACTACTCTTGGAGTAATATCCTTTATTTATTCATTTTGTTATTACTTTATGTGCAGTTGGATAAAAAGTCAGCTAGAAAGCCATCCAGATGAGCTATGGGAGGATGGTGTGCAAGGACTATTTGAACCATGCTAATACCCATAATGGTAGTAATCAATAATTCACTCCAGTTGATTTTTTTTGTCCATGCCGGCAAATGTCTGCTTCACCTTTTGTTTTTTTTTTTTACTTATTGAGTAATATGGTCTTATGATTTCAGGAAAAATTTAGTGATGTTTGTCAACTGGTTGAAAGCAAATAGTGCAAAAGGTGAGGGCACGTCTGCGCCTGTAATAGTTAGTGCTCCACCAACATTTGGTTTTGAAAGCACAGGAAAAGACAATAACCAATTACTTGGAAAATCTGGAACTCCTTTTACAAGTTCAACTCCGAGCTTTGGAGCGTCATTGGCACTGGATCTCTCTTTGATAACAAGGCACCTTTTCTTTTGGTAGGTAGATTCGTGACTTGTTTCTGCAGAGGATTGCTACAACATTTGCCCTAATGCATGTGAAAGGGTGAATTATGCTTATTCTTGTTCAATTCCTTTATGCTTGTTGAAGACTGTTTGGAAATACACCTCTTGGAAGTAACAGGGATCAGGGACACATATTATGGTGTCCCTTTCCAACAAAAGCATACCTTAACTGCAAACTTCGTGTTTGATTTTATTCCTCAACTGGTCGGAATGCTTAGCGGAGGAACCGTGTTTTCCATATCTGTATTTTGTGTTGTTTGAAAGATTAGATATATCTGTAAGAATGATCAGATTAAATGCACTCTTTGCTTGCTTACTGTTGAATCAAAAGGTTTTGAGATGAGGGAATAAATTTTATGTTAAATCTTTTTGCGCATAAACCATGGTATTGTTGGTTTTCTCCCATATGTGCAGTTTTCTTTTACTTACTCATAGGTGTTTAGAATTGTCGTCAAATATCGCAAATTTTTGTGTTAAATCACTGTCTCATCTTAAATTTTATTCTTTAGAGAGAAGAGTAATTGGTACATTTTTAGACTTAACAATTCGTATTCCGGGAATAATTTTGTAAGATATCTATGTCATAAATCTTTTTCCTTTTTTGGAAATAAGTTACATAACGCCTTTTGTTTGCTTCAATATTTAGTTCTTCATCTTAATAGCTTTGTATAGCTTTTCTATGGGTGAATTATTCTATTTTTCTTGATTACTAGCAGATTTTTCTGATTAGTAGCAGCCTTATCTGGCTGGCATATTGATGTTTAGGGCAACTATTTTTCCATTTTGTATTTACAAAATGGGAGGACACAGATATGCTAATTGAGTCTTGAATCTCCCTTTAGTTTTGCAATTTTTCCTGATGGTTCGCATGATATACCGTTGGTGACTTTTCTTAAATCATTTTAGCTGTCCTTATATGGTAATATAGTTTGGAGATTTTTTCGAGAAAAACAACTTTCACAAAATACATGTGATGACACTCGTTTTTCCTGGCGCTAGGGCTCCAAACTTCAACTCCAGGGAGTCAAAATTTATTCTCCTTCAAGCATGATACTTCTCAAAATGCAAATGGTGGTAAGTTTTATGAAGTTTCTGCTCCATTTATTACTTATTGACCTTCCATTGTTTTAAGCAACAATGTATCCTCGTTCCCTGAACATTTCATGTTGTTACATATTGGTTAATATGGGTCTCTACTTATAATTTGAAGCTTGGTCTATGCTCATAGAAGTATTGTGCTAGTCAAATGATTACAGCTGCTTGCAGTTTGTTACAATTAATGCAGACTTCATATGGTCCTTTTATTTTATTTTATTTTGTTTATGTTATTTTGTTTTACCTTTTTCCTTTTTGGTCAACCATCTTTTCCAACATGTAAGGTTTCATGCTCTGACTTTATTTAGGTCTCCAAAGTTCAACTTCTGGGACCCAAAGTGTGGTTACCTTAAACCATGATGCTTCTCATGATGCAGATGGTGGTAAGTTGTAACCTTTTTACTTTGTTGTTTGTTTGTCCATGCCTTTGGACTTCTTATCTGGCTGTCTTTATAACTTAGGTGTTACCTTTTATTTTCTGAAATATCGAACTGTTATTGCTTTTCTTTGGGTCAAACCACTTTTCGTGATGTTGGTTCTTCTCTTATGGTTTTAATAGATTACGGTAATGTCATTAGTGATCGATTTATCTATGTTCCTGCATCTTAAAAGTACTGTATGCGAAGCAAGGTCTACAAGCAACACGGAGAGATCCGGATGGGGTTCAATTTGTGACACTTGGATGAGTGAGATATCACTTTATTTGGCTTCTCCTGGGCCCCTATGTCCCCTGTTTCCTCCTGAAATTTGATGCATGATTGATGTCCTTTGGTTAGATACGGACCATTCTCATGGATTTTCGTCTGATAGAAATGTAGGTTTTCATTCATGTCAACAGCCGTGAACACACAAAACTGATTTATGAATTTCCAGTAATTCTTATCTTTACTGTAGCTGTTTGTCAGTTTCTATCTTTATTTCTATGAAGCTACCGGCAGGATACACTATATAGATCAGGCTTCATACTGTCTGCTGTATTCTATAACTGTGTAGTGAATTTAATTTTTCTTTTATGTTTTTCTGGGACTATGTTGGGGTGAGGGGCTGCTGGGGTTTGAGAAAGGAAACTTCTTGTCGGAAACAGTTCGATAAAGCTGGTGTAGTTTTTGACTCCCCCCCCCCCCCCCCCCCAACTTTTTGCATGACTTTCTATGATAAAGAGGATCTTGAGATGCCTAGCAGCCCTTCTGTGAAAAAAGTTGAAGAGAAAGGGGTCGTTGTGGTACATGAAGTCAAATGCAAACTTTACATGAAGGTAATTGTTACGAGTACTGCACCTTTATACTTTTAAACTGTCATTTGCAATGTAGAATGAACTAGGATAAGTCACTTGATCTCTGAATTTGAATCACTTCAAGTTGTTGTTTTCTGCATGTTGAGTTGCAAAATCTAAAATAAGTGACCATCATATATTTGTGATGTCAGATTTAGGCTGTGCTTTTCTCACTAATGATTTTGCATTCCAATATCTTGTGAGTATCGCATAACAAAAGTGCTGTTATGGAAATAATTTTTGATTTTCTTTGTGAGACTTGCGTTTTGTGTTTAATTGTCTTGATATGTTTGCATATTGGGCTCATTATTGTGACGTCATCCTTTTTATTTTATTTTAAAATATTTGGAAGCTGGCCAGAACGCTCTTCGCTTTATGTTTTCCAGACTTAATACATGTAATCTAGTTTTTGTTCGGTAAATTGGTTCTCATGTTCATATATAGGATGGGTGTATTATGTATACCATATGGTGAGGATATGACTAACTGTTTACATCTTTTTTTCCTTTGAGTTGCCAACGAAGTATTTGTGTGCTCATACTAATTGTAGGTGTTAACATGTGCTTAAGCTTGATGATCTTACGAAATGATTTTTTGTTCAGTCCAGCGATCACACAGGCAAAGACTCATGGAAGGATAAAGGTACAGGTCATCTTTCTATCAAATGTAAGGAGGGTATTGGCAAGGGTACTCGTGACTCCAAGCCAACTATCATGATACGAAATGATGTAAGTCCTTGCGTGGATGTGTCCCCCAGTGTACATTGCAATTTACAATTCATAGTATTTTACGATATTCTTCATCTCTTTTCGTATTTGTCAGTGAGAAATTAATTGGAAGCACTACTTCTTGCCTATACCCATTATTGGTTCCCTAGGAAAATATATTATGATCTTGTGGATATGGAAAGTATCTCTATTCGTAATCCTGTTTTTGTTGAAGTAATTTTTATGTTGCTGATTACTTTTTAAAAACATCAGTCTTTTTTTTTGGGGGGGGGGGGGGGGTGGGAGGGGGGTGGGGGATTAGCATGTGGTATTTGTAGAATTGTTATATATATCATTCTGTTGTGTTTCAGTTTCTATTATTTGCATTAGTGATATGCTGATTACCATATGTCTTGTTCGACTGACCAAATGTGGTTTAAAGTCTTAGGTTTCTAAATTACTTTGTCAACCCAGGAAGAAATTCAATTGCCAGGAAGAAATTGATTTGGGGTCTCTCTTTTAGCCTCTGAAACAGGATATTCTTCTATAGAGTCAGCATTTCTAGTTAGATTTAGTAGTCTCAAGAGGAGACCCTTTGAATCTTCTGAGTTGCTAGTCACAACTTGAACTTGAGTCCCATTCAATGCTAGTTATCTATTGTAAGAAAGGGCCGCATCTGCATTTATTTCACTCCCAAGTTGCCGCAATCTGGGCTTGCCAATAGATTGTACTTCCAGGAGGACAGAGTAGCCCGTCAGGACTTACTAACCACTTCTTATTTACGAAAACGAGGTGTATACTTAACATACTCCCTATGTATCTTATATCTCTAGGCTTTAATAGCTTTATATCTAGTTAGGACTTTACTTTTGCTCCTTTAGAAGTATGTCAATGCGTACTTTCCCGCTGAATGTAACTGAGAATATTAGTCCTGCAATATAGCATACACTAACGGCTATCTAGAATGTAAATTTTTGCATATATATGAAATTTGAACCACAAAATAATAAAAAATAAAAAACTGTGAAATGTTTGTGTTTGGGCAACTGTTGTTCGCTTCTTTGTTTAAATTATATCTTAAGCAACGCTTTGCTGAGAACATCTTCGACTGTTGCAGGTTGGGAAAATATTGTTGAACGCCTTGTTATATCCTGGAATCAAGACTACTAAGCAAAAGAATTCCGTTGTTGCAATACTGCATACTTCGGTAACGCATGCGACTATACAATCTTTCCCTAGTCACTTTATAAAGTCTGCATTTGCTTTTCTCTTTCAGCTGTTTCGCTAGCTTCTCTTCCACTGAACAAAAATAAATGATGGACATTTGTTGGAATACACAAATGATGGTTTTCCTCTTCCGAGAGGAAATTGATGTAGTTAAGCTATTTAACTGGTGGATCTCTTGAGTTTTCTGTATCTTACTGTAAAGTACGCACCTTCATTGATTGTATTTTTTCGTCATTGGGCGACCGTAAACTGAAGAGTAGCCATGAGTTTTCTTGGAATTCTTTCCACTGGAATAAGTTGTTGGAAATAGAATATGGTGGATTTCATCTCTGCATAACAGATGAATCTGGTGACGTATATTTTCTTACGTTTTGTTTATTGGGTTGATATTCTTGTAGGGTGAGATGGACAAGAACGACACAGTTGTGGCTCAAACATGCTTGATAAGAACGAAGACAGAGGAGGATCGAGATAAGCTAGCCGAAGTTATTCAAGACTACGCGCCAGCAGCCTCTTGAATCGTATGAGACTGTCAGCGCCGTGGGTGAACCAGAATGTTGTACTTATACTAGTTGAGTTGAGCTCTTCAGGAGAAAACCTCGGATGTTTGTTCATGAAATTTTGATGGTTGATGTCTTTGATGTTGAGCTAGCTCTTCTTCTTTCACTTGATTTTCAGGGACAGGGTTCATTTTAATTTATGTCCAGAGCTGAAAAGGCTCGATTGTCTCTGGTCTGCCCATGTAGTTTTTCTTTTCCCCTTTTTTTGTAAGTAGCCGTTTGGTTCTTTGATCAATTGTGATAATCTAAATAAGATTGTTTTTATCTGGTTAACTGGGTTGGAAGGAGCAATTGGGCTTTGATTTTCTGTTTAGTTCTTGATTTTCTCACTAACACACTAGCACATCATATCTCTATTATTATGTCATTTATACAGGTACATATAGAGACGGGGTCTTATTGGAATCAGACTCTCTATCCCTTGTGACAGAGGTATTGTCTGCCTACCACTTACCCTCCCCAGACTCTAACGATAGCTTTTGATGTCATTGGGATATACTGGGTACTGATGATGATGATATACCTTGCAGAAGATTTTCAGGAGAAATATAACATTGAAGTGGTTTAGTGACCAGTAAAAAGATATCACGTTCAATAACAAGTAACATTTGATCCATTATATTCAGCCTCCTTCCTCCACAGCGTAACCAGCACAAAACCACACGTATTCCCCCCCCCCCCCCCAACCCCCAACCCCTAACCCCACCCCCCAAAAAAAAGGAGCTACACAAAAAAAAAAGCTTGGTAAATGGTAGACTTGGGGTAGTATATAAAGAGCGTCTCTGTGGCAGAGTTCAACAACCTTTCCCATGACTCTAATCTTGTGGCAGAGTCCAACAACCTTTTACAGCTTTTACACATAGTGTAAGGTAAGACCGCATACATAAGAGCGTAAAACGATATGGTCCTTTTTCGGACCCTGCACAGTACAAAAGTCTATTGCACCGATCATGCTACATATGTGAGAATTGACTCGAAAACTCGAAAACGTTGCAGAGTCGCCTTAATTTTGTCTTTTTTCTTTTATTTTATAACGTCGTTAGCTTTCGTCAACAAGCGTCTGTAGTCCAACGGTTAGGATAATTGCCTTCCAAGCAATAGACCCGGGTTCGACTCCCGGCAGAAGAAATTTTTCCTTTTTCTTTTCAACTTTCAGGTTTCTGTTTTAGATTATTTATGGTGCACTCTTCTTATAATCGTGAAGTTTCTCTTATGTAAAAATAACTCTGAGACACATAAGTCTGCTGGCACACGACATGACTAATATAGACCTAATTAATCTTTAATCATACCAAGGTCTAAAGAAAATAATAACTGATATAAATCTGCATAGAAAAAAATACAGATAGACTGGCGAATCTAACTCCCTGCTTGTGTGGTTTGGAGCTGAACACTTTTTCCTTCTTCACTTTTTTTATTCTCCTTTTATCTAGGGCTCCATTAAAATTGAATCAGAGAAACCAGGAAAATTTCAGGCTTTCTGTATGGGTAATTCTTGGTGTGTTCTTTTTATCTTCCTTTTCTTTATTTATTCTTTTTATTTAATTTACATTTATGTTCGGGCTAAGTTGCGTACACCATGATTAATCTCACGACTTTGGAATTATTAGCCATATAAACATCCAGTGACCCTTAAAAATATTTGATCTCGAAAGGTCTGGGTATTGCACATATTCTTTACAGCCAGATCAATTCCATGGGGGTTATATTCATGTATTTTCTCTTCTTAATTATCGTGTTCATGCTCGTCTTGATGATGTAGTGAGAACTTCCTCTCGTGCAAAATATTTTTATAAGAGAGGTAAGTTTGTTTGGACATGACATGGCAAATAAACCTAATAAATTCGACCATCTTTTAAGTCTAAAGAAAATGTTATGCATAGGTTTGAATGATTTTTAAAAGCATGATTTTATTAAGTGTTAATATGTGACAAAATACAAAAAGATGTTAAAAAGACCACTTTATATCATGAAAATGTCAAAGTAACATTGATCAATCGATGTGTACATCAGTCTCTCAAATGAAACATAGATATATCGATGTATGTAGAGATCAAAACTGAAAACCTACTGGAAGACATCGATCTCTCAACCTGAAATATATCGATCGATCGAAGTGCACATCATACCCTACATGGATCGATAGATGTTGGACAATCTAAAACTAAAAGTACACCGTGAGACATCAATCTCTCAAACAGAGTAACATAGATCGATCGTTGTATACATTAATCTCTAAATTTGATACATGGACCAATCGATGTCAGTATAATTTGAAATAATCTATTTAATATGTTATGAGCATGTAAGCATCTTTGGTATACATATTATCCTCTTTACATATGATAAGTTTTTGTAAACATCTCACATATGTTCATCATGATTCTATGCTTTAACTTGGTATATATACATACATATGTATATATATATGTGTATGTATGTATGCATGTATGCATATATATACACATACATACATACATATATATGTGTTGAAGTTGCTTAATAGATTTTAATTTCAATAATGAGATCATTACTCTATGGGAACAAAGTAACAATATTGAAGTTGCTTGAAAGGAAAAATTAGATATTCTTTTTTTAAGGAGTTCTCACTTTTACATAAAAAAATATATTTTGAAATATGCTCTAGATTTTGAAATATAACTACCGTTTAAAAGAAATATATGGCACTAAACATGGTATATCGGATGATTCTTTTAATGCTTCATCAACCAAGTATCATATTTACATGATTAATCCAAAATATTACACTCAATGCTCCTGAACGATTCGCTAGATTTTTGTTTCACATAAAAATTCAAACAAATTTCTACTAGAATAAAATATGTGCTTAAATAAAAAAAAACCTAAATTGCTTACGGTATCAAATATTAACCATGAAGTTTTCGAGATTTTCTTTGAACAAAAAATAAGGCTAAATTAACTACAAAAATATACATTAAATTTCGCAAAACTTTGAATAAATTAATTGTGAAATTTACTTAATCGTAAATTATAAACAAAAAATTTGAGGTAAAAGGTATTTGAAACATATATGATGACAGCATAAATTTTACATGTATATCGATTTATTATAGTAACTTTTTTCTGTTATTGACATGGATATCCGACGTCAGCATACATGCACCTTTGCTAATGTTATGGGTCTAATTACTAACAACTTTAATCTAGAACGATCCGTTGAAAAGAAAAAGTTTAAACTCTGAAATCTCCAAATCATATCAAACGTCATTATAAATGAATAAACTACAAAAATAAATTAGTTTCTAACACATAGGTATGGTTAGGTATAACCGATCCCATGTCATGCGATACGCAAGAATCTTTAAAACAATAGGATAATGTTATTGTTTGTATAAAAATAAATTAATTGGTATTTAAATGATTGATTACACATTAACATTTTCATGTTATATTTAATAACTGTGTGTGGACTATTTCTGTATGACCTTTTTCTAAAAAAACGTTAGAATTTTTGATTCGTATCTTTCAACATATTTCTTTGGTGTTGAAGGGGTGAGCTTCACGACCCGAGTCCTTTTGCTCCAAGATCCCTGATGCACAGGGATCTAAGGTCGGATGGGATCACCCTACCGCGATTCCTACCGGGATGAGGTCACCTCATCCATTTTTTTCTCACTCCACGCATCATCGTGCGACACGTGGCAGCAGGAGTGAGTAGTGAGTCTATATGCGGGTGATTCGCATCTAGCCTGACCATCATGATGCCATGTGTTGCGTGGTGACGCGTGTGGTGAGGGGATACTAACCTCTTCCCACCACGTGACACGTGGCAGCAGGGATGGTGGATAAGGGTCGATGACGTACTCGGTGAGAAGGATGCGGTGAGGATATATGAACCTTACCGTCACCCAAAATACATGAATAGCGGTACACTCCAAAAAGCTCAATAAATGGTCTCTTCACAAACCTTTGGTCCTCGTCATCTTGTCGATCTTTCGTTCAACAACACATCACACTCCCCTTCTCTTCCTCTCCCTACGTATTCAGATATCTCCGGCTCCGATTCTAAGCCACCGGTTTCTCACGCTTGCTTTCATTCTAATCAACTCCGAGATCCGAATTGCATTGGTTTGAGACTATCATTCAGTTGGTGTTTGCGGCGGCGATTTTTCTACTCCAAAATCTGTCACGCTTCGCTACTTCGCAATAGCATACGTATATTTCTGTCCATATATTTTGCTATAGATAGATATATATGACATGCATACAGCACATGAGTTTATTTTTCCTGATTTCTTCGACAGACACGGTGGGGAACTCCAGCTGTTGCTGTTAATTTTAGGCTTCGGTTTTGGTTGTCTTCCCTTGCTGGACACTCTTTGACTACAGGAAAATACTTCAGCATTAGCAATCATAATTCTTACCGGTAAAGGACATCCTTATTGAATATTCAACTACTTTGCTTGTGTTTTGGATTGGGGAGAGGGAGGGGATGGAATTACAGGTGTAGACTGATAAGTGGTTGTGCTCTCGTATGGATGATGACCGTTTGTGCTTAACTAATGATATGATTAACAAGAAAATGAAAGACGGAGAAGAGAAGAAAGTACTTAAGCATATGATGCTGATGGTGATCCAGTCCGCGACAGGATTTATGCGGTAGCAAGTGGACGCGTGCTTTGCCGATTATTTCTCTATATTGCACCTGTGAACGGACAAGCTTCCAGCGTTGGTCTTCCTATGTATTCGTAGGGCTTTACGATTAGAATGAAATTTTCAGTCTCTGTCAGAAGAAAAGGATCACATCTATTTTATTTGGAGCTGCCCTATTGTTTGCCTATTGAAAATAGAGTGAACATTAAGTCAGTCAGTAATAATAAGTAGAGGTAACTTTTTGAGTAAACAACAAATCATAATTGTTTTTCTCAGAATATGTACTTTGATCATGGTAAAGTTAGCAGGTTTGGTACGTTTTTTTACTGTTTACCAAATAAGTTATTTGAGCAACTCAATTTAAAATGTGCAAGAGTTGATAAATCCTAGTTTTGAATGTGAGTATGCACATTTCCTGTGTGATTGGATGAGGTGATTCCTTTTTTTTCTAGGAATTTATTTCCTCCAAATCAAGCATGTATTGGAAATGGATAGGTTGGAATACAGATGATGCGAAGGCCATCAACATAAAGAAGAATACTATTCTGCTTTGGCTACATGATTAGAATACTTAAAGTTCTCGATGTTACTCAAAGCTATTAAAAAATTCCCCCTTTCTTCCCTTTGTTTTTTTTTTTTTTTGGGGGGGGGGGGGGGGGGGGGGGGGGGGGGGGTTGTTGGATGTTGATTAGTTTCCGAGGTGTAATTTCCTTGGTCATATACTTGGCTATTCTGATAGCATTTCCCCTTTCTGACGGTGGTTGTCTTCTCTCGTCTAAAATGTCTTTACTTTGACTCTTAATGCATATATACTACTGAATACTAATGTTGTCCATGTGAATCTAATGCTTATGAATTTTCCTTTTCTAATCCCAGTGATGGTTGCTTTTGGGAAGAAGCTGAAGGATAGACAAATTCAAGAATGGAAAGGGTATGTCTTATACATATTGCTGAATATTATCATGTTCGGTTATTCTTGTTATTATTGTCATGTTTTGATTACTTGCTTAGAAAAATAAATGTTTCTCATCAGAGTCTGAGTTTGAATTTACCAGATGGATTCCCTTCTAGTCAAATCTAGAGTGAAAATAAATTCTCTAGCATATGGTGTAGTTTAGTGAACATGCTAGTTCATAGGTTTTAGTGAAGAGGTATGTTATGGCAGAAACGTTACCTCATAAAAAATACCGAAAAGTTCAAGTAAATTGTAAGCACCGTCTTGCTACTTAATACAACAAAGAGAACTGTGAGCCTCTAGTCTTTAGAATTTTAACAAATAACTGCTTCACAGTATTTACTATAGGTGATATGACCAATACCGTTATGATATTAAACGTCTTATGATATTTTTGGGGAGTTCCTTACTTTTTTTTTTCCTTTTATCTTTTATATTGTTATTATTCATTTCTTTTTGTTTTGGTGTTTTGTGCAACGCACAATACGTTCAGATACTATATCAACTACAAATTGATGAAGAAAAAAGTAAATCAGTATATTCACCAAATTGAAGCTGGAGCAATTGACCGTCGCCATGTCCATAAAGATTTCTCCCATATGCTGGATGATCAGGTAGGACAATCTATCTGGTAGTGTATGTTATATGCGTAATGAACATGGGTGATTGCAGCTGGGAGTTGTTTCCTTTATGCTCGTGGAAGAGGTGTATTTGCTACGCTGTACTTGTCTTTTTGAGATTTTGATAATAATAAGATGGAAACCAAGCGCTTAAGAGCAAGCTTAGCCGCCAGAAGTTAGGGACATCTATCATGTACATTTCATCTCAGATAATAATAGGTTCCCCAAAATTTAGAAACATGGTGAATATCTGCCACTTTTTTATATTTTGAGCACAAATTAGGCATTGGCTTTAATCGTCACATCCTCCTTTGAAATTTTGATCCTTCCTTTTTGTCTCTTGTGATAACTTTTACTTGAAGTTTGTAAGGTTCTACAAGACTGTGTTTCAAGTGTTTCACATGTAAAAGTGAGTTATTTCTGTCAATGGGTAAGCTTTACTCTGGGAAAGCCTCCTTTCTAATGTTTTATCCGTTGTGCAGATTGAGAAGATTGTCCTCTTTATATTGGAACAACAAGGCTTACTCGCTAGCATGATTGCGGAACTTAATGAGCAACAAGATTACCTTCAGGATCACCCAGATATCTCCAAAATTTGTGACCTGCGGGAAGCTTACAGAGAAGCAGGCAGGGGCCTTCTAAAGCTCCTATACTTTGTCGAAATAAATGCCATCGGTTTGAGAAAGATCCTGAAGAAGTTTGACAAACGCTTTGGATATAAATTCACTGGTTATTATGTTAAAACCCGTTCTAATCATCCTTACTCTCAGCTTAAGCAAGTGTTTAAGCATGTGGTAATGTCTATGCTTTGAAACTTTTCACTCCTCCTGATGTGTACATTCTTTTGTCATTTCGCTCTTCGTACTTTTTTGTTTGTTCAAAAAGAGATTTTAAGTCATCTGATTTTGGACCAGCCATATAGATGTGAAAAGAAGAGTTAGTCCTGGAGGTGTTATTATTATAGGCCAGTTCTTACTATTTATAGTTGTGTGTTTGAAAACCAAAAAAAAGAGCATTAAAAAATTATTAACATGGAAGTCTAGCATTTAACTCGAAAAATGGCAGGGATTTGGAGCTGTGGTTGGAGCAATATCCAGAAATCTTGCGGAGCTTCAGGATCGGGAGGGAAGCTACTTATCTATCTATGACCAGCCAACCCTGCCTCTTCAGGTATTGACAACAGGTCTTGTGTGTTTGTACTTTCTTTGCTAGAGATCTTTTTTCAGCTTTATTTGTTTATTACAGTTAATATCTGTGTCTAGCTTTCTTCATCTATGTTCTGTTTGTAGGATCCTGTTGTTCAATCAATAAAAGCTGCTATTGATAGATTAAGCTATTCAACGAATTCCCTTAGTTTCTTGGCACAGCATGCACTTATTATGCAAGAAGAGTTCCCTTCTCCTGCTGAAGAAGAAGTTCATTATGGAAGATACCATTTTATGTCTCTGACCTTGAATTTGGCAAATACATTTCTTTACATGGTCAATACGTACATTATTGTGCCGACGGCTGATGACTACTCAATGAGTCTAGGTGCTGCTGCAACAGTTTGTGGTATCGTAATTGGAGCAATGGCTGTTGCCCAGGTTTTCTCTTCTGTTTATTTCAGTGCTTGGTCCAATAAGTCATACTTCAGACCATTGCTTTTTAGCAGTATAGTTTTGCTTCTGGGCAATGCGATGTATGCATTGGCGTATGACTGCAAATCGATAACTGTTCTCCTGCTTGGTCGTCTACTCTGTGGGTAAGGTTGAAATCACAAATCTTTTTGAAATATTTGTTTCTTTATTATCTTGTCCGACAGTGGATGCTGCTTAGCTGCACTATTTAGCCCTTTTTTTCCCCGGTTCCTGCATTTCTAGTTAAGCCTTGTTACCTTTGCTATGTTTCTGTTTTGTCAATTCAAATTGTCTGATAGTCTATTCAGTTCCGGGCTATGCGAAATGCTATGATGTTAACTTTTTATCATGCTTCTCGTCTATGCGATTCTTGTCAGTTCTGGAGATTAAATTCTTGAGCTCAGCTTGTTCCATATATTGTAATTTTCAGATTTGGTTCTGCTAGAGCTGTCAATCGACGGTACATTAGTGACTGTGTGCCCCTAAAGATCCGGATGCAGGCGTCTGCTGGTTTTGTTAGTGCTAGTGCTCTTGGAATGGCATGTGGACCTGCTATAGCCGGGCTGCTTCAGATTAACTTTAAGCTATATGGGATCACATTTAATCAAAATACCCTACCTGGCTGGGTTATGGCTGTGGCATGGTTGATTTATTTAATATGGTTGTGCATTTCATTTAGAGAGCCTGCTCAGGAGTTTGATGAAAACCAGGTTGCACAAGAGTCCATAACTGGTTAGTCTCCTCTCCCATGGTATTGCCTTTGATTTTCTGCTTTATTCGCAGTCTCTCTCTGTCTGCAGGTTTTCCATAACTGTCTGTAAAGGAAGCCAAAAGATTTCTTGAGGTTCTTTTATTACTATAACTGATGCTATAGTTCCGTGTGTGAGTGTGAGTGTGTGTTTTTGTTTCTAATGATATGAGGTTCTACTGTTCTTTTAGAATTTCCTAGGCCTGTAGTTTTGAAAATTTAAAGTCAAGCATGAAACTGGAAGGGCTCACCAATCATGTGCTTATTTTACAACCGGAAGGGTTGGGGTGGTTCAAGTACTTTGTTCACATATTTTGATTTAGGAGTGTGTGGTTCAAGTACTTTGTTCACATACATTGACGTAGAAGTCTGAGACTTTGAAGTTGTAGAAACCTTCAGAAGAAAACTGAAATGAGAAAGGTTTGTGAAAACTGTCAGATTTGTACTTCAGACAGCCAGTAATATTCATGAAAGAGACAGGAAAAAATAAGGCACCTGTAAACTGAAAATCCTAGATCCTGTATAATATTATGCATTTGGAAGAGTTTTTGTTAAGGTGACTGATAAATACACACCATAATTTGGTGAAGACACACCCTTTTCATTTGTACACCACTGATTCCATCTCATTATTCGTTCTTGACCATTGATATAACAAGAACGTGTGTCTTTATCAAAGTAGGGTGTGTATTTATCATTCCCTTCTATTAATCTCTTCGACAAAGAAGAGAGGACATAGTCATATAAGCAGTTGCTTCTTCAATAACTTTGTAGAGGCATATTGTTCAACTTAGTCAAAAGTCTGTTAATTGCTAGCTTTTCTTGGTAGATAATTGCAAAGACTGGTGGAAAAGGCAGAAATACTTCTTTTACTTCATTGGCTTCATATCCGCATGTGACGGTTAACCAAAAAACTTGCTCCTTTCTACTCTGTAACTTAACAAGTCTTTACTTGTGTATTTAAAAGGGTGACAGGGGGAATATATACATATGTCATAAGGGTGAAAGCTGGGTTATGAGCTTCTTTGACACCTAGTCCTTGTAATTTCTCCTTTTGGAATTCAAAGAAGAGAGATTATCGAGTATTTTGATGGTTAAATTTTGTCGACGCAGAAGAAAATGATACAGTTGAAAACGGCCTTGCACAGCCGTTGCTCCTGACTTCAGAGGATAACCAGCAAAACGAGGAGTGCGGCGAAGATTGTGATGGTAGTGAAGAATCTAGAGAGGATTCTCGTCGAGCAGTCACCTCTATAGGATCTGCCTATAGGTTGCTCACACCTTCTGTGAAGGTGCCCTTTACAAGAGCTGCTTAGTTTGAAAGATAGTAGTTCGTTTCTTGACTATGATATCAAAGATGGTGAACTAATGTGTGAAACCTGCATAAAATTGTGAACTTTCAGGTTCAGCTCTTAATTTACTTCATGCTGAAGTATGCCACGGAGATTTTACTTTCGGAGTCCAGTGTTATCACAACATATTACTTCCACTGGTCAACAAGTACAGTATCAATTTTTCTCGCATGCCTTGGCTTAACTGTTTTACCTGTAAATATGCTGGTTGGCAGCTACGTAAGCAACATGTTTGAAGACAGGTAACTACTCTTGCACACATCCCATCTTTGAGTTGTCTTTCTTCAATAAAGATTTGGGTGGATGAGTTTTCCCTTCTTAAGTACATTTCAGTGTGCATGTTATACAATTTTCCATCTGGGATGCCTGATATGCGTCTTCATATCATGGAAATCTTAAGTTCATATTTGGAATAACCTATGGAAATCTTAATTTCATATTTAAATAATGTATCGAACCTGCACAAACTGCTACTGGTTCATGCATTTAGTTGTCCAGTTTTATTTATTTTTGGTAATATTATTTTGTTTTAGTTTGATTATGCTGCAATCACGTTATAGAATTTTGTATATCAAACACGCTTTTGCTTCAGAGAGATCTACCAAAGTCCAAAGGTCCAAAGTTAGGGTACAGCAAGAAACATCCATGTCAACATCTTTCTCCTCCTGGCCCTCTTTTTTCCACACCCCAGCCCCTTCCTGAAATTGACACTGGTATGAGAAGATAATTCAGATCTTCTGACATGATAAGGCTCGAAGTAAAACAAGTTGTGATATCCTTTATGGTCCTAGTATTTTTTTACTTTGCCCTTTTCTTCTTTCTTTTTTCCCTTCCTTTTTGGGCCCTTTTTTTTTTGCGGGTTAGGAGGTAAGAAAGTTAACGCTTGAAAGAAGGATTATCTGCAGACTTTTCTATGGTCCTTTCATTTTCAACAAATACTGATAGATTCCGAGGTGGCTATGACTCCTTCGCTTTGCTGCGTAAAGTATTGGAAGGCTCAGATCTAGATTTGATATCTTGTTCACTCTCCTAGTCCGATAGAATTTCTTTGCAAGCATGAGTTTTCCCCCGCCTTTTTCTGGAGTCTTTTAATTGGAGATAGTTGTGGACTTTCAAGGTTGTTGGGGTATTCAGAGCTGATAAATATTCTTGACTAGCAAAAAGGATGAAACTTTTGGATGATCATTGCAGTTGGTTTTTTTATAAGCTAACCTATCTTCAGGATGAAGTGCAAATCTTTAGCATCATAGCATGGTCTAGCTTAATGATGAGAGAAAAATTGTTAACAAGGATTTTGAAGCATTGCACTCTGTTCATATTATGAACTCTACCATGAGTGTAAGCATCCAAAAGTTACTAGTAGGGGATCGAATACCACATTGATATTTCCGTGTTGTTCTTAATTTTTGAAAAGTGTTAGGTAGTCTAGTCCCAGGGGGGTGGTGATACAATTTCCTTCCAGATTTGTTGTAACCGCGTGCAGGACCAATTTATGTATAGATGTTGGATTTGTCTTGGTTGATCTGACTGGATTTACACTGTTACAGAAGGCAAGTAATGCCTTCCCTTGACAGTGGACAATTACTATGCAATTCTTCTAGTCAATTGAGCTGATGCTAGTTTTATAATGTTAACCCAAGTAAATGAAGTTTTTCGGTATGCACGCACGTGCACTCGTGTTTCATTTGTGATATATGTGAGTTTACAACCTGGTGGTTGGGTTGTCCGATTAGTCTGCAACTATCACAGGAGCCAATTAGCCACAGCTACTTGTATAATGTTCTGAATGTCATTTTCAGACTTCAAACCCATTTTGGAACATATTAGCTTGCTTACCCTTCTATTTCCATCTAAAAACACAGTAGCAAGCCTTGGAAGAATTCTTTGTCCTCCAAACATAAGTCGGTTTTGCATACCATATCATCTTTGCAAATTTTCTGCTGTAGCACCTATCGTGCCGTGTAAACACTCCTCGGGGTCTGCTTTTGTAAATCTCGAATCCATTTGCATATGTTTGAGAAGTTCTACTTTAGATTTGCTGAGATATGAGCAGTGGTGCCGAATGGTTAGTGGAAGTTTAATGGATCCTTATATTGTAAACATGTAGTTTGGAATTAATTCATAAAAACACTCAGAATTCAACCCAAAATAAATGTTCATACAAAAACCTTTTGCTCTACAAGAGCTAGTGATTGGTGTTCTCCTTAATCCAATTGCAGGCAAATACTATTGGCTTCCGAAATCATGGTACTGGTGGGAATACTCTTCAGTTTTCAGGTACTAACGCCGTATACTGTGCCTCAGTATGTCGTCTCAGGACTCATAATGTTTGTTTCGGCAGAAGTATTGGAAGGTAAGATCTCTTCTTCTTTTTCCTATTATTTATTCTTTTACATGGACAATCATGCCTTTAGAAATTGATAAGACATTTCTCTTTTAATTTTCTAAAGTCATAGTTGTCCCGATGGAGCTAACTCGTTTTGGTGTAGTCATGAGCTCTGATTTTTGCGTCAAGTTCATCGTACTTCAGCTAGTAGCTTTTGTCATAACTAAAAACCCTTATTCATGGTGCTTTTAACGCTTCTAAACAAGTGAAATCCGTGAGCTTCGGTGGACGTATCCCTCCACAGGTCAACATGAAACATATAGGATAGTCCATGGATCATGTGATCGTGGTTTAGTGCTGGTTTCTTTAGTAGGTTTGTGCGGGTAAACAATCTCTCTCATGAAACTTGTGCATCCATTGTTTCCTGCAGGTGTCAATCTCTCTCTCCTTTCTAGAGTGATGTCATCCAGGCTTTCTCGCGGTACCTACAATGGTGGACTCTTGTCAACTGAAGCCGGTACCCTTGCGCGAGTTGTTGCAGATGCAACTATAACTCTGGCTGGATATCTTGGGGAGAGCCGGCTCCTTAATATTACTCTCCTTCCCTCCCTATTAATCTGCGTAATATCCATCATTGCCACCTGCTGCACCTATAATTCTCTATATTAAGCGCTGATACTCTGGTAATACCGCTGAAGTCACAAGAGAGCACTAATCTTCTCACTCTCTCTCTTTCTCATCTACGAAGACGCTTCAGAGAAAGATTACGTCAACTTCCTTTGCAAGCAATCTGCAAATCTCAAATTGGTCAGTGGAGATAACAATACATGTAGAAACATTAAGCCCGGAAGAGCTTCGGATCTAAACTACCCTTCATTCGCCTTGTATGTTGAAGATCATCAACCAATCGATGCTATCTTCACTAGAACATTGACCAATGTCGGTTCCCCCAACACGACACAACTCCAGCGTGTGCTTGTGGGGTGCAGCAACTAATGTAACTGTTAATGTGCACCCCTCTACATTGTCATTCTCAGGAATAAGGGAGAAGAAATCATTTACAGTGACTGTCACTGGACCGAAAATCTCACAGCAACCACTTATGTCTGGTGCTATAGCTTGGGAAAACGGGAATCAAAAAATCAGGTCGCCTATAGTGATCTACAACTATATCCCGGGGTCAGCAAGGGTGGACACTTCAGATATAGATGAGGTCACTCAGTACATAATGGAAAAGAATCCACTTTTCAGGGCTTCTGCTGAATATCACAAAAGACGTTTTCTTGGACGCCATTAAATCATATTCAAATACGCAAAATAAGCTTATAAATTGCATTTCTGTAAGGACCGTCTGTTCCGTCATTTTGAATCCTTGATCTGCTTTGTCATTGTTAGTCATGCTTTATAAAATTTACTCGCTAAAATTCTCCTGTCTTTTCATATCATGACACAACTACATGAAATTGACTAAAAGTTTAGCAGCAAGCTTCAGTTCTATCTTTTGCTCAGCTCTATTTTCTGTTTTAAACATTTGCCAAAAAACCCCCACAAGCAGGAAACTTTTTAACTTCCCTTTTCTCTATCTACAAAGCATGCAGTCTGACAGAAATATCTTTTACACAAAATAGAGTATACAGATTATGTAAATGACACATTCTATTTTGACTTCATTTTCAATGGAGTCGAGATATACTCTTTCTTGACTTTGGAATATAATGGAATGAGTCAAAATGACTCACTAAATTGGCTACGTTTCTTATATTGTGAAGTAACATTTGATCAACATAGCTTGACGCAATTTTCATTATGGGTCTTCTGGAAACGACCTCCGTGTGTAACACATAAGTATGGTTGTGTGCATCTGACTTTTTTTATATCTTGTTATAAGCAAGAGTCTCTGAGGGGTAATGGCGGTGTTGTAGAATACACGAATCATGTCCATAGAATAAAAGTAATCCTTAAATACATACAGAATCCTATCAGCCGAAGTCCATCGACACTCGGGTTCTTGAATAAAAAGCTCATAATTTGTACTGGTTTTAAGCCCCTTATATGTTCCTCCGCAAAACTTTTACCCTGTTGTCCTGCAATGCCATTCACCCCTTCAATCTTTGCAGTTTCATTTGAAAACCACAATTAGGATTTCTTAACGTTACGCATGTCATGTGTCTTATACTTGTCAATTTGTATTCACCTAACTACTTACACTGCAAGAGTGCCTCTGAGTCTTCCAAGTTCATTTCAGTTTTTACCAAGAAAACATCAAGCCCACGCCATGTGATACATAAGATGATTTAGGAGTCCCTGGTGATCGCAAACTCCAAGCATATTAACTCTAGGGTGTTTATACTACTGAAAGATATGTCCACAACAACAACATTACCTTATTGTCTTAGAGGCTCTCGCCTATAGGCAGATATAGTGGTCAGATATATGCAACCATTACCATGTCTTAGAAACACACAGATGTTTCCTGATGACCCATAACGAAAATAGCGTCAAGCTATGTCGATCAACTTCTATTTCACAATATAAGAAGGCGCAATCAATTTAGTGAGTCATTTTGTTTTATTCTATTATATTCCAAATTCAAGAAAAATGTCTTGACTCCCTCGGAAATGGTCATAAAAACACTATCTCCACCACTAATACCAATAGGAGGCCATTACACTCGGACATTAACTCATGCTCTTAAAATTCTAGGTAGCATAGGTATACAGGGATAGAGTAACTATACACTCGGCATACAAAGGGCCCTGGCACTCTTGATCTTGTTTATGTTGCATAAAATTAGAGCAAAAACCTCTCATTTTGCATCTAGCATCTTCTTGCTTTGCGTACTGCTGCCAGATTTTTAATCAGCTACGGAGGCCATTTAGACATGAGCCCAGTGCACAAAATCAACCACAGCCATACAAACTTCAAGTACACACTGGAAAAAATAGCAGTACAGAATAAGGACGTTAAACTTACAGTTTTGCAGCACAAACCCCCCTTTTAAAGCTTGAACTGCTCAAATGTGTCGCAGCAAAAATATCATCACGTCCATGTGACTTTATATGCTTAACAGGCGTGACATTGGACTCGGTGATGGCGGTCATGTCCATTCTCTTACAAAGAGTTAGAGAAGTTTTAAGACAAGATACTAGTATTCTCTACAACTATTTTTCTTGCTCCTTTTCATTCTGAGAGTAAAAGTTTGTAAATCATATTTCCAAAGATTCAATATATGAGACAAATGTTTACTAATTTTATTCATTGGGATCACAAATACAACAACATCCAATATAGAAAATGGTAGTCCTGAACGTTCGTGCCATTTAAAAGGAGAAAACCATATGTGGGTAACATCTGACCTTAAAACCAACTACAAAACAAATTCAAACCTGTAATTTCAAGCTACAGGGGTCTTTCGGTTTGGCTCGAAGACATATTTAACAAGGGATTCCTTGATGGGCAACATTTCAGGGAATTCCTGGTTCAGTTTGGTGGAATCAAGCTCATTGTTGCTCCTTGGAGCAACTATCACCTTTGCCTGCTCCTCAAGAGTAAAGTTCTTCCAAGTAAAGTTTGAATCAATGTACTCTTTGTACATTTCCAAGATCTCATTGTGGCTGACAACTCCAGGATTAGTGAAGTTCCATATACCAGTTAAGTTTCTTTTTGCCATCTCAATGGAAATGGGGAGGAGTTCATCCAAGATTGTCATGGAGTTAGGTATGTCTACAACTTTTTCGTATCTTGAAATCTTGGTAATGAAGTTTCGAGGGTTTGAGAGATCAGAGGAGATTGGCATCCGCACACGCAACGTACACACGTTTTCATAGTTCTTTAGCAAATCTTCAACCTGTAATTAAGAGCAGTAAGGACTCATAAGATAAACCACAAACTGCTACTAATACAACTCTTTAAAATACATCCTTTTTTCCTTCTAAAAACCCACCCCACAGATTCAGGCAGACACACATGTAAGGATTTGTCAATGACAAATCTAATTCAACTATTCCATATCACTATTGATTGTAGAATTCTGGTTCTCAAATTTTTTTTTTTTTTTGAGCTTCCAAGAAAACAGAATTCTTATCATATTGTGAAGAAATGGAGAAGTGAGTCCTTATCATCCGAGGATAATAATAAGATAGGACCAATTTTGCAGAGAACCCAAGAGAAGAAAAGTGAAAATTAGATCAAAGCAGTAATAGAATGCAACATACATTTCCCAGGCAGCATATATGTATGAAAAACGTATGGGAAACGCTTACCACGAAGAGAACAAGACTTAGCAAGGTCAATGTACTTGCTGATAAATTTTGGTAAAGCCTCCCAAGTTATAATATTGTAACTTACTAATTACACAATGACCTCAAAGCGAAGTCAAGATTTACAGATAACATAGGCACTACCCCATTATTACCAACTCTAACACATGGGTATGGTTGCGTACATCCAACCTCCCATACCCCGTCATAGGCAGAAGTCTCTAAGGCAATGGGATAATGAGAGTTGAATATGTTAACACAGTTATCAAGAGAAAACTAATTGAGACACAAGTCAACCCTGTAGAGTTTAGCCCATAGGCCTCAAGGTTGCGGAAAAAAGAAATGAAAATGTGCTATTACTCATCACTAAATTGAATTAAAACATTGGCAAATCCACAGGTGCATGATCTAAAGAACTTGACGGGAAGAACACATATCAATGAGCATCAATGCTACGCAATACCCATGTCACATAAATCCACAAATTAACCATCAACTTCAACCGAAGTTCAGAGTTCCCCAAACAAACATGTGATACTCATCTATCACCTACTTACCTTAAAACAAGATGTCATTTTTATATTTTTCTTGATAGAAAACAAGATGTCATTAAAAGAAAAAAAATTTTAAGTGTTTTCAATATCCTTAGATATTATTTAACACATAAACATAATTTTGAAAATTTTAATTTATAGAAAGAGTTAATCATATTATGTATTCATATGTTGGATGATCATGGCAAACAATATCCATATAACTAACTAATCCAAAAATATATAGATATTAATAAATGAGAGTTCTTTATACCTTAGATTAATTTCCTTTACATAAAAAAGAACTTGAACTTATTTTCCTATATATGAAAAAAAGAAGTTGAATTTATTTCCTACACGCATTGGCATATTCATAAGCAATTAATCCAAAAAGATTCACACAAAGATCAAAGATCGAATAGCAATGATGCATAATCCATTCCACAAACCCATTTCATAAATCCACTAAATCATCAAAATTATTGCATCAAAATTTCAGGTAAGCAAAAAAAAATTAATTTTACAAGAATATGAACTCACCATAGCTTTGGTCTTGGAGTAGAAAGATCCGATGAAATTGGGTGTATCCTCTTCCTTAAACCCGATACCCGACCCGAGTGGATGCTTCTCATCATACTCAAAAATGCAACCCGTAGCATAATTAATCAAAATCAGCCCCTTTTCCTTGCACACGTCAGCCAACGTCAGCGTCCCCACAACATTTGCACGGATAGTCTCCGCCTTATGGGACTCGCACCAGTCGACGTTAGGCCGGCCGGTGACGCCTGCGGCATTAAAAACATGGGTCGGTTTGACATTAACGATATCGGACTCTAAAGAGACCCGGTTCTCGAGACGACCCGACCCGTATGCGTAGCTGATCCCCTGAACTTCACAGAGCTTTCCGAGCAAACCGCCAATCCAGCCGGTTCGACCGTAGATGAGAAACTTAAGCGGCTGAGCTTCGGCTGAACCATTTGCCGTGAAGCCCATGACTTTTTTTTAGCTGGGAAATGAAAGAATGGAAATTGGAGTGGTTGAGATTTGTTTATGGTTAGTTCATATAGTTGGAGTTGCGAGTGTTTTTGGATCCGGATTTACTGGTCTTTGAGAAAAGCTGAAGGTAGATCCGATCTGGTAATACATTTTCTTTATAATAATATACACATCATGACGGTGGAAGAATTCTGACACACACAAATAATGTACACCTAGGACACGTAGAAAAAGAATAATACAAAATTAAATTTTGAAAAATTAAGAATATCACTATTTTCTCAAGAGTCGGGAACTTCTGTCCTAAAAAGATTATAAGATGTATCTTCATGTCTTAAAAGATAATGCTTTTTTCCTTTGATCATGTGATTAATGAAATGATTCAAGAGTGGACCAATGATAATAATTAAAAGATTTCATTTGTTTTACTAATTAGAAACAATCTATTACTCGTAAAAAACAACGGTTCAAGAGTGGTTCCTATCAAAATATGATTGATTCACATGTGTTTTATATCATTGTAGGTACCACTATAAAATGATTCGAGAGTGGACCAATGATATTAATTAAAAGATTTCATTTGTATTATTAATTAGAAACAAATCCATTTGTTCCTAAAATATAATGGTGATTTTCACAATGTGATTGATTCACATATGTTTCGGTGCTTTGTTGGTCCAACTATGAGATGATAGTGGTTCAAGGGTGGTTCCTCTCACAACGTGATTGAATCAAATGTGTTTCAGTGTATTGTTAGTCCCACTATGATATGATAATGGTTGAACGGTGATTCATCTCGTAATGTGATTGATTCATTTCACGGGATGGGATCCCCTCACCCTCAATTCCCTCACGTTACTCATGACCACGCGACACGTGGCAGCAGGGTGAGGTGGTGAGGCTAAATGCGAGCGACACTCATCTAGCCTTACCATCCCCCTTTGCTGGCACGTGTCATGCGGTGACGTGTGGGGTGAGAGAAAAGGGGTGAGGGGGTCCTATCCCGTGTTTCACTGCATTGTATGTCCCACTATGAGATGATTCAAGAGTATACCAATGATATTAATTGAAAGATTTCATTTTTTTTTTACTAATTGGGACGACCCCATTTACTCCTAAAAAATAATAGTGTATTATTCATTTCTTTCACAATAAAGTGAGTCTCGTATATAAGACTTGGGGATGTGTATTACTGAATTATGAAAAGGATGAAGGAATAGGATGGACATTGTTATATGGGACTAAAAGATTGCGTCCATTTTTATAATGGGATACTGAATTTTCTGGTTACAAAAGATCCAAATTATTCTAACAATGCAACTTGCATATGAGACACACATGTCTATTATATTATGAGATAGATCATAGATGTACCATTACATGTGAACCCACAGATCTCGCACGTTTTGTTAAACAGGTGCTAGATTTTCTCGTCTTACAAAAATACGGTGGATATCTAGTTCGTGTTACAATGCAGTGATGCAATGAAGATTTGTTAAGAAAGAGTTTGATGAATGATACTCCACTAATCTTAAGTTCATATAAAATGGATAATTATTTGTTCATTTTTTTTAGCGAATCATCTTATGAGAAATAAGGTTTTCGTTCAACTTTTACTTTGTTTTTGTACTAATCTAAAAAACCTTATGATCACAATGACGCAAACGAGAGTGGCGAGGGAGAGGCTGATGTTGGGAATAACGACCCGGTTCTAAGCGGAATAAAACCGTGAATAGTTATTTACTACTCACTAGAATCTTCGAGTATGACAGCGAGATAAATACCAGTAAAAGTGAAATAGAGACACCAAGATTTACGTGGAAACCCTCTCTCTGTGGAGGGAAAAAACCACGGGCAGTGAGAACAACTTCCACTATTCAAAATAATGGGAATACAAGAGACAACTCAAGTTTAGACTTAAACTTGAGAAATACAAGAGAATTGAAACACTCAATATTTTCTTATACCGGATTGGTATAATCTCACAACTCTCTTTTCCTCTCTCTATTTTCTTTCACTCACTCCTCTCTCAAGAAGCTCTCAAATTGCTTCTTCCTTTGATTTTGGTGTGTCTTCCTTTGAAGGATTACTTGCCAATTTATAGGCAAAAGAAGTGAATAAAACATGTGCATTTTAACTATTCATATGGCTGCACCAAATTTGTCAAAGGTGTGCCACCAACCTTCCAAAGAATTTCCAAGAAAGGGTGCTGCCTAACCCATTGTCTCGACCCATCAAATCTCTCCCTCCAGACTAGAGGCATATGCCGACTCTCATGAAGAGTCCATCCCAACTTGTTTGACGCACCAATTAAACTTCTCTTTTGTAATGACTTTTGTCATTACATCAGCAGGATTATTGTCTGTGTGGATCTTCTTGATTTGAAATTGTTCCTCCTCAGTGGCATCCCGAATCCAATGATATCGCACATCGATATGTTTGGTTCTTGCATGATACATCGTATTTTTGCTCAAGTCAATAGCACTTTGACTATCGCAGTATACTATGTATTGTTGTTGTTTGAACCCCAACTCCTGTAAAAATCGTTTCATCCAAAGCATCTCTTTACCAGCTTCTGTAGCTGCAATGTACTCTGCTTCGGTAGTCGATAATGATACACACTTTTGAAGTTTCGACTGCCATGATATAGCTCCCCCTGCTAATGTAAACAGATAACCAGAAGTAGATTTTCTACCATCTAGATCTCCAGCCATATCTGAATCTGTGTATCCATCAAGAGTTGATCCGGAACCTCCAAAAGTTAAGCATAATTTTGAAGTTCCTCTAAGATATCGAAAGATCCATTTCACTGCTTCCCAATGTGTCTTTCCTGGATTTGATAGAAACCTGCTCACTACTCCTACCGCATGAGCAATATTTGGTCTGGTGCAGACCATAGCATACATCAAGCTTCCTACTGCAGAAGAATATGGAATCAATGACATTTCTTCTTCTTCCTTCTTCGTTGAAGGACAATCTTTCTTGCTTAGCTTGAAATGATCAGCAAGTGGAGTTGTAACTGGCTTAGCTTTGTCCATATTAAACCGTTGAAGCACTCGTTCAATATATCCCTCCTGTGATAACCAAAGCTTTCTTGTTGCTCGATCTCGTATGATATCCATTCCCAAGATACGTTTTGCAACACCCAAATCTTTCATGTCGAATGTTTCTGACAATTTCTTTTTTAAGATTTGGATCATGTTTCCATCTTCTCCAACAATCAGCATGTCATCAACATACAAGAGAAGAATGATAAATTTACCATCAGGGTACCTTTGAATATATACACAAGGATCAGCAACTGTTCTCTTGAATTTCTGACTCAGCATGAATGAGTCAAACTTCTTGTACCATTGCCGTGTTGCTTGCTTCAATCCATACAGACTCTTTTTCAACTTGCAAACCATGTCTTCTTTGCCTTTGATTAAGAAGCCTTCTGGTTGTTCCATGTAGATTTCCTCATCCAGATCACCATGTAAGAAAGCTGTTTTTACATCTAGTTGTTCTAGCTCTAAATTCAAGCTAGCTGCCAAACCAAGTACAAGTCGAATAGAACTTATTTTAACAACTGGTGAGAAGATTTCATCAAAGTCGATACCTTTCTTTTGACCAAAACCTTTCACCACCAATCGAGCTTTGTACTTTAGCAGCTTATCGCCATCTTTCTTTAACTTGAAGACCCATTTGTTTTTCAGAGCTTTCTTTCCTTTTGGAAGTTGAACTAGATCATAAGTGAGATTCTTTTTTAATGAATCCATCTCTTCTTGCATGGCTTTCGTCCAACAATCTTTATCTCTGTGAGATTGTACTTCTTGAAAATTCTCTGGTTCTCCGTCATCTGTTATAAAAATGTATTGAGAACTAGGATACCTGGTAGAAGGTGCACGTTCTCTGACAGACCTTCTCGGTTGAGGATCCACATCTTCCAATTCAAGAGAATCAGGGGTTTGCTCCCCCTGCTCAACACCACCAGAATTATCACATGTTTCAGTTTCTTCTGTATTTCCTTCATTTGTGTCATTGTTCAATGAAGGAACAAATGTTACCTCTGTAACATTTTCTGCAACAGACTTCTTTTCTGCATCGTTGAACATTTCGTGTTCTTGGAACACGATATCTCTGCTTCTGACAATTTTCTTCTTTTCTGGATCCCATAGCCTAAAGCCGTATTCCTCATTTCCGTATCCCACAAAAATACAAGGAATAGTTTTGTCATCCAACTTTGATCTCTGGTCTCTAGGAACATGCATGAAGGCTTTACATCCAAATATTTTTAGGTGAGCGTAGCTTACCTCTCTTCCGCTCCATACTACTTCTGGAACATCAAAGTTTAGTGGAACCAAAGGTGACCGGTTGATCAAGTAGACAGCTGTGTTGACAGCCTCCCCCCAAAATGACTTAGACAGTTTAGCCATTTTGAGCATGCATCGCACTTTTTCTACAATGGTTCAATTCATCCGTTCTGCAACTCTGTTATGCTGTGGAGTACCAGGAACTGTCTTCTCATGTCTTATACAATGTTTTGTGCAATACTCTTCAAATTCTATTGATATGTACTCGCCGCCATTGTCAGTGCGAAGGCATTTCAACTTTTCTCCAGTCTCTCTTTCCACCATTGCATGAAACTTTTGAAAACATTGGAATACTTGACTTTTATTTCTTATCAAGTAGATCCATGTTTTTCTAGAAGAATCATCAATGAAAGTAACAAAGTATTTGTTTCCACCTAGAGATTCTACCTCAATGGGACCACACACGTCAGAGTGAACCAACTCCAATTTATTTTCTTTTATCTTGGAGTTTTTCTGAAAAAAGACACGGTGCTGTTTTCCAAATAAGCAGTAATCACATGGGTCTAGTGACTTACCTTTATCTAACGGTATCAAGGATTGCTTTGCCAGTAACTGCAACCCTTTCTGCCCAATGTGTCCCAAACATCTGTGCCACACGTTTGGGGAATCGCCGTCTTCTACTGTATTTATTTGACTTTCACACACCTTAAAGTGTGTCTTGTACAAATTACAACATAGCTTCCCTTTTGCTACCACCAGAGAACCTTTGGTAAGTTTCCATGTCGCATTACCAAAGAAATGCTCATAACCTTCCTTGTCCAGTGCACTTGCAGATAAAAGATTGAATCTCATATCTAGAACATGTCGCACATTTCGTAATGTAAATGTGGAACCAAGTGAAGTTTCCACAGTGATATCACCCATTCTCTCGATCAATGAGGTGCTTTTATTTCCCATCTTCAACACACCAAAGTCTCCAGCTTTGTATGTGGAGAAGTACTCCTTGCTAGCAGCACAATGATATGAAGCACCTGTATCCACGATCCATTCAACGTCTATGTCTGAGATATGACAACATTCATTTTGGTGACAAACCAATGTTGTCTCTTCGTCACTGCTTGAAGCTATTGCTGCTGTGTTATCTCCCACCTGCTTTTGACCTCGATCTTTGTCTTGCTTCAAAGATCTGCAATTCCTTTTGAGGTGGCCATTCTTACCACAGTTCCAACACTTCACTCCACTTCTCGATTTGGAACGACCTCTGGACTTGTCATAATCTTTTGATTTTTCATGACTGTTGAAGTTTCTATTTCGACTCCTTCCTCTTTCTTGTGTAAGAAGAGCCTGTCCTTGCTTCTCTGGTTGCATCATCTTAATATGCAGCAACAAAGATGATGTGACCTCTTTCAATGTGATTGTTTCTTTACCATGAAGTAAAGTGGTCGTTAAACCATTGAATGAGGGTGGAAGTGCACTCAAGAGCATGATCGCCTTATCCTCGTCCTCTATAGTAATACCAAGACTAGCCATTTGGGATATAATACCATTGAAATCATTCAGATGAGACAAAAAATTTGTACCTTCGCTCATTTGGAGTGTGTAGAGCTGCTTCTTAAGATACAATTTATTTGTCATTGTTTTGGACATATACAAACTTTCTAGCTTTGTCCAAATCTCCATAGCTGAGTCGTTTCCGTCTACATTGTTCAGGACTTCGTCGGACAAGTGCAAGCGGATTGCACTTGCGGCTTTATCATCCATGTCTTGTCAATCATCATCTTTCATGGCTTCTGGCTTTTTCTCATTGCCATAAAGAACTTTGTGAACACCTTGTTGTATAAGGTAATCCTTCATCCTTTTCTGCCATGTGGAAATCCATCATCTCCGTTGAATTTTGCCACATTGAATTTCATCTCTGTCATATTCGAGAAAATCAAGAACCGAATAACCAAGCTCTGATACCACTTGTTGGGAATAACGACCCGGTTCTAAGCGGAATAAAACCGTGAATAGTTATTTACTACTCACTAGAATCTTCGAGTATGACAACGAGATAAATACCAGTAAAAGTGAAATAGAGACACCAAGATTTACGTGGAAACCCTCTCTCTGTGGAGGGAAAAAACCACGGGCAGTGAGAACAACTTCCACTATTCGAAATAATGGGAATACAAGAGACAACTCAAGTTTAGACTTAAACTTGAGAAATACAAGAGAATTGAAACACTCAATATTTTCTTATACCGGATTAGTATAATCTCACAACTCTCTTTTCCTCTCTCTATTTTCTTTCACTCACTTCTCTCTCAAGAAGCTCTCAAATTGCTTCTTCCTTTGATTTTGGTGTGTCTTCCTTTGAAGGATTACTTGCCAATTTATAGGCAAGAGAAGTGAATAAAACATGTGCATTTTAACTATTCATATGGCTGCACCAAATTTGTCAAAGGTGTGCCACTAACCTTCCAAAGAATTTCCAAGAAAGGGTGCTGCCTAACCCATTGTCTGGACCCATCAGCTGAAAGGTCAGGGTGCGCTTGGGGTATTGCAGAAAAATATGGGTTTGAAGAAAAGTGGTGGTGGTGTAAAAGAGAGAGAAGAGAATGTCGGTGAGAGCTTTAGTTTCCAACGGATGAGATCTAAGGAGGCCTCATATGAGGCAAAATACGAGGTCTCTAATCACGCGACGTCACGTGTACAAAAGGGCCTGTTGTTTATTTTTTTTCTCTTTTTTTTAAAAAAAAGTCTCTTTTGTACATGTGGCGTCGCGTGATTGGAGGTCTCATATTTTGCCTTATATGGGGCCTCCTCAGATCTCATCCGAGTTTCTAAGGGGCTTGGATTTTCTCATTTTTAAAGAGGCGGTGAAAAAAATCATCTAACGGTATGTGCTCAACAGAGAGTAGTGAGACCGGATGATAAGATAACCTGTAAAAAAATGTTTGGTTAATCAGAAGATGGTAGAGGGTAAAAACGGTGAGAGGATCTCGGCTGGTCGAAAAGAGCGTAACGGTAAATCTATGCATTAATAATATTTCTAATCTAGTCAAAAAATCAAAAGAAAAAAACAATATAAGAAGACTCGAATATAATTTGCCAAAGCATTATGGGTCAAACGATAATTATCTATATCTAGAATGAAGATTTCTTGGGTGAGAATTGCATATATACGAGTGGAAACATTATTTGTCTATTTTAGATGATAATGTTGTATTTCTTATATAAACTATTAAAGTGAAAATTAAATGCAACGTAACACTTAAATCGCAAGGAAATCCGGACTTAGTATTCAACGCAAAAGCAATTCACCTCATTCAATATTTTGATTACAATATGTATAACGTCACCATGAAAGTATACAACCCTATGTTACCTTCTCAATCACAAGCCGGTGGATTTTGACATCTATATAACCTTTTCTATCACTTTTTAGGTTTACCAATAAATAGTAGATTTTGAAATGTATATAAGGCGAACTCATTAGAATACCAATGCTAAAGGTGAGACAAAATATGAGACTTTCAATTACGTGTCGCCACGTGTAAAAAAGCAGCTTTTTTTTTATAAAAGAGCATCATCCCTTCTTTAAAAACTGCTTTTTTTACACGTATTGATGTATAATTAAAGGTCTCATATTTTGTCTCGCATTAATCTCATCATATCTAGACCAGCATTTACATGAGACGAACTCATTGGAATGGGAACAGGATCCCCTGACCGCCTCTTTCGTGACCCCCCTCACGACCGCCCGCCACGTGACACACAGGGGGTGGTGAGGCTGGATGGGCCCCATCCAGCCTCACCATCCCCCTGTGTGCCACGTGGCGGGCGGTCCTTTGTTACCGTCCCCACTGGGGGGTTAGGTGATCCCATCCGATTGGAATGTTATTGACCATTCCAATCATTTTCTCAGCATTACGCAGGCGGCAGATGTGTTTTCTTCTCACCCTCCCATTCCACCAACCCTCATCGGTATACAAAGTTTCTTTTTGCGGTTCGGTTCTAAATTATTTAACTTAGTTTATCAGCGTTTCTCCAGTAAAAAAATTTTAACTTTGAACTTCAAAATTAGAATACCATACATGAAAGTGTTTCTGACTATTACTTTTGGGTCTCTTTTTTTTTTTGACAAAATAGATCGTATTTCATTGATGAATAAAACAAACGTACATCAAATGATAAATATCAAAACAGTATACTACTGTAACTATATACAAACTGCCACTACTTGTTGTTTAGCCCCCCAAAAGATGTCACTACAAGTATGCCAAGGTGAAGGAGGCCGGTCAATGTGATTATGCTGCACCTGGTTGCGCCAGTACCATATAGTATGAACACCTTCACGGAAGATATACCTCCATTCCATATCTAACCACGGGGGACTGCGGATGTCACGCAAATTGTATAAAATCCAAGCACTACTCATCTCATGCTGGAAGAAAGCTGTCATATTCTCATAATGCAACAATAAACACCACACGCTGCGTGCCCACGGGCAATCACGCAATGAATGCAATACATCATCCTTCATATGCCCACATGTGCCGCAGTTGCTACTTAGCCGTATATGGCGTTGGTGTAACAATGAGCCAATAGACAGCATCTCGTGACAAGCCTGCCATAATAAAAGATTCAGTCAACCTGGTCCCTTCATGGCCCAGACATGGTCCCATATGTGAGCCGCCGGAGATGCAATAGTGGCCAGCTGGGCATCATAAGCACTAGCCACGGTGAACTTACCACTTGCCGTGTTCTTCTAGCGAATCACGTTAGTACCACCATCACTTTGTACATTAGAAGATTCAAGACAAGTCATGAGTAGCGGAATGGTTGATCAAATATGCCTCCATGTAGTGGATACATTATGCTTCATATTTGCCTGTAGTAAATCACCATACTTATGCCGAAGGATTTGGACCCATAGAAGCTCAGGTTTTGTGAGGAATTGCCATCCTAATTTCGCAAGTATTGCGATATTCATGAGCCGTAACCTTTTAATTCCCAACCCACCTTGGTTTTTCGGCAAGCAAATGGTATCCCAGGAACACCAATGTAATTTACGGTGATCAACATTTCCTCCCCCTCCCAGAAAAACCGACGAGATAACTTCTCAATACTATCAATAAGGTTAGCAGGTAGGCGGACCGTTTGCATTGCATAAATAGGAATCAACGATATGACACTCTTGATTAAAACACACCTGCCCGTTTGAGACAAAATTTTAGTCTGCTAAGATCCAAGACGAACACGTACCTTATCCAATATGTGATTATACGTTCGTTGGTTAATACGTCCATGTAAGAGTGTCATTCCTAAGTAATGCCTTAAGTCCGCAGTACTTGCGATGCCCATCCAATTAAAAGCATGAGGATGAAAGTGTGAAGCTATATTCGTTGAGACCAAAATCTGGGATTTTTTGATACTAATGCTTTTGGGTCTCTTTTAACGTCATCGATATTTTATTTGTAATGCGTGCATTGAAACTGAACAATACTTCCTCTATTTTAAAAAACATTTTCATAGTTTGGTTTGAAAATAATTTTTTTAAAATCAAATTATTTTGGTCGTTAATCATATTTTACTTTTAGTTAATTAATTAAAATGAAATAGAAAAACCATGTAAGTATTAATTGAAAGAATATTAAAAAAACTTTAACTATTAATATATTATTATATTTAGAAAGTTGACATTATTTTTAGAACAAATCAAAGTGGAAGCTATTATACTCCATCCGTCCCAAAAAGTTATCCGAGTTTTATTTGAGCATAATATAAAGAAATCAAACTTTCAGGGCACTATTTCTATTCTACATGTAGTTCATTATTTGAATTAAAATAGAGAAAAATCACATAAGTATTAATTAAATAGACATCATAAAAACTTTAACTACTATCGCTTACTATTTTTAGAAAATGAATAATATTTTTAGCACAAACTAAAATAGACATAAAACAATATTTTTGAAACCTAAAAAGTAATAATTTAAAAAACGGAATGGGTATTAAATATGAAATTAGGATCCTCGACGGAGTTATAGCATAAAAACAGATCTTGGAGCAAAAGTTGAATTCCTCACCTCGGGGACTCCACTGCTCCAGCCTCAAAGAGCTACATGGAGAATGTAAATCAGGAGTCCATCGGGCTCTTAAATTGGGTGATTACCTACACAAGTTATCCTCCCACAAACCAAGCCTATGCCCTTTCGAATATGCTGGTCACACATCCAGACTTTAATATTTCTTGGATCTTATAAACGTTGAACGAGGCAAAAGAGGACATTATTATATATCTTGGATCTCGTATTTCTTCTAGTTTACTTCAAATCAATCTCTAATAATTTAATCACACGAAACTCGTTCCTAGTATTATTTCAATTTGATGTTGCGTCCCTAGTTGAACACTTCTAACTTCAGAGTCCCCCCCACACATATATATATGTATATTATAATATGTACATGTGGGAATTTTATTTTTGGAACGTATGTGGGGATTTTATTTTTTTTCCAAATTAGTTTTGATGTTTTGTCAAATGGGTAAATTTAATTCTAAATGAGAGCCAAGTATGTGTAAGACTGAACTTCAAAGTGTTCGAACTGCTCCGCGTTCAGACTCGGATCAGCAATTGTCAATTAGAGGCTGTCACGTAGCCTATAAAAGAGGTATGTCATGTCTAACTGACTTTTTTTTTACATGTCACGTGGTAGTCTCCTGGTCACATCATTCAATCCCAATTTTATTAGGGGCGCAACATCAAATTGAAAAAAAAAAGGGGGAACGAGTTTCGTATGATAAAAGTATTAACCGTTGATATGAAATAAAAGTAATAGAAATATGAGATGCGAGAAATATGGTTATTTTTATTTATAACGCAGGCTGCAATATTCCAGCTTTGTAGAAGTTTAAAATACGATCCATCCAAGACGTATGAATTGCACCGCCATGTAGCCAGCGGTTTTGACCTCATTATTTTATGCTAATTAAGCTATCTTACGGTCTTGCACGTCGAAATTAATCAAAAGTCACATGTATCACTCCCAAATTGACTTTTCATAAGGGCCATAACGTGTTAGACTTAATTACTATCCTATTTCACTAACATTCTTCTTCTTTTATACAAAATGTACTGTCGTATTTTTATATTCATTTACAATGAAATAAAAGACACATTCTTCATTGACCCCAGAATATGATGCAACAAAGCAAAATGAGTCGTTAAACTGGCTGTACTTACTATATTGTAAAGTAGCAATCGATTGACACAATACTTGACGTAACTTTCATTGCAAGCCACTTGAAAAGAACATTTGTGTGTTTCAACACATAGGTAACGTTGTGTACATCCAACCACATCTTAATATGCTATAGACGGAAACCTCTAAAACAATTAGGTAATGTTGTTGTTTGTAGAGTCGTGTTGTTCATCTTGACAAGAAGGATATAAGAAGGCGATGAATTAAGCTAAGGAGGTGATATATCATCAATTTAAGAGCAGCGCTGTGAGTTATCCTTTCTTATTATCGTCTTTATGTTGATGAAGTTTTCAATGATATGTAAATAAAGTATTTGTGGCATTTTATAGAGAAGACATATGAGAAATTAGGAAGCAATCATTTATCTAGTTATTATTTTGGGAAATTTGTTTATTTTTCATTTAAAATGTTGTCAAATTTACAAGCTGATGGATAAGTGAATCTACGTGTAGACCACGTAGTGATGAATAAGTCTCCAGGGAGGGAGAAATTTAAACTAGCCTAAAGACAAATGCCATTTTGTTTTTGTGAGAATTGAGGTCCAAAATCATATCACATTTTCGGTACGTTCTTTTAAAAGCCCACTAAGACCATGGTTACATTTAACTTTTAAGATACATGATCAACAATACTTCTTGAAGTTAGCTGTTCGAAACTCATAAATTCTCTTTAAGCTCGCTTTGCTTTGGTTCCTACGTTTGTATAGGGTTTGAGAAAAGACCAGATAACGATCGCAAAGTACGCAATCTTACCTTACACTCTATGAAAGATGTCCAATTAGATACAACAACAACAATATTACTCCATTGCCTTAGAGTCTTCAGTCTATGACAGAGTATGAGGGGTCGGATGTACGTAACCATACCCATGTGTTAGTAAAGAATTAGAGAAATTCTTGTAATTAAGTTACATGATGAAACAAGCATTGTAGCCATCACAAAATGAGTTGTGGCATGAGCATCTAACTACTTGAAACAAATATTTTCATTTACTTCTGGTTGTATTAAAATGTCTCTTCGTAGTTAGACAGAATTGGTCTCATATCTGGTTTCCCTTGGGACTTGTCGGTAGTCGAAGAAAATGATGAGCGAGTCCAAAAGGTTTTCAACTGCGATGATTGATTTACAAAAGAAAACAATGCTAGAGGTTCGAAAACAGGTTTTCTAGAAGGCCCTTCAGCTTTTTATCGTAAAAGGAAATCCACATGAGAATCTCCTACGTTTAAGTTTACTTTCTTCTTTTGCAGGGGTGGTGCCGCGTACAGGAAATGCAAGAACGAGTGGGTTAATTTATTAAACTCGCACATATAAAACATTAAATGTTGCTATACATGTTGAAATGCAGGGAGAGTTGGGTGCAGTGCAGGATGACAAAACAGTTGGAGACAGCAAAGGAAAAAGATCGAACACTTTGCCGCAAGTATCAAACAGTTGTGGAATTGAAGCAACGGGCTGCAACAAACTTCCAGCTAAAGTGAATGTGATTGATACGGTTGGGAGAATTGACGAAGTGACGCAGGGGGCGTGTAACGCGCGTAAATTGCGAAGGAATTGTGCAGATTATAGGAAGGGAGTTGGTTGAGTTGTTGGGGAACGTTGGAGTTGGTTATGTAGGCGGGAAAACGGTTATAGCGGCAAGATTACGTTTGTACCCTTGATTTAATGAGTTAGTTGTAAATAGTTGTAAGGGCATATTTGTACTTTCAGATATTGTCTTCTTCCTTGTATATATTTAACCGAGATTGGCTCATAATGCTGAGATGAAGAAAGCATTTTTCTCAATTCCCAATTTCCTCTTGTTGCAGTATTTCCTCTCGTTTGTTTTTCCTTCTTTGATTGACCATTTCTCTCAGTTTTCTTCCTTGAGATTTGTATTCCAAAATTCGACATGGTATCAGAGCGATCACATTGAATTTGCTCTTTGCAAGCGCTTCACATGGCGTCTTCATCAAGTGTGAGTCATGCTGCCTCGGATCCAGCAGAGGATCCACTATACTTGCATCCTAGCGATAGTCCTGCACTTGTACTGGTACAACCGCTCTTGAATGCTCACAACTATCACGGATGGAGTAGAACATTCCGCAGAGCGCTGGAGTCGAAGAATAAAACAGGTTTCATCGATGGATCAATTGTCAAACCTCACGAGAATGATCGTAAGTTTTCTGCCTGGATAAAGGCTAATAATATGGTTGCGTCGTGGATTATGAATTCCGTTATACCGTCTATTGCTCAAAGTGTGATGTGGATCGATAATGCCGTTGACATATGGAAGGATTTAAAATTGAGATATGGCAATGTAGATGCCTTTAGGTTATCTGACTTGCAAGAGGAATTTTACGCCATTAAACAAGATAACCTCTCAATAACTGACTATTACACCAAATTGAAGGCTGTTTGGGAGGAACTGACTGTATTGAAGTCAGTTCCAGTATGTACGTGTGGGAAATGTTCTTGCAATTTGTCTGCTGCAATAAGCAAGTTTATTGAGAATGATCTAGTGATTAAGTTTTTGAAAGGTTTGTCTGATGAGTATGATTCAGTTAAGTCTCAGGTTCTTCTTATGAGTCCTCTTCCCGATATAAATGCCACTTTTGCGATGGCAGTGAAGTATGAGAGGAAAATTCTGTATAGTGCTGGTCCAGTCTCTTTCAATAACAATCCCTCTGTAGTTATGAGCATTTCAGGACAGTCCTCTGGCAATATTAGGCCTCAAAGAGGACAGAGCTATCGAGGTCCTAGACCACAAGGAGTGTATAAAGGTCCCAGACCGCAGGGAGGATATAGTGGATCAGGAGGAAAACGTGCAGTGTGCACTTACTGCGGGTTCTTGGGACATACAGTTGACAAATGTTACAAAAAACATGGTTATCCTCCGGGATATCAGCCAAAAGGACAAGTGAACTATGTGGCTTACAGCCATCAGGTGGAAGAAAATGATGGTTCTGGGTATCAGAATGATGCTGCTGGAGAAGGAGTGGATACTGAACAGCAAGTTGACATCCATCACCAAGGTGCTATGGAGATCTCACCTGTTTTGACACAGCAGCAATATAGTCAGTTGATACACATGCTGCAAGAGCACCAGGAGAGGAACCTGAAATCATCACACAGCCCAAACGACGCTCATGAAGGGGGACATGTGGTTATGTCTGCTCAGAAGCAGGGCACTTCAGGTAAGAAGCCAGGTAATGTAGTTTATGAACATTTCAACACTTGGATTTTGGACTCAGGTGCTACTGATCACATATGTTGCACTTTGGATCTTTTCCACTCATACACACCAGTCACAGCCTTGACAGTTAGACTTCCTAATAATCAGTGTGTTAATGTAACTCATGTTGGCACTGTGATTGTCAATCCCTCCTTACAGTTGCTCAATGTATTCTACATCCCTTCATTCGCTTTCAATCTCATATCCCTCAGAAAGTTGACACTGGAAAATAAATACAGTGTGTTTTTCCATCTTGACTCGTGTATGATCTTTGAACAGAGTTCCTTGAAGATGATTGGTTTAGCTAAAGTGAGCCAAGGGCTGTATCAACTCCATGGTTCACCAGAGCGTTCTATGGTGCATAAGCAGATCTCTCTGCCCAATTCTGCTACTGCTTTGTCAGCACCGTCCTTGAATTGCAGTCTTTGGCATTCAAGACTTGGACACATTTCTTACTCTAGGCTGAAAGATATCAGCAAGATAGATCCTCTAGTAGTTAGTTCAGATAATCCTTCTCCCTGCAATGTATGCCCTCTTGCCAAACAAAAACGGCACCCCTTTCCCATTTCTTCTTCTGTCACTAATGTACCAATGGCTTTAATTCACATGGATATTTGGGGACCTTATAAACACCCCACCATGTTTGGTCAACGTTTCTTTCTTACTATAGTCGATGATTACAGTAGATTTTGCTGGGTTTATTTGATGAAAAGCAAATCCGAAGTCAGAAGCATAATACAAAGCTTCTGCAGTTATGTTTCTGTTCAGTTTGATCGTAATGTCAAAATAATCAGATCAGACAATGGGCTTGAGTTTAAAATGGATTCCTTCTTTGCATCCAAAGGGATCATTCATCAAACCAGTTGCCACTACACCCCTCAACAAAATGGGTTGGTTGAGAGAAAGCAACAACACCTCTTAACCGTTGCCCGTGCTTTAAAGTTTGAGTCTAATGTACCTATCAGATATTGGGGGTTCTGTATACAACACGCTGCATATTTGATCAACATTACACCATCACCTATCATTTCCCATCATACTCCCTTTCAGCTTCTGTACAATAAAGTCCCTTCTTACCAAAATCTCAGGACATTTGGATGCTTGGCATACGCAGCAGACACACACCCTCATAAGCCCAAGTTTGCCCCCCGTTCTAAGAAAAGTGTATTTCTTGGCCTTTCTCATACCACTAAAGGATACATATTACAAGACCTTGCCACATATGACATCTTTATTTCAAGGGATGTTATTTTTCATGAAACCACTTTCCCATTATCCACTGAAACGCTTCCACACAAACATGACCCTCATGCTCCACCTCCTGCAGACCACCAACAAGCTCCTACGACATATGATACTCCTAATACTCGCTATAGCCAGACATCCGAAGACCATTCTCAATCAACCACACACCATCAATCTTATGAATTCCATCCTGGAAGCCTTTCTTCACCTGATCTACATCCATCTACAGATTCAAGTAACAGTCTTTCGTCTAACCCTCAGCCACCTGACATAAACTGTCCCTCGTCCATCCATGTTCCTCAACCCACACATCCAGATATCAATTCCCAAGACACCCGGCCGTCAGTGCCTAATTCATCCAGACCTCAAAGATCCAGACATGCGCCAGCCTACTTGGCAGACTATTATTGCAATCAACTTCTCGTTGACAAACCAATTACTACTCCACATTCCCTTGACAAGGTCTACACTATGGAATCACTAGCACCTAAGTACAAAATGTTTGTTTTGAATGTTAATAAATGTGCAGAGCCTACTTCTTACTTTGAAGCCGCCAGCTCCTCAGCATGGCAGGAAGCAATGCAGGCTGAGCTGGCAGCCTTGCAAGCTAATGATACGTGGGAGTTAGTTGTTTTACCTGCAGGAAAGAAAGCTATAAGATGCAAGTGGGTTTACAAGGTTAAATATCAATCTGATGGCACGGTGGAAAGGTACAAAGCCCGTTTGGTTGCAAAGGGCTATACGCAGCAGTACGGAATTGACTATCAGGATACGTTTTCCCCGGTTGCGAAGATGACTACCATCAGATTTGTGTTGGCCATGGCTGCTAGTAAAGGATGGCACCTCAAGCAACTAGACATCAACAATGCCTTTCTTCATGGGGATCTCCATGAAGAGATATACATGGCACCACCGCCTGGGATGCACATATCTTCGCCCAATTTAGTTTGCAAGCTTCGAAAATCGTTGTATGGACTCAAGCAGGCGAGTAGGGAATGGAATTACAAGCTCACAAAGTATCTTCAATCCCTGGGGTTTATACAGTCGAAGACAGACTACTCTTTGTTTGTCAAGGTCACCTCAACCTATACGCTAATCCTCTTGGTGTACGTTGATGACATTATCATGGCTTGTTCTGATGCCTCAGCTATTCACAGTATCAAAACTCAGTTACACAGTCAGTTTAGGATCAAGGACCTAGGTGACCTTAGATACTTCTTGGGCATAGAAGTAGCCAGGTCACAGGGGGGGCTTCTTATCAACCAGCGGAAGTATACGTTTGAACTCTTGGATCAATTTGGGTTTCTTGGATCTAAGCCAGCCAGAACTCCCATGGAAGTAAATGTCAAACTCACCCACAATGACTCTGAGCCGTTATCAGATAGTTCACTTTACAGAAGCCTTATTGGGAAGCTAATATACCTTACCATAACGAGACCAGATATAAGCTTCCCCGTGCAGCAGTTGAGTCAATTTTTGGACTGTCCTACCATCAATCATTTGAAAGCTGCTCATAGGGTGTTGAGATATTTGAAAGCCAGCATTGGTCAGGGACTCTTGTTTCCTTCTGACACTGACTTGAAGTTAAGGGCATTCGTGGATTCGGATTGGGCAGGTTGCACAGAGACCAGACGTTCGGTGACTGGGTTTTGTGTTTTTCTAGGTGATGCACTCATTTCTTGGAAGGCAAAGAAGCAAAGTACGGTTTCAAAGTCGTCTGCTGAAGCTGAATACAGGGCTCTTGCAAGTGTAGCATGTGAGCTACAGTGGTTGTTGTATGTGGCAGAGGAGTTGGGACTGCAGAATCAGGTGCCCATAAGCGTGTACTGTGATAGCAAAAGTGCAATACACATTGCAGAAAACCCAGTATTTCACGAGAGAACGAAGCATATCGAGATTGATTGCCACATTATACGAGAAAAGGTTCAAGATGGGGTCATAAAGTTATTGCCGGTTCGTACAGAGATGCAACTAGCCGATGTCTTTACCAAAGCACTTGATCTCAAGAGACTCAATCATCTCATACAGGCATTTGGGGTTCACAACATCTATTCCAAGCTAAGCTTGAGGGGGGGTGTTGAAATGCAGGGAGAGTTGGGTGCAGTGCAGGATGACAAAACAGTTGGAGACAGCAAAGGAAAAAGATCGAACACTTTGCCGCAAGTATCAAACAGTTGTGGAATTGAAGCAACGGGCTGCAACAAACTTCCAGCTAAAGTGAATGTGATTGATACGGTTGGGAGAATTGACGAAGTGACGCAGGGGGCGTGTAACGCGCGTAAATTGCGAAGGAATTGTGCAGATTATAGGAAGGGAGTTGGTTGAGTTGTTGGGGAACGTTGGAGTTGGTTATGTAGGCGGGAAAACGGTTATAGCGGCAAGATTACGTTTGTACCCTTGATTTAATGAGTTAGTTGTAAATAGTTGTAAGGGCATATTTGTACTTTCAGATATTGTCTTCTTCCTTGTATATATTTAACCGAGATTGGCTCATAATGCTGAGATGAAGAAAGCATTTTTCTCAATTCCCAATTTCCTCTTGTTGCAGTATTTCCTCTCGTTTGTTTTTCCTTCTTTGATTGACCATTTCTCTCAGTTTTCTTCCTTGAGATTTGTATTCCAAAATTCGACAATACACTCATAAAATTTATATTTTTCTCATCAAGTATAATCAAATGCGACAAAATTCTCGTCAGGTCAAACTGAAACTTCAAGAAACATAATCAGAACAAACCAAAAAAATGAATGGTGTCAATGGAAATCACTTACAACAGTGATTAGTCTACTTGAATTAATAGAGGCTGACGTTATCTACTGAAATTATTAGAGGCTGGCATCATACCATGCAAGTTGTTACAGGGCGCCGATGGGAAATATGCACACTCCTACAAGAGATGTGCAATTTGCACCTGGCTTTTATAGTCTTGTTACTTAGCCATCACAGTCTAAGAAGGGTTAATTAAATTTTGTTATTTCTTTTTTTTTTTTCTAATTTGGTTAAAGGCCAAAAACCACCCAAAGGTTTTAAAATATAAAACATTTTTCCAACCTCAGAAGCACCGGGAAGATTCCGTGGATTTTTTCTTTTCCTAGCGGTTGGAGAACAATGAGAAGGAAAATGGGGTTTGGAAGTAGGAGAAAAAGTTACAATTGAAAAAGGAAAATTAGTGTACTTGACAACAGGGGAGGAAATACGAGGAAGGAGTTGAATCAGGGAGTAGATTTCCTGACATGAAATGATTTTTTTGTTCTCATGTTTGTTTTCTTGGATGCTTGTATTGTCATCTTTGCTTTTACCGTTTTAATTCTAAAGAACTTTTAGAGAATACAAATCAAGTCACTTAGCGCTTTTTTAAGTGAGAGGTTTATGACTTAGTATCTGAACCTAAACCTGCAACGGTATAAAGTGTAAGAAAATGGTGTAGGAATATGAAAACCAAGTAAACAACAAATATAATCAACAGAGACGTGATTAGATTGTCACTGTCCTTAAAACAATTTTGCCTCTACCTACGAGTAAGGTAGTCTTCAAGCAAATACATCCCAAGATATAACGATTTTCTCTCTATCTTTTGATCTAAGGAAGAGATATTGAAATTGCTTATAGAAGTGATTGATAGGAGAGGATGAAGAAGGAGAAGTAGGCGGCAAACAAATGCTGAAAAATTCAGAATTTTAGCAAAGGTTGTTGTATCGTATTTAAGATAGCAAGGCCTACTATTCATATGCCTTGGGTTGTGTAAATCCCACTTTTAAAACACATTTCAGCAGTTTTATTAAACTCCAAGTCAGTTGCATAACGTTCATGTATGAAGGAAGATGATTCTTGGATGAAAAGATGCAATTCAAAATGAAGAGTTCTGACTTTTGGCACATCGATCGATAGATGTTAGACAGAGACTTCCAACTTTGCATCCTGTCAACATCGATCGATCTATGTATCGATCGACGATGTTGGACAGAGACTTCCAGCTTTTCATCCTCACTACATCGATCGATCGATATCATCGATCTATGTCCAACAGAACACTCAATTTCATTTTAGCTTTCACTTGGTTTGATCCAACTTACACATGGATCGATCCAAGTGATCTCTTTCAAGTTCAAAGTGTTCAAAACATCTTTCAATCTCCAAAACAACATGTTACATATTTATATATAAGTTTGGAGCACATTTTAAAGTACTTTTGACGTACTTTTCCACCAATCCCCCACATGATCCAAACTTATATACAAACGTTTTCGAACATTAATAAACCGACCTCTCCACTATCAAACAAAGATAATGACACATAACGGAGCAGTGACAAACGTCGTGTACTGGCCAGCAGTACAATTTCTAGTTATATAACGGAAATAAGGTGATAACCATCTTGAACCACATATTTCACTAGGACACAAAAATGATATGCCATTATCTAACTCCTTATAAGTTCGCGGTATGGTGCATTAATGACCCTGCACCCAATCCCAGGATTCACAAGCGATCTAGAGAGTTTTTCAGGCTCTCATAGGAAGCGGTCCCACTTCCACATTTATATAGGTGATATTCATCAAGTGTGTACTGCAACACACCACCATCTATAATGGCTATGAATTATCCATTAAGAGAAGTGAATCTCATCCTCAAACATGCAGTAAGTACTATCCTCAGGCATCAACAAAGGAAGGGACATATATGATAGTACTTAACAGAACTCTTCTACGACGTGTTTTTACCACATTGAACTCCATTTGTAGGATCTCTACTGATAGTGAGTTGGGTTCCCGTCATAGAAAGTTCACATCAGATGGAATTAGTCACATTCCTCTAGATGTTTTTTGAACCATCTTACGGTTCAGTCTTTTAGTTAAGGGGTCTGTAAGATTCAACTAGGTTCTCACGTACTCCAAATTAACCACCCTAGAACTAATCAAATCACGCAAAATGTTGTGTCTTAAACGGATGTGCCGGCTCTTCCCATTGTATATCTTATTCTTTGCTCGAGCGATTGCTGCCTTTGAATCACAATGAATAAACACGGAAGGCATAGGCTTAGTCCACAAAGAAATATCAACAAGTAGATTCCTTAACCATTCCGCTTCTGTACATGCAAGTTCTAAAGCAACAAATTCTGACTCCATTGTTGATTTAGCTTTACAAGTTTATTTAGAAGATTTCTACGAAATAGCACCACCACCCAAAGTAAATATATAACCGCTCGTGGAGTTTATTTCATCATTATCTGTGACCCAATTGGCATCACAATAACCTTCTAACATTGCTGGACAACCACTAAACTTAAGTCCTAAATCCATAGTACCTCTTAGATATCTCAATAATCGCTTTAAAGCATCCCAATATTCTTTACTAGGATTATGAATATATCTAGCTAAGTTGTTTACAGAATATGCAATATCTGGTCTAGTGCAATTCATTAGATAGATGACACTACCAATGCTTCCAGCATATTCATATTGAGATACACCATCATTTTTTATTCTTTTCTAATCTCATAGATGCATCATATGGAGTGCTAACAAGTTTAACGTCAAAGTGATTGAATTTCCTTAAAATCTTTTCAACATAATGAGATTGAGAAATCATATACCCCCATATTTCTCTATTAGCTTAAGACCAAGTAGAAAATCTGCTTTTCTCATATCTTTCATTTCAAAAACAGAGGACAAAAACGATTTAGTACCATTTACAACTTCAATATTTGTTCCAAATATTAACAAATCATCCACATACAAGCAAATAATTACACCACCAAGATTTTCGAATTTGCTATAAATGCATCTATCACTTTCATTTACAACATATTCATTAGCTAACATGGCATTGTCAAACTTTTCATGTCATTGTTTGGGTGCTTGTTTTAAACCATACAAATATTTCTTAAATCTACAAACTTTATGTTCTTGACCTTTAGCAATCATTCCTTCTGGTTGTTTCATATAAATTTCTTCTTCTAAATCTCCATTTAGACATGGACGTGACTCAATATATCTATAACCCCAATGAGCTTCTTATAACATGCTCTACCTTCTAATTTACACTTGCCTTTCTATTTAGCCGGGGCAGGCGGTATGCCCTCGTGATGTGCTGGTGTGATTTTACCATCCCAAAGCACCAATAAATGGAAAAAAATTTAGATGCGAAAGTGGTTTGCCCGGGATTCTAACGCCCTCTGGGTAGTTGGAATTGTCCCATGAACCCACGTTCCTGTGTTTTTTTAAGAAGTTTGGGGAATGCGAAGTGAGGAGGTTGATTGTTTTCTTGGGCCTAAATATACAATTGCTTCAATCTCCTGTAACATCTTGGCTTCCTGAGGAGTCAATGTGTTGGGAATAACGACCCGGTTCTAAGCGGAATGAAACCGTGAATAGTTATTTACTACTCACTAGAATCTTCGAGTATGACAGCGAGATAAATACCAGTAAAAGTGAAATAGAGACACCAAGATTTACGTGGAAACCCTCTCTCTGTGGAGGGAAAAAACCACGGGCAGTGAGAACAACTTCCACTATTCGAAATAATGGGAATACAAGAGATAACTCAAGTTTAGACTTAAACTTGATAAATACAAGAGAATTGAAACACTCAATATTTTCTTATACCGGATTGGTATAATCTCACAACTCTCTTTTCCTCTCTCTATTTTCTTTCACTCACTCCTCTCTCAAGAAGCTCTCAAATTGCTTCTTCCTTTGATTTTGGTGTGTTTTTCCATCTACTAAACATGCCTATTTATAGGCAAACAAAGTTGAATAAACCATGTGTTTAAACTATTCATATGGTGGCTACTTTGCATTTGTCAAAGTTGGTATGCTACCAACCAAACAAAGAAGTCTTTGTTTCACACATAGTTTGGACCCTTCAAATCTCCCCCTCCAAACTAGGGGCATACTCCAACTCTCATTGAGAGTCCATTCCAGCTTGCTTGACGCACCAATTAAACTTTTCTTTTGTAATGACTTTTGTCATTACATCAGCAGGATTATTGTCTGTGTGAATCTTCTTGATTTGGAATTGTTCCTCCTCAGTAGCATTCCGAATCCAATGATATCGCACATCGATATGTTTGGTTCTCGCATGATACATCGTATTTTTGCTCAAGTCAATAGCACTTTGACTATCGCAGTATACTATGTATTGTTGTTGTTTGAACCCCAACTCCTGTAAAAATCGTTTCATCCAAAGCATCTCCTTACCAGCTTCTGTAGCTGCAATGTATTCTGCTTCGGTAGTCGATAATGATACACACTTTTGAAGTTTCGACTGCCATGATATAGCTCCCCCTGCTAATGTAAACAGATAACCAGAAGTAGATTTTCTACCATCTAGATCTCCAGCCATATCTGAATCTGTGTATCCATCAAGAGTTGATCCGGAACCTCCAAAAGTTAAGCATAATTTTGAAGTTCCTCTAAGATATCGAAAGATCCATTTCACTGCTTCCCAATGTGTCTTTCCTGGATTTGATAGAAACCTGCTCACTACTCCTACCGCATGAGCAATATCTGGTCTGGTGCAGACCATAGCATACATCAAGCTTCCTACTGCAGAAGAATATGGAATCAATGACATTTCTTCTTCTTCCTTCTCCGTTGAAGGACAATCTTTCTTGCTTAGCTTGAAATGATCAGCAAGTGGAGTTGTAACTGGCTTAGCTTTGTCCATATTGAACCGTTGAAGCACTCGTTCAATATATCCCTCCTGTGATAACCAAAGCTTTCTTGTTGCTCGATCTCGTATGATATACATTCCCAAGATACGTTTTGCAACACCCAAATCTTTCATGTCGAATGTTTCTGACAATTTCTTTTTTAAGATTTTGATCATATTTCCATCTTCTCCAACAATCAGCATGTCATCAACATACAAGAGAAGAATGATAAATTTACCATCAGGGTACCTTTGAATATATACACAAGGATCAGCAACTGTTCTCTTGAATTTCCGACTCAGCATGAATGAGTCAAACTTCTTGTACCATTGCCGTGGTGCTTGCTTCAATCCGTACAGACTCTTTTTCAACTTACAAACCATGTCTTCTTTGCCTTTGATTAAGAAGCCTTCTGGTTGTTCCATGTAGATTTCCTCATCCAGATCACCATGTAAGAAAGCTGTTTTTACATCTAGTTGTTCTAGCTCTAAATTCAAGCTAGCTGCCAAACCAAGTACAAGTCGAATAGAACTCATTTTAACAACCGGTGAGAAGATTTCATCAAAGTCGATACCTTTCTTTTGACCAAAACCTTTCACCACCAATCGAGCTTTGTACTTTAGCAACTTATCGCCGTCTTTCTTTAACTTGAAGACCCATTTGTTTTTCAGAGCTTTCTTTCCTTTTGGAAGTTGAACTAGATCATAAGTGAGATTCTTTTTCAGTGAGTCCATCTCTTCTTGCATGGCTTTTGTCCAACAATCTTTATCTCTATGAGATTGTACTTCTTGAAAATTCTCTGGTTCTCCATCATCTGTTATAAGAATGTATTGAGAACTAGGATACCTGGTAGAAGGTGCACGTTCTCTGACAGACCTTCTCGGTTGAGGATCCACATCTTCCAATTCAAGAGAATCAGGGGTTTGCTCCCCCTGCTCAACACCACCAGAATCATCACATGTTTCAGTTTCTTCTGTATTTCCTTCATTTGTGTCATTGTTCAATGAAGGAACAAATGTTACCTCTGTAACATTTTCTGCAACAGACTTCTTTTCTGCATCGTTGAACATTTCATGTTCTTGGAACACGATATCTCTGCTTCTGACAATTTTCTTCTTTTCTGGATCCCATAGCCTAAAGCCGTATTCCTCATTTCCGTATCCCACAAAGATACAAGGAATAGTTTTGTCATCCAACTTTGATCTCTGGTCTCTAGGAACATGCATGAAAGCTTTACATCCAAATACTTTTAGGTGAGCGTAGCTTACTTCTCTTCCGCTCCATACTACTTCTGGAACATCAAAGTTTAGTGGAACCGAAGGTGACCGGTTGATCAAGTAGACAGCTGTGTTCACAGCCTCCCCCCAAAATGACTTAGACAGTTTAGCCATTTTGAGCATGCATCGCACTTTTTCTACAATGGTTCTATTCATCCGTTCTGCAACTCCGTTATGCTGTGGAGTACCAGGAACTGTCTTCTCATGTCTTATACCATGTTTTGTGCAGTACTCTTCAAATTCTATTGATATGTACTCGCCGCCATTGTCAGTGCGAAGGCATTTCAACTTTTCTCCAGTCTCTCTTTCCACCATTGCATGAAACTTTTGAAAACATTGGAATACATGACTTTTATTTCTTATCAAGTAGATCCATGTTTTTCTAGAAGAATCATCAATGAAAGTAACAAAGTATTTGTTTCCACCTAGAGATTCTACCTCAATGGGACCACACACATCAGAGTGAACTAACTCCAATTTATTTTCTTTTATCTTGGAGTTTTTCTGAAAAGAGACACGGTGCTGTTTTCCAAATAAGCAGTAATCACATGGGTCTAGTGACTTACCTTTATCTAACGGTATCAAGGATTGCTTTGCCAATAACTGCAACCCTTTCTGCCCAATGTGTCCCAAACGTCTGTGCCACACGTTTGGGGAATCGCCGTCTTCTACTGCATTTATTTGACTTTCACACACCTTAAAGTGTGTCTTGTACAAATTACAACATACCTTCCCTTTTGCTACCACCATAGAACCTTTGGTAAGTTTCCATGTCGCATTACCAAAGAAATGCTCATAACCTTCCTTGTCCAGTGCGCTTGCAGATAAAAGATTGAATCTCATATCTGGAACATGTCGCACATTTCGTAATGTAAATGTGCAACCAAGCGAAGTTTCCACAGTGATATCACCCATTCCCTCGATCAGTGAGGTGCTTTTATTTCCCATCTTCAACACACCAAAGTCTCCAGCTTTGTATGTGGAGAAGTACTCCTTGCTAGCAGCACAATGATATGAAGCACCTGTATCCACGATCCATTCAAGGTCTATGTCTGAGATATGACAACATTCATTTTGGTGACAAACCAATGTTGTCTCTTCGTCACTGCTTGAAGCTATTGCTGCTGTGTTGTTATCTCCCACCTGCTTTTGACATCGATCTTTGTCTTGCTTTAAAGATCTGCAATTCCTTTTGAGGTGGCCATTCTTACCACAGTTCCAGCACTTCACTCCGCTTTTTGATTTGGAACGACCTCTGGACTTGCCATAGTCTTTATCATGACTATTGAAGTTTCTATTTCGGCTCCTTCCTCTTTCTTGTGTAAGAAGAGCCTGTCCTTGCTTCTCTGGTTGCATCATCTTAATATGCAGCAACAAAGATGATGTGACCTCTTTCAATGTGATTGTTTCTTTACCATGAAGTAAAGTGGTCGTCAAACCATTGAAGGAGGGTGGAAGTGAACTCAAGAGCATGATCGCCTTATCCTCGTCCTCTATAGTAATACCAAGACTAGCCATTTGGGATATAATACCATTGAAATCATTCAGATGAGACAAAAAATTTGTACCTTCGCTCATTTGAAGTGTGTAGAGCTGCTTCTTAAGATGCAATTTATTTGTCATCGTTTTGGACATATACAAGCTTTCTAGCTTTGTCCAAATCTCCTTAGCTGAGTCGTTTCCGTCTACATTGTTCAGGACTTCGTCGGACAAGTGCAAGCGGATTGCACTTGCGGCTTTATCATCCATGTCTTGCCAATCATCATCTTTCATGGCTTCTGGCTTTTTCTCTTTGCCATAAAGAACTTTGTGAACACCTTGTTGTATAAGGTAATCCTTCATCCTTTTCTGCCATGTGGAAAATCCATCATCTCCGTTGAATTTTGCCACATTGAATTTCATCTCTGCCATATCAAGAAAATCAAGAACCGAATAACCTGTCTCTGATACCACTTGTTGGGAATAACGACCCGGTTCTAAGCGGAATGAAACCGTGAATAGTTATTTACTACTCACTAGAATCTTCGAGTATGACAGCGAGATAAATACCAGTAAAAGTGAAATAGAGACACCAAGATTTACGTGGAAACCCTCTCTCTGTGGAGGGAAAAAACCACGGGCAGTGAGAACAACTTCCACTATTCGAAATAATGGGAATACAAGAGACAACTCAAGTTTAGACTTAAACTTGATAAATACAAGAGAATTGAAACACTCAATATTTTCTTATACCGGATTGGTATAATCTCACAACTCTCTTTTCCTCTCTCTATTTTCTTTCACTCAGTCCTCTCTCAAGAAGCTCTCAAATTGCTTCTTCCTTTGATTTTGGTGTGTTTTTCCATCTACTAAACATGCCTATTTATTGGCAAACAAAGTTGAATAAACCATGTGTTTAAACTATTCATATGGTGGCTACTTTGCATTTGTCAAAGTTGGTATGCTACCAACCAAACAAAGAAGTCTTTGTTTCACACATAGTTTGGACCCTTCACAATGTGGCTGCAAAACCAGTGAGGACTTCATGGTACAACTGCAGAATTTGCGACTCTTCTTGGGTGATCTTGGACAGAATTGATCTGTACCATTATCCTTTCTCCAGACTCAATAGCTATCGTTCCGTCAGGCAAGCTCAAATGGATAGTGTAAAGATAATGTAAGTATCCAGTTCCTGAGTGGCAGTCTGCGGGAGAAAAGAATTAATGCAGCCCACTGAGTGCGGGGCATAATTGTTTTTGGAAATCTGTAGCTTTTTTGACCTGAAATATACAAATGGCTGGAACACCTTATATATAGCCCATCTCTTATTGTTTTGTTTTTATTCAATTGTTAAGTTTCATGAAAATGATAGCTTTGTATTTATCTGTTCATGAGAATGGCTGCCGGATCTACAGACTGTGCGCTCGATGCCATGGGATGTCTCTGTTGAATATATTCAAGTTAGTTGTAATTTACAAGGTTGTTTTCCTTTTATATGGAAGAAATTTTACTTCTAACAGCCGTATTTCATCACTTGGACAGTGGTTACTGTTTATCTACAGTAATTTCTAACGTCTATGATAACGGCTAGTCACCTGTTCAGCTTTACGTACAGTAAAATAATTCTAAGTTACAATATTTACAAGACTAAGTATGACAGCTCGGCCTTAGCGTTGCTGCCTTGATTGTGCTTCACCTCGGTACCTCGGCTCAGCACTTCTTCACTTTGGTTAAGTTTTCAGTTCTTCTTCACTTCAGCACGTCTGTAGCTCAGTTCGTTCTTATTTTGTCCTTACTTCCTCAGTTCAGCTCTCTTGTCCAGATCAGTTAGTCTGACTCACTTTCCATCATTGTTCAGGCATCTCTTTGTCCAGGTCGGGCTACTTCAGTTCACCTGGACACACCTCAGCTGGACTTATAACAAAAAAGAATAACAAAAAGACAAAAGAAAACAAGAAGAAGCGAAGCTCAATTTAGTTTGTTCCAGATGATGTCACTGTGTTTATGAATAAAAGCGAATAACAACAACATTACCATATTGTCTTAGAGGTTTTCGTCTATGGCGTGGTATGGAGGGTCAGATGTACGCAACTTTACCTATGGATTAAAAACACATAGATGTTGTTTCCTGATGACCCATAATAAAAATTTCGTCAAACTGTGTCGATCAATTGTTTCTTCACAATAGAAGAAACACAACTAATTTAATGAGTCATTTAGGTTTATTTTATCATATTTCAAAATCATAGAAGAATGTGTCATTGACTTTATTAGAATTAGGGTTGGGAACAAAAGCGGGTAACAAAAAGGAAGAAACAAAAGACTGATTAATTTTATTCCATGGATTGTCTCTGTGCTAGTGAAAAAAAAAAAAAAAAAAGTCTCTGTGCTAGTGAAAAAAGAAGAATAAGATGAAGGAAAAAAAAGAAGCAAAAAAGTAGAAACAAAAGCCAAATTTATTATGTATGTGAGGACAACTATGAGTATGTTTCTGGACTGGTTCAATTTTGTGTCATCTAGCAAACTCTGTCTCTCAACCAATCAAGGCTTTTTCTCAACCATTTTTCTGCCGTTATGAAGTGTGATATACCTAATCTGACAGTTTAATGGAAATTGGACTGGAGACAACGTGAAGTGTAGACACCCATGAAATAGATCCTTGCACATATGATCCATTGGTCTCTACTCTTGATCTTCTGAAACTGATTTGGTAACTTAATTTCTGATTCACTTCAGTGAATTTTAGGATGGTAGGCTGAACAAACACATCAACCCCTTTAATCAATTGGACACCAGCATAATAAGTGGACAAAGCTTCCCCCACATTTGTTAGTGTCCTTTTGTATGTCTGCTCAGTTGAACCAAGTTTGATAGCAAATGAAGGATAATTCAGTTCAGCTTCTGCTATGCTTGATACTTCAGAGCAGGACACCTTTTGACGCGAGATAACCTCGATTTGCTTATCTGTATAGCCCAAACCACATAGGTAAGGAATGTAATCATCAGATTGGATATCGTATACAAGTCCTGGATCATTGGCTCTTGATGGATTCACATGGCCCGCGCCTGTGGCGAAGACATCAGCTGGAAGTAGCCTTTCATCGAGGATAAGACTTTGGTTGTGGTTCCATGTATCAGCAGTAGTCATAATGGCAGATTTAATAGCAGCTGGAGACCAGTCAGGATGAGCGCTTTTCAACAGGGCAGCAATGCCACTAAGGTGAGGGCATGACATTGAGGTACCTGAGATTATGTTGAAAGTTGATTTTGTATTTGTGGAATTGTCTATAGAGATAGGCCATGCTGCTAGAATGCTGACACCTGGTCCAAGGATATCAGGCTTCAAAATCCCTGGACTTGCCAAGCTGGGACCTCTTGAAGAAAATGATGCAACTGATGGAGCAGTTTTGTCACCAAAAATAGTTCCTTTGAAGGCTATAGTTGCTTTTGGTGAAGACGTTGAGCTTATGTATGCCTTAATTTCTTGTCCGGATGCATAACTCACTTCTGTTGCAGGAAGAACATGGAAATCTGTGATTATAGAATATGCATCCGCCTTTTCGTTCATTAAAATCATGGCAAGGCCACCAGCATCTTTAACCGTTTGCCCTTTATCGACTCTTCCAATGTCTCCCCCTCTTTCACACAACACGATTTTGCCTCGAACATCTATGTGCTTCAAAGACCCTTGCGCGCAGTATGTAGAATTGATGTCAGGACTTGTGCCAGAGTAAGCCAGAGGGAGGAATTTGGCAGGGAAATCATGGGGTTGGAAAGCCGATTCGCCTTGAAACTCAACATTGTTTCCAAGAATTGCTTTGGCACTTATGCTCCTGTCCATAGTACTGGCACCAACAGTGAGAATCCAAGGCGCCTCGTTTGCTAAGGTGGAGTAGACTGGACCTGCATTGCCAGCTGAGCAACTAACAAAAACCCCTTTATGGACAGCTCCAAAAGCGCCAATTGCAGTGGAATCGTCCCAGAATGGGACGATGCTTCCGCCATCTCCACCTAGAGATAGAGACAATATGTCAACCCCATCTTCCACCGCGGCGTCCATCGCGGCTAGGATGTCACTATCAAGACAACCATCAGGTGTGCAAACTTTGTAAATGGCTAGATGAGCCATGGGAGCCATACCAACAGCTGTGCCATTTGCATTCCCGTACACATTAGCATTTTTCACGTAATTCCCAGCAGCTGTGCTTGCAGTATGAGTACCATGTCCTTCCTCATCAACAGGTGGCTCGGATGATGCACTGACAAAATTTCTTGCACCAATAAGCTTTTTGTTGCATGATGTTCCATTAAGCTCACATTTCCCTTTCCATTTGGCTGGAGGTGGAGGCATGCCATGATCATCAAATGATGGATGATCTGGTGTGATCCCTGTGTCCAGCACTCCAATGATCACATTTTCTCCATAGTGGGATCTTTGCCAGAACCCAAAGTTCTGTTCCAACCCCAAGAAATTTGGACTATGGGTTGTATGCAATGACAACAACTTTTGGGGCCGAGCATATAAGAAACCTTCTTTTTTCTCAAGAACTTTTACTTCATCTTTCGATAATCGAGCAGTAAAGCCAGTGACAACATGCTGATAGGAGTAAATCAATCGGCTTTCCTCGTTTGCATCTGCTTCAATTTCTTGCAAGAATGACTTATACCAACTCTCAAGCTCCTTAGTCTCCCCACCATCAGGCAAACTTACATGAACAATATAAGTTTCTAAATTTGTTTTACTCGAGACTCTTGCTTCATTGGCCATGGCAGAAATGCCAAGAAGCACAATAAGGAAAATTAATGTAGCCATGGGAAGCAATCGTCCAGGCCTTACACTTTTTGCAATGTCTTTCAAAAGAAAAAGCTACGACTTTGGCTTCATCTGTACATAAAAAATCACTTATTTATAGGAGGGGTCGCGTTGTATAAACCAGCTTCACAGTTCGAAAAGTTCGATTGTTGGTCTTCTTCGTCCATTGGTGCTTTTTTCCCTTAACAATTTTTGGAATATCGCCCAACATGGTGAAAGATGTATGTTTCTGTTTGACTCTACTCGTTTTGTACGAACTGGTGAATAAACTTCCAAAATATCATTCTTTGTTAAAAATTTTGGTAAAAATAGGGCTTCCAGATATGTAAGCTATTCCTCCACAGTTTTGAGATCTGTTTTGCTGTCCTTTTGTCTATCGTTTAACTGCATATATTTTGGAAAAAAAACTGATGTTCTACTGAATGACATTATTTACAAATAACGGTTGTTACATACATAAGTTTCCATTTCTAATAGAATCAAGAACGCATTCTTCTTTGACTTTGGAATATAATGTAATAAAGCAAAATGACTCACTAAATTGGATTCGATTCTTATATTGCGAAGTAGCAGTTGATCGACACAGCTTGATGCAATTTTCATTATGCGTCATCCGGAAGCAACCTCTATATGTTTCTAACACATATATATAGTTGCGCACATCCGACCCCTTCATATCCCCTCATAGGCGGGAGCCTCTAAGCCAATAAGCTAAGTTGTTGTGGTGGTGGTGGGTTATTACATGCATAGTATGGTATCAGCTTCTGGAGACTGTGCTAAGGTCGTTTGATCATTTCAACAGAAAAAAATCAAGTACATTAAAGCGGACGTCTTCGTTCATTTACACCTAAGGGATTATGTACAAAACGCTCCTATGAATTTCTGACGATTATCTTGTTTCAAGCATTCTGTAGGATTTTATCCACACCTGTTTTGCTTCAAGTATTGAGCTTATTCTATCTTTATTGTTGCACTTTTTTTAGTGTTCTTAGTTATCAAGCTACGCATACAGGATCTTGGATAATCTTTCCATGAAAGAACTTACTTTAAACCTATCTTGTTCTCTTTTGATTGAGTTCATGATAGCTCCATCACATACTACGTATCATCCATATATTTGAGATATTTTAGATTTGTTCATGCTTTACTAACATATTTATAGGTTAGAAATGATTGAATATGCGTGTAGATATCAAACTTAGAAACTTATAAGAAATTTTGTAAGCTTCACTAGCTTTCCCTAAGTATTCTCAGGAGGAGTTAAACGCTTCAAAGTCTAGCCCAAAGGCTAGGGTGTTGACTTTGATGTTGGACGTTGGGTTTAACATAATGATTCACATCCAAAGCTAAACTACGTGCATGAACCGTAGAATTGTATAGTAGTAAGCAAAATTGTCGATCTTATTAGTACTAGATAAAAAAAAAATCGAAACTACTCAATTATTTTAAGTTAGATCTAACGATATAAAACATAAAATTAGTTGTCCTATTAACTAAATATCGAAGAAACAAACTTCTCAAAAAGCTAAACTTTAAGCTTTTCTTTTAGAAGATATCTTGATTAGTTTTTCGATCCAACTGAATTCTTTTAAAAAAAAAAAGTAATTTTCTAATCTTTAACAAAATTATTAATCAGTTTGTCTTTCAAATTGTCAAAGATAAAATTCTCAATATTAATTCTTACGTATTCCCTTTGCATAAAAATCTAGTTTAATTCGATACACATCATTTATCTATGTGTTAACCGAATTGCATCAACGATCTAAGAATTTCATAGTTCAATTTCAAGATAGAAATCAAATCTATGGTAAATTTTTCTTTGACACGATTATAATTAAACTCTTCACGTCCGATATTTCGAATATGATTATGCAACTTTGAATATAATTATGTAATCTCTCAATGGGTGATGAAGTTATTGGCGCATTAAAAACACCAAGAACAATTAATAGAATACACTGATCAAGTTAATTGAAAATATAAAACTAACATATTAGATCACCGAAGGAATTCAACTTTCACATAAAACAACATAAAGAATAAAATTGAGCAAACAACCGAATACATAGCATCTATCAAGTTCATGCTCATAATAAAAACTATACTAGAAGGCAATAGCAAAACCATAGATTGCCTTCCAAGCTCGCTGCTCCTCTTTGGCTTTTTCTCTTTTAGAGCTACTCGCATAAGAAACAAAGGACAAAATCTTGTTGAGGTAAAACACAAGAGTTTCGGCTGCTTATTGGGCAGGACAACGGAAGAGATCGAATACAAAGGTCGGCTGCTACTCTTTTCTATTTCTGAGATGTTCGGTTGATCCACAAGCACTGGAGGGAAGAAACAACGTTTCACGTCTCCATGACATGACTCAATAATTTCGTGGCGGATGCTCGAAAGAATGGTGAGAGTTCGAGTCTTGTCCCAAGTAAGATTTTCGACTCTATTTCCAGGTAAACACATGGTATTGAAACTCCACTACTGGCAGTGTGCTCTTTGTGTGGCTGTCTGATCAAGTCCAAACTCTGCCCAAAACTCACAAAGATCTCCTCTAGTAATTAAAGATGATATAAATCAGTTTCCAAGACAACTTTCTAAAATTAATTTAAAACATAACAATTGTAAGATTACAAAATATTAATTATAAAATATCGTCAAATTACAGCAACCCGCTTCCCGATTTGTCAAGCAAAATCTATAACTCTTGTTTCCAATCCCAATTACAGAGTAAGAAAAGATGAGAAATTAATCGCTGATGTGTAAGATCGTGTCTCTTGTGATATAATTATTATATGATTTATAATTAAATTCTAATTGGTTATTTACGGTGTTATATGATTTATAATTAAATTTTAATTGGTTATTTACGAATAGTTATCTAAAAGAGTTATGTCTATTAAGTCTAAGAGACAGAATTATTTATTAAAGAGACATGTTCATTTATCAAAGGGTGTGAATGCAAAGGTCATGATGGAATTACATTTTGGTTGTCTATAAATATAGATGAAGTCGTCTCTTCACCATGTTCATTGGTTTTACAGACATTAAAGTAAGGGTTAATGGAGATAAATCTCTGTTCAAATTCGGGATCATCTAAATCAAAGTTGAAGTTTCGTTCATCAAAAACATTTCCGCACGTCGCATTATTGAGAAAGGTAACGTTTTCCCTAAACATCTTTTTATAGTTGTGAAGTAATTTTGTATGTGAAAAGATAGATTTTTAGATTTAAAGAATTATTGATTACGTTCAAAGTGGATGAACAACAAAAGTTGCTGCAAATGACGATAAAAGAAAGATGCCACTCACACGGCCACACAACTCGCGGCACGTCCCGAAAACAATATTATGCTTAATAAAATAAAGAGGACACCACTTTGGAGGTAAAAAGTCTTTCTACGAGATAATAGAAACAACGAAGTTCAAAGCCACAAAAAAAAAAAAAAATCACTAATAATCAATTACGATAAAAATCAGTTTAAAACCAAGTACTTAGAAGTAATCAAAAGAACTAAAAATTAAAGATTATAAAATAATAGTTGAAAAATATCAACAAATTACAGCAGCCGCTTCGTGAATTGTTATTCTCATTTTAAATGTCTCAAACGTATGTCAACATTTTATTCTAATCTTGGTTTGTGATTTGTCAACATTATTTTTATTGACTATGGCTCTTACGGTTTGACTCCAATGTGTCAAATCTAGTGACTGACTAGCCGAGCTGAGCTGATTGGTTGTGCTGAGCATGATGGTGCTGAATTGACTGGCCGAGCTGAGCTATTTGACCGAGCTAAGCATGAGGGGGAAGTCCAGAGAAGCACGAGTATTGAAGGTGTGCAGTCCCAATTGGCCGAGCTGAGATTGAAGATCAAGTCAGCTCTGTTGCTGAACGCAGCAAGAGAAAAGATAAGGAAGTGTTGCAGGATAACAGTACCAAGGTTGGGAAAGAAGCTCAGGTCAGCAGGGTAGAAGTAGTTTAGGTCGGCATGGCAGCCAAACAAAGAAAGAGAAAAGTTGAGAACGCTAAGAAAAAGGGAAGATCAGCTTAACAACACGATGTAGTTTTAACAATTAACAACATTCATTTATTCTTCGTAAATATTCGGCTAAGTGCCTTTGTTTTCTAATAACTTGGAGGATATGACAGAAAATTAGTATAAAACGGTAGATTGTATAGGTGAACATATGTAATTTTTTCTAAAAATTTCAGAGAATCAAAAAACGATTCTTCTGTCAGTTATCTCTTTTTGTATTCTTTTCTCCTCATTCTCTCTTCCTCTTCGTCATTATCTCTCTACAAATATGCAGATAATTGTTTTCTCACACCAATGTATATCAAATACGAAATATTCTATAAACCTAATAGCTAAGCTCAAAAGATTTTTTAAAATACATTGGGTAAGGACTCTGAAAATTAGTTTTTAGACCTAATTGCACCTGGTATCCATAATTTTCCACTAAGTTTTAAGTAGCATCTATACTTTCAGGAAACTCGCTTAGCAGCCATACTTATTAGGGAAATGGACACCTGACATCCTTGCTGACGCCATAAAGTCAATTTGCATTTATTTTTTAAGAGTTTATAGAAAAAATAATTCAAAAATAAATAAAAAACCTCACCCCCGCCCCTACCCCCACCCCCACTCCCCCATAGACCTCCCTCCCCTGCGAATCCATCTTCCTCCATCTTTCAACTAAAGAAATCAATCAGCGATCAGCATGTTAAATGGTGGAAGAATTCAAATGGCTTTTGGTGGTTTGAGAGCTTTCTTAGCAACATCAGAACAACTCTTCCAAACTTTCACTCCTTTGTTGAATCAACTTAGGATCTTTCTTAAACTCCTATGTCTTTGTCAACTCCCAAAGCAATTCCTCATGACAATCCTCTCCCATATTCACAAGATCGATGCAACAAGGCGGCGAGATAGGTTTATCATAAAAAAAAACCAAACACAATTCCTCGACCACATTCATCATTAACATGATTAGCACATTCCTCCAAGAATTCTCTGTAACTAGGACATTTTTCCCTAGGGGGCGCTTTGGGATGTTCTTGTACTCCCCCGGGGGTATTTTTGTCCCTGCGGCGCAGTGTTTGAAGACTTCCATGCTTCGATGGTTGGGCTGGTGGATCTAGCTCCTTGGCATTTGATGTTACTCTAAGAATCAGTATGAAGGAAATCGCCAACAATAAATGGGAACTCCGGCGTCCGGCGGTCATGGTGGTTGTGGGATGTGGTTGTGATCAGATAGGCTTAAGGTGAAAGATTTGGAGGGTATATGTAGAGCGATGTGGTTCTTTGGTTAATTATCTAACGGATCTGTAGGATGGGGAAGAAAAGATGGAGGAATATGGGGAGGAAGAAGATGAAGATGGAGGAAGAAGACGAAGATGAAGAAAGATGAATTCGTAGGAGAGGGAGGTCGATGGTGGGGGTGGGGGTGGGGATGGAGTTTTTTATTTTTGAATTATTTTTTCTATAAACTTTTAAAAAATAAATGCAAATTGCCTTTATGACGTCAGCAAGGATGCCAGGTGACTATTTTCCCCAATAAGTATAGCTGCTAAACGAGTTTCATGAAAGTATAAATGCTACTTAAAACTTTATAAAAAAAAGTATGGATACTAGATGCAATTAACCCTTATTTTTTAAACCAAAGGCAAAATAGTTATTAGTTATATATGAATTAAAAAGATGGCGGCCACTATCGGCGACGGTGTAAGAGAAGAAAAACGGAGAAAGAAGAAAAATGAGGAAGAAACCGCTGAGTTTTGCGAGTAATCGATATTTAGCAAATTAACAGGAGGAAGAAATTGTTGATTTTGCTGCCAGAGATACAAAGTGGAGATTTTCTTTCTATATTATATGAATTTCATTCTTATAGTATTGATTGTGATGATGTTATGATGTGATGATGTTATGGATGTTAGTGATGAAATTAGTGTTAAAACATGTAACCATTGTTAGAGACATAGTAGAGGCTATAGGATGGATTTGGATGCAATCTCAGTGTTTTAACAGGCAAAAATCACAAAAAATTTCGAGTACACAGGTGGCGCGGCCTTCCCACTAGTGAGTGGGCCTGTCGAGCTCAATTGTGTGAAAATGATAAGATTTCTTGGTTCATTAGTCTTCCGCATTTGCACAGGGTTTGGAAAAAGATCGGATCGTTTTACGATTTGATGTACACAGTCTTATCCTACACTTTATGCAAGAGATTGTTTCAAAAATGTGTAAAAATGATGTATTTTATAAATGCTGAAATCTCAACAGGTGCTGATGAAGCCGGATCTTCACCAAAGGTCTAAGATGACCTCAAATAAACGTCGTCAGTTGGATTGAAGAATATAGGTGGAATAGCTTCCTGGAAATCCTACACAAAGAAGCACAAATCAGAGGTCCCGGGGGTGTGGCCCCGGATAAAACCCTCCGACGCTCAAGTTAGTTTGGTCATTTCTCATTGAGAATATAAGTTGGTATGTGGAGTTAGAAAGTTCTCACCGTTCTTGACTGATGAGAAAATTCAATGTCTTAGCTCCAGGAGAGATGGAAATGTTTTTTCCCCTTCTTGATCTCTGTTAGCTTGCTTTTATTAGTTTTTCCCGCCCTCTGCCTCTGATAGCGGATAAGACGTTTGTTTGGAGCAGAAAACCTATGACGCCGTAAGTCTACTGATGTGACTGGTAGGTCTGCGGATGTGACTGGTAGGTCTGCTGACATGACCTTGGCGTGTATAGGCTGAACAGCCCGACGTGTACTCTTTCTTTCAGCTGCACTTTTGCTTGATGGTCCCACGATGTAATGCTGCGTTTGACTCCTTTGCTGAAGTGCAAAACCAAGCTTTGCCGAAGTGCGATGTCGAATCTGGCCGAAGTGGTTCAAAGCGTAGCACTTAGGCTGAGGCTAAGGTTGAAGTTGGTGCCGAGGTACAAACCTTAGGCATATTCTCTGATAATAAGATGAATGCTATGCGTTACAGCCAAAGTGCAATCAGGCTGAACAGCAACGCCTTATGTGCCGAATTGCAGGAGTTATACACTTGCACAATATCTGCAATTGACCGTCGTTGACTAACAGACGATTATTTCTGGTTTATCAGGTGCCCTCGCAATATTTAAAAAAACATGATATATTGTTTATTTACATTTAGTTTTCTATAATCTAGTAGTTAAATATATTCATAGAAAAGATGATATATCAAATGTATCTAGTTTTCTAGAATTCATTGGTTAAATATATTTAACCAACGTGATATATTGTTTTATTCGTATAACTAAATTTATCATATTTTCAATGTTTCAAGCTTATCACAATCATATACGAAAATGATGATGCATCATCTGTAGGTTGTATCAAGGTAGGGTTCTTTCGATCCAGTCAACGCCAATTAATTAGGTTTGTTCTCATAGTATTTGTTGGCTTATGTAACAGTTTTGACCCTTGAATATGTCTCGTCAGCAGATGGGCGGGTAACTTTCTCTGTTAGATCTTGCATCAGAAAACTGATCTGAAGATAATCTTCATTTTTCAATGATATCATTGCAGGCTGTGGGTAAGATCAATTTACCAATTATATTTATTATTTATTAAATATGGAGAGGGCGCGTCTTGGAGCAACTGATAAGGTTGATGATTTGTGACATTGAGGTAAAGAGTTCGAGCCGTTGAAACAACCTCTTGCATAAAGTATTGGGTAAAGTTACGTCCATCAGAGCACAAATCGGTCCGGCTCCTCTTCGGACTCTGCATAAACGCATGAGCGTAGTTCAATTGGTACCATTCCCAGGGACTCACCCATCCTAGTTCAATTGGTATCAAGTTTAGTTTGGTTGTGAAATGTTTCATAGAGCCATCAAATTTGAAAGCTTTTCATTCATCCTTTTGTGAATCATAATTCTTTCAAATAACATGGTGAAAGAACATAATTGATAATGAAAATAGTCATTCTCCCATGACATCATGAAAATTAATATTCATAGTATGTAACGACTGATATGTATACTGTACCTACCGTAGTCTGATTCCCATCAAAATATAAAATAAACACTAAATAATGCAAATTGTCGGTTAGACATACATTTTAAATAAACGAAACATGCATTTCACCCAAAATTTCTCCACATAAATTGCAAGTAGGGATTGCATATCAAGATATTGCAGGTAGAGATTTCATCAAAATTTATACTAGTAAATGAGTAATTATCCAACATTAATTTTATTATTCATTAACGGATAAAGAGTAGAAAAGTGTTGAAACTTGGTTTTACATAACTTGAGTACTATATCCACTCAAAAACTTAAGGCAATATATAACTCCATATTTTTTTTCTCAAAGTAGGTGATGTGGGACAATATTTTCAACACCCGCCCTCACGTGACAACGTGACTTAACATACACACGTGCTTTAAAACATCCTCAATCACAAACCATAAGCCATGACTTGGGTGAGGGGAGACAATAAATAGTAAATCATGGGTCAGACATCCTCAATCACAAACCATAAAACATCCTCAATCACAAACCACAAGCCAGGACTTGTGTGAGGAGAGACAATAAATGGTCAATCATGGGTCAGACACCCTCAATCACAAACCACAAGCCAGGACTTGGATGAGAGGAGACAATAAATGGTCAATCATGAGTAAGACAATGCGTGAATCTACATTTTTAAAAATACTTTGATACCATGTTGAAACTTAGGCTTACATGAGGTGAAGTTCACATCCACTCAAAATCTTAAAACAATGGGTGGTCGTACATCATTCTCCTTAACCCATATAATTTTTCTAAAAAGCTCGATGTGAGACAATATTCTAAAAAAAGAAAGAAAGATATCGACATGTTTGCAAAGATTACACGGTTGAATACCTGAAAGTCCACCCGTTGATGTAATTTTTACTACTTAATGACAAATTATTGAAATATTAACTGTTATACATTGTTACTCATTTTCTATATTAAATTTTGCGGAAATAAACCTCATTTTCTATATAAACACTTGGTATTTGGTTTGAACAATTTACCACAATATCAAAGAACAATACACATTTGTCATGGAAATCAAAGATACTCTCCCCTATTCACTCCCCATTTTCTGCATCATCCCAGTCCTTGTGCTTTTGTTCTCTAAGCTATCAAACAACAAGAAAAAGCTTCCACCAGGACCGAAAGGTTTTCCTATCATCGGAAACCTTCTTGCCGTTGGTGACAGACCCCATGAATCACTAAGCAAGTTGGCCAAAAAATACGGCCCCCTAATGACCGTGAAACTTGGCATGGCCACCACAGTCGTCGCGTCTTCGCCCGATATGGCTCGTGAAATTCTCTTGAAGAATGACCAGGCCTTCCTCGGCAGGTGAGGAGAGCTTTGTCGTCTTGAATGAAAAAAAAAAAAAAAACTGATTCCAGCTTTGCTTTTTTTTTTTCTTTTTTCTCAATTCGTACAACAACAACAATTATACTCATTATATCCTAACAATAGCAAAAAGCTATACATATAGTATAGAATATAAAGTCTAATTGGCATCATCTTTAGGTTTTATTTATGCATGCTTGCAAGTAAAAATACATGGTATTTTCGGTTGTGTTGGTTTCCTATTTTCACATGTGTGCACATTAGAAAATGGACTTCTCATTCAAGACTTCTAATATTGGTGACCGGCTGCAGGCTGGGGGATATCATGAATCTAGAGAGTGTGATTAATTGACCGTACATGATTTCTTTTGATAAGTCCATATAATCTGAATTTGATTATGAGTGGTTTTAGTATGGTCTATGAATAAGCAAGAAGGAATATGAACGTCAACGGTTGGCTATGTTTAACAGAGAGGCACAACCTCCATTTGTTTATCTCTTGCTTATGGATTCATGTAACTGTCATAATTTTTTTTGTAACTATTGAAGAAATTAGAAATATATTGAAATGGTCCAAGTTGCAAAATGTGGTTAGCAACATACTTTGAGCTAAGTTATAATTAGTTTTCATTAATGATATATGAAAACTAATAAACTCTTGATTATCTACTTAACGAGTAGATGATTTTAGGGTTTGAAATCACTTAATTACGATACCGGGTGAATGAGAGATTAATGCTCAAGTTATGGATAAAATAATTTGAAAGTCGGTTGCTTAACCGTAATTCAAATTTGAAAATCAGTTACTTAACCGTAATTCAAATTTGAAAATCGGTTACTTAACCGTAATTCAAATTTGAAAAGCGGTTATCTAATCTAACGATGGCAATATGATCCGACGGCTGTGGTTAAATTGTTAATTAACCACCTTAATCGATTTTTTCCTATAAATAGTGGCCTAGCTGACCTCTGGTCACTTACTTTGAATCCGATTTTCTCCTCCTCTACATACACGTGCTCTTCTCCTCTTTTCTTCTTCTACATTTTGCATCAAGTCCGAGAAGTTCAGGGCATCTTACAGGTTCGTAGAGTTCATATACTGCAGAACCTCTCGTCTGAACTGACTTCCGTTGTATCCTGAGAGACGATTGCTCCATTCGGTTGGGCACAGTATATCAGAGCAATACGCTTGAGGACAGAGTCCTGGACTCACCTCGGATCTCTGCTCAGTAGAGCGTGAAGGTTATTGTCGAGCTGAGCTCTGCTTTGTGCTAAGCCCAGCTGATCGTGGGGTAGCGTAGCATTGTTGTTGTACAGTGTTGTCGAGATGAGCTCTACTTCGTGCTGAGCTTTGCCATTTGGCTGAGAATATTCGTTGTTCTGCAATACTGTCGTGCTGAGCTTTGCTTTGTGTTGAAGTCGGCTGAAGCGGCTGAAACCACAACCGTTGTCTGTTGTGCTGAGGTGCCGAGGTCGGCAGGTCGGTGATCAGCCCAGAACGCAAATACAATTGCACTGACGGGACTGATCTGGTATGTCTGATCAATCTGACTTTAGTTCATCTCGGCTGAAAGGCTGATAGCACAGAACTACTGTTCTGAAGTGCTGTTCAGTTCAGGTCGGCAGGTCGGCTGACTGTTCAGAACGGAAACTCAATTGCGCTATCTGAACTGTCTTGACTTAGCAGATCAATCCATCCTACCCTGAGCTCGGCAGGTCGGTCACTCGGCAGGTCGGTCACTGCTATACAGAACTCAATTTTGTCTGAATTGAATTATTCCCAACAAAAACTACCATAATTTGAAATCGTGAATCGGCAACTAGCCGATACTATAATAATTTAAGCCGTATAGACTAATACATAGAATAATCACGGTGAACTCTACTGCTCTAAATACATCAAAACTTTTAATAAGTTTTATGATATCTAGTAATTACTCATCTAACATTTAGTCAAAAACCTACTAACATACAAGGTACGTTCGTAACACTTATACCATTTTAATACTGATCGGTCGCACTTAATTATATGTTTACCTTAACTCCTTGCATAAATTCTGATATTCTTAAAGGTTTTATATCGTGTTTGTATTTCTATAGAACTGACCCGTCTGTTACTACAGGCCAGTCCCAGACGCGATAACCGGACAACTCGACTATGAAGTGACTCTAGCATGGATTTCCGGTGGCCAACACTGGAAAAAACTCCGAAAACTCTGCAACACGGAGCTCTTCACAACCCAAAGGCTCGATGTTTTACGAGGCTTGCGACATCAAATGATGGAAAATGTGATCAAAACAGTTGGGGAAGCAAGAGAAGCAAGAGAAGCCATCAACATTCCCAAGTTAGCGTTTGTGACGGCGTTGAACTTGCTGTCGAACATGATTTTCTCCGGTAATATTCTTGATCCGGCATCGGCGGAGGTAGATGAACTCCAGCAACTGATACAGAAGATTATGGAGCTTGCAGGTAGGCAAAATTTATCTGACGTTTTCCCATTTCTAAGGCCGTTTGATCTTCAGGGCATCAGGAAAAATATCAAAGTTTCTTATGATCGTTTGAGGGAGTTGGTTGAAATGAGCATCGATGAAAGAAAGAATCATAGGGCTTCTAAAACTCACAGGAATGATGATTTCTTGGATGCTTTGCTTGATTATAGTGAGCAACATGGGCCTCAGGAACTTGATCGTCGGGATATCAGATTACTGCTGATGGTAAGTCTATAATTTTTTTTTTTTTCAATGACATATCTATCAAAATTGGAGGATGAGATGTCCTCACCGCAGGAACCATCATCATCTTCACCACCGTCCAACACGTGATAGCAGGAGATGGTGAGCTAGATGCGGGTGACCCTCATTTACCCTTACCGCCCCTGCTGCCACGTACGGGGCGGTGGTGAAAAGGGTGATGGTTCCGGCGTAATATCGCACTGGTCACCACGCGACACGTGGCAGCAGGGGGTGGATGGTGTGTTGAAAGAATAGGCACACACAGAATCGGTAAAATTGCGGGAACAACAAAAAAAACTTTCATTAAACCTGCAGTACTTTTACACAACTAGACTCCAACTTCCTTACCTACAATTTCGGACCACTACGTAACCCATTTTGCATGCAACGCATGCTTCGGTCAACCCCTACAAACTAGGACTCACAACTGCACACTACTACAACCTTATCACTAAATAACAACCAAAGATAATTACTAAACCCTTAGGATAAACATCAAACTAAAAATAGGATAACACTGGTGTTGCTGCGTTAACACCCCCTCTCAACACCAACTTCCGTCGTCTTCTTTATTCCAAGAGCGCTGCAAACTACTGCTAACTTGCTGCCATTGAAAGCTTTTGTGAACACATCAGCAATCTGATTGTCAGTTGTAACATGACGTAGTTCAATTTCTTCTTGCAGAACCTTTTCTCGGATAAAATGATAATGTACTTCCACATGCTTAGTTCTTGCATGAAACACTGGATTTTCAGCCAACTGTATACTTGACAAATTATCACAATATAATGGAATTGGATAATTTATGACTTGACGCAAATCTTTCAATAGTTGAACCAGCCAAACACACTCTTGTGCAGCCATCGCAGTTGCTCGATACTCAGCCTCTGTGGTTGATAAAGATACCGTTGGTTGTCGCTTACTACACCAAGATACTGGACTAGATCCAAATTTAAATATATATCCAGATGTTGATCTTCGAGTATCGCAATCTCCTCCATAGTCAGCATCACAATAACCGACTAGCTTGGCTTGGCTGTGATTTTCGAACATTATCCCAGCATCGAGTGTCCCTCTCACATACCTCAAAATTCTACGTACCGCCTCTAAGTGAGGTTTCTTGGGGGTCTGCATATAACGACTCACAACACCTACTGCATAGGATATATCTGGCCTTGTCAAAGTTAAGTAGATAAGGCTACCTACCATTTGACGATATGTCACAGCATCCTGCAAATCCTTACCTTCATATGCACATAATTTACTTCCTGGTTCCACCGGAGAGGGTGAGCTTTTACTTTCTATCATGCCAAATCGATTTAACAAGGCCGTTGCATATTTACGCTGATGTAGCAGAAGACCCGCTTTGGTTCGATCAACTTGCAGCCCAAGGAAGTGCTTAAGTTCACCAAGTTCTTTCATTTGGAATCGAATGGCTAAATTCTTTTTCGTTTGACTCACTTCTTCGTTTGCATTTCCAGTGATAATAAGATCATCCACATAAATTAGTACTATCACCACTTCTTCTTCGATGCATTTAACGAACACGCTTGAGTCTGCGTGAGTCACACCAAAGCCACTGTGTGTAAGAAATTCTGCAATCTTTCCATACCAAGCCCTTGGGGCTTGCTTTAATCCGTATAATGCTTTCCGAAGCTTGCACACATAATCCGGATGCTCCTTGCTTTGAAATCCCAACGGTTGGTCCATGTAAATCTCGCGATCTAGCTCTCCGTGTAAGAAAGCATTCTTCACGTCCATTTGCCAAAGTATCCATCCTTTGTTAGCTGCCAACGCTAACAATACCCTCACAGTGGTAAGCTTGGCCACTGGACTAAACGTATCATCATAATCTAGTCCATATTGTTGACAAAATCCCCGAGCAACAAGACGAGCTTTGTACCTTTCCACTGTACCGTCTGCCCGCTGCTTTAATTTAAACACCCATTTACACGAAATAGGCTTTGTGTTTGCTGGTTTTGGCACAAGCTGCCAAGTTTGATTTTTGTCTAGTGCTTCAAGCTCTTCTTCCATGGCTTTCACCCATTTGGGATCACTTGCAGCCTCCTCAAAGTCCTTCGGTTCTGACATATGAATGTCCTCAATTAAGACTGCATTGGCATACTTTGGATTCGGTTTCTTCACCCTCTCTGATCTTCTGAGAGTAGCATTTTGATCATTCGCTTCATTTCTTTCTTGAAGAACTGGTTCTGTGGCATGTTCTTCATTCTGCCCGTTTATATGTGCTTCAACTGGCCAGTCGTTTTCAGCACCTTCTTCTCTTTCGTCTACTGAGCTTTGCTCCCTTAGTTCAACACTAACATGTGATGGTTCTTTTATGGAATTAGAAGCTTCGGCCTTATTGCTATCCAGTACTTGATCAGTTTCGTCGGCTGCAATCCACCATGAAGATGCTTCGTCAAATACAACATTACGTGATGTATAGCACTTCCCAGTCATTGGATCACAACACTTCCAGCCTTTTCGTTGGTTATCATATCCTACAAAAATACATTTGACAGCCTTTTTGTCCATTTTTCCACGAGCATTAGCAGGTACAAACACATAGCATATGCAACCAAAAACTCGAAAATACTTAACTGAGGGTGTTGATCCCAGTAGCTTCTCAAACGGTGAGATCGATTCTAGTCTTTGTTGTGGCAGTCTGTTTATGACATATGCTGCAGTTGTCATTGCCTCCGCCCAAAATCGTCCAGGAACATTCTTTGCGTGGAGCATGCTGCGACATACTTCGGCCAAGTGCCTATTCTTACGCTCAGATACACCGTTTTGTTGTGGTGTATTAGCGCAAGTAAGCTGTCTCCTTATCCTCCATTTTTGAAGAAACACATTAAATTCATCTGACAAGTACTCTCCTCCATTGTCAGTACGTAAGCATTTGATTTCTTTACGCACTGCTGCTTCGGCCTCACTCTTAAATTCTCTAAATTTGCTAAAAGTCTCAGACTTCTCTTTCATGAAGTATACCCAAACATAACGTGAAAAATCATCAATAAAGGTTACCATGTATCTCATTCCTTTAATTGAGGCTTGCTTGACAGGACCAAACACATCCGAGTGTACTAGTTCAAGAGCCTCTTTTGCTCTATACTTCGACTCACCATATGGAAATTGGTGTGCTTTTCCATACTGACACCCAGCACACACTATGTCCGGTTTAACTTCAAGTGAAGGTAGACCTTTTAGCATTGACTTCTTCATCATCACAGCTAGCTTATGGTAACTTACATGACTCAACCTCATGTGCCACAACTCCGCAGTCTCGGTTTTGCTAGTTTTGTTTACATAAGCTTCTCCAACGGACAATACATAAACGGATTCAACCTTTTTCCCTTCTATTACTGGTTTTTCCTTGATCTTGAGATCATGATAAACCTTTACATCTTTTGGTCCAAACAGAACATGATGACCCATTGCGGTTAATTGAGCAACAGACAATAAATTCTTTTGCATACCTGGTACATGATAGACATCCTCAAGCGATACAATTGTTGTGTTTTCACGTGGTTGAACCTCTGATTTTCCGACATGGGCAATCGGCAACCTTGCATTGTTTGCAGTGATCACTACTCGCTTTCCTTTATATTCTGCTATGTCTCGCAGCTTCTCCATATCACCTGTCATGTGGTTTGAGCAGCCGGAATCAACAATCCAATCGGATTTAAAGTTTATCCGATTTGATACAACATTAGCGAAAGCAAACTCGTTTGATTCATCTGCACAGTCTGCTTCATCTACAGCTAGCAAGGCTTCCGCATCCCATTCTTCTTCAACGTTCGACGTTGCAGCATTACTTTCAATCACTTTCTTCCGTGACCAACACTCTTTCGCTCGATGCCCCTTTTTCCCACAATGAAAGCATTTACCTTCAAACCTTCTTTTGCCACCTCCATTCTTCGGACTATATTCCTTGTGACAATTTCGGTTTCCCTCTTCTTTATGCCTCTCATGAGAGCTGGATTGGTGCTTTGCGTGCCACTTATTTTTGCCGGCGTATAATGCTTGTTCCTCACTTCTCATGGACATAGCCCCCATTTGTTTGGCTAGGGCCTCTTGACCAGCCAACAAATTCTCAAACTCTACAAGTGATGGTTGACTAGGCCATCCCTGTACTGCGGCTACAAAACCTCTAAACTCGGGCTTTAGTCCATGAATAATGATTCTTTTCGTTCTTGTGTCCCCAATTGGTGCTTCTGGATCCAATTCTGAAATCTCCCTGCACAACGTCTTCACTTTGTGGAAATATTGAGGGATAGTTAAATCTCCTTGAGAAACTGTTAGTAATTCGCTTTCCAGCATTTGCAGCCTTGTATCATTCTTCTTTGAAAAAAGCTTGACAAGGGTATCCCACGCAACCTTCGGTGTGCTTGCGTCTCTGATGTGTTCCAACACATCATCCTCAACAGTCGTCTTCAAGGCGAACATTGCTTTCCCGGCCTTAATTTTCCATTTACGCAAGGTTCCAGTTGCATCGTCACTTTCTGGTGCAGTGACTTCACTTCCATTAACCACTTCCCACAAGTCTTGTCCTTGCAAATATGACATCATACAAGTGGACCAAGAATTGTAATTTTGGTAGCTCAATTTCTTGATACCACCAGCAACTTGCATTTCACTCATTTTTGTGTGAATGGTTAATTGAGATTTCAGAATTTTTGTGTATCGTCGCTCTGATACCAGTTGTTGAAAGAATAGGCACACACAGAATCGGTAAAATTGCGGGAACAACAAAAAAAACTTTCATTAAACCTGCAGTACTTTTACACAACTAGACTCCAACTTCCTTACCTACAATTTCGGACCACTACGTAACCCATTTTGCATGCAACGCATGCTTCGGTCAACCCCTACAAACTAGGACTCACAACTGCACACTACTACAACCTTATCACTAAATAACAACCAAAGATAATTACTAAACCCTTAGGATAAACATCAAACTAAAAATAGGATAACACTGGTGTTGCTGCGTTAACATGGTGAGGCTAGATGAATGTCATCAGCATCTAGCCTCACCACCACCCCCTACTACCACGTGTCGCATGGTGACGAATGAGGTGAGGGAAAAGTGGGGTAGGAGATCTCATCCCGGGTAAAAACTACTGAGATGTCTGATAGTTATCTATTAACCGACCATGACTATAAAGTTTGTCTAGCTAAGGTGATTAAATTTATTCCTCTTCATCCACAGGAAATGTTCATCGGCGGCACAGACACCACAGCCACCACATTAGAATGGGCAATGGCAGAGCTCCTCCACAATCCACCTGTATTGGCAAAGGCAAAAAAAGAACTTACAGAAACTTTTGGACCATATGGCTTTGTTAAGGAGCAGGACGCCCTGAAACTTCCTTATCTAGATGCAATTGTAAAGGAAACACTAAGGCTTCACCCTACAGCACCACTTCTTTTACCACATAGTCCTCAAACAGATGTACAAGTTTGCGGTTTCCACATTCCAAAGGACACAAGAGTTTTCATCAATGTTTGGTCTATATCACTAGACACGACTTACTGGAAAAATCCTACCAAATTTGAACCAGAAAGGTTCGTGGGTTCGGAATTTGATTTTAGAGGAAGGCATTTAACGTTCACACCATTTGGTGCCGGGCGTCGAATTTGCCCTGGTTTGTCACTTGGAACTAGGATGGTGAGCTTACTTTTGGCAACATTGGTACATAATTTTGAATGGCAACTTCCTAACGGGATGGCCCCAAAGGATTTGGACATGACTGATAAGTTTGGAGTAACTCTTCAGAAAGCTATTCCACTACTTGCAATACCTGTTGCATGTTCAAAATCTTGAAGATTTCATTTTACTTCTATGTGTACTGGAATTCCTAAATGCAGAGGAGGAGAATGTAGATACCAAATAATGGAATCATGGTTTTTTTTTTTGTTTTGATATGACTACCAGTTTGGTTTGCTCTTGAACATTGTATCAAAATTTTAGTATTGGCAGGGAGTGTTCCCAATTCTAATTTTCTTATCTATCAACTACTTTTACAGATCACCCACTTGAGAAATTATAAGTGTAAAAGTGAAGGGCCAAAAGATACCAGATTTACATGATGCGATCAATTCGATCTGTATCATGCACAAAGAAAAGATTCTTGCTATTGTGAGAAAAACATTAGTAGTGGTGTTAACGAACCGAACCGAAACGAATATTAGGTTTTCGAATTTGGATCCGTTTAGCTGAACGAACTATTTGACTCGGTTCGTTTAGCGTAACGAGCTTTAAAATTGGTTCGAGTTCGGCTCGATAACACTATAATTGTTTAAACGAGCCGAACAGTTCATAAATAGTTCGACTAGTTTTAGTAAATGAATCCAAACATGTATTCGAATTCGACTCGTTTAAGTAAAATTAACGAACGAGCTCAAATTAAATTCGAATATTTCGCGAACTGTTCGGTTCGAGACATAAGACTGTGAAATCAACATGTACTCCTCTATCTACATATTTTATATTTAGGTTAGTGGAGTTTATTATTTCATACATTACAACGCGTTTCAATACGCTTTAATAATAAATTGTTGTTAAACCAAAGTTTAAGTTTTGATGATTTGCACAAGTTTGTACTTCGAACGATGGATTAGGTGCCTTATGTAATGTGGTTGGAAGTCAGTATACTTCGAACGCTTACATTAGGCACTTCATGTGCCTTGGTGAATTCCAGTACACTTCGAACGCCTGCATTAGGCGCTTCATGTGAAGTGTATGGAAGCCCGAACACTTCGAACGCCTACATTAGGCGCTTCATGTGTTCCATTTGACTTGAACTTCTATACATCCTTGTGTTCTTTACACTTTGCAAAGTTTTTATTTTTCCTTAAAGAACACACCCAAGTATTGGCTGCAGTCAAAAACGAAAAATATCCAGAAATTATCCATACTTGGTGAACACACTATTCAACCCCCCTTCTAGTGTGTTCTAAGGGACCTAACAATTGTGTCAAACATAGAATTGATATATGTTAAGAGTATAGGGAGCGGCTATTTTTGCACCCCAATATTCTTATCCACCATTTTTTCATAAAGTATTTTTTATGCAGACTAAATTACCCTTCCACAACAGTACCTATGAGCTCAATATAAAAAATGTCGTTTGAAGAACCAGCAATCCTCTTTAGGCCCTTCCTCAGTTCTTCTCCACCCCTCAACCCCCTCCCCCACGAGGTATTACGCTCTCTTTTAAGGGTGACTAGTTCTAGACAAACCTCCTCGCTGCACCCTTACTTCCTTTATCACTGAACGGTCATTTAAGGACCATAGCTGGTGATCTAGGCTGTTTCTCAAGTGATGGTGCAAATAAAGTGTAGGAGGACGTGGCAATAAAGATATAAAAATTACGAAAAATTTACTGGACGAGTCAAAATTGAGCATATGCAAATACAGAATCTTGGTGGTGGAAAGGTGAGGTGCAAGACAAAGTAAAAGTCAAGAGAACTAATTATAAGGCAATTCAATGTTATAGGAATCAAGAGAATAAGAAAAATATAGGATGTCTAAGAAAGACACTATACAGGGTGTGACTGAAGTCAAACCAAAAGCGTGTCTGATGATTTTTGTAAGCAATGGGACAGAAAGAAGGTAAAAAAGATGTGTATAAAATTTTTAAAGCGAGAGAAAGGAAGACATGAGATTTAACGCAGGTTAAATACATTAAAGACGGAGTTAGCAACATATTAATAGAGGAAAGGACAATACAAGATATATGGAGAAGATACTTTGATAAACTTTTTAATGAATTAGTGAGAGATAAACTCGTACCGAGCGAGTTTTGTAACTCTAACGATAATAGAAACTTAACATATAGTATAAGAATCTGATTGGCAAATGTAGAAGATGATTTGAAAATGATGAAAAATAGTAAATCTATTGGATTCAACGATATTCAAATTGAGAGTTGAAAATACCTATGGAAAGAAGGTATTATAACAACACAACAACAACACAACATTACCTCATTGTCTTAGAGGCTCCTGCTTATGGCGAGGTATGAGGGGTCGGATGAACGCAACCATACCCATGTGTTAGAAACACACAGAGGTTGTTTCCCATTGATCCATAATGAAAATTGCGTGTCGATCAACTGCTACTTCACAATATAAGAAACACAGTCAATTTAGTGAGTCATTTTGCTTTATTCTATCATATTCAAAAGTCAAGAAAGAGTGTCCCTTAACTCCATTGAAAATGGAAAGAAATAAGGTATTATGTGGCTCACAATTAAGACTTACCATCAATTGATATCATAATTTATAGTCTCTCCCTTAACGAGAGAAAACCATTGAATTCAGACCATTAATCATTGATACATTTTCCATGTCATTACACTAATACTTACATAATCATTGCATGGAAGACCTTTCTTTGGGAGCTAGCATCAATACAGGTATGTATCACTTTACCTTCTTTATCAAAGAAACATATCACGAGCCCAGGAAAACACACCATTAAATTTTTAGATGAAGAAATGTTTGACTTTGTTTCACGAACAAACTTTTCTTCATCAATCCCTCACCCCCCTTTTCCAAAAAGAGATTCACGGCTCTTTCATCGACCTAACAAGCAACCACTCATACATTGTGTTCTCGTGACACTCATTAACGTGCCCATTTTACGACCACCTTTCATATATAACCATATAACACAACAAAACATTAGCATATTATTGAAAAATCAACTTTCATAAGTCATATAGTTGATCAAGAAGCTAAAATGGACAAGGGTTTTCAAGCATTCCACAAGAAGGATCATTTTGTGGACATCCATGAAGTGGTGCCCGAAGAAGAAGAACAAGAAGAGGAGGAGGAGCAGCGTGACGAAAATCGATGCCGGAACATAGAAACAAAGAGACCTCATAGACAAGTGTCACTAGAGACAGGGTTTTCAGTGCTTAGAGGAGAGTCTAAAAGAAAAGATGAAAAAACTAAGGTGCTCACAAGAAGTGGGAAAAGTCTTGGAGATTTTAAAACATTTAAGGTGGGTGTAGAAGGAAAGAGAAAAGATTTCAACAAGTTCAGAACAAAATCTGGGCTTTCTAGACAAAACTCAGCAGCATTGCCAAGAAGAGAGAGTGGGATTGGTAATCAAAAAGTTGATCAAAGTGGAGGGCTTGATGAGTTTGTTAATCAAAGTGTTCCTGCTGGGAGATATTTTGCTGCTCTTAGAGGTCCTGAGCTTGACCAAGTTAAGGTAATGTTTATGTGCTTTGTGAATATATGAATCTTGTCTGAATTTTAATTTGATCAATTGATGAATTGTTAGTCATCTATCATACTGTTACTAATCATCTACTAGTTAGACATTAGTCAATAAAAAATAAGGCAGAGGTAAATAATATACTTGGTCTTTTATTTTAAACGTCATGTCTATTTATTTGATACCGTTGGGATATACTGGGTATGGTTGATTGAGTGACTATCCACCGACATGATATTCATGATGTAGTTTCCGTTATCATGTCTAATATGTTAGTCATTTATCATACTACTATAGACCATCTAGTCTTTTGATTTGAGAAAACTATTTTGTTTACTGTTAATATATGATACCCATGTTTTGGTTTATTTATGTGAATTAGAGAAATCATATAAGTACTATTTGAGAGGATAGTATACAACAACAACATTATCCCATTGTCCTAGAGGCTCACGCCTATAACGAGGTATGAAGGGATTGGATATATGCAACTATACCCATGTGTTAGAAACACACAGAGGTTGTTTTCCGATGACCCATGATGAAAATTGCGTCAAGCTTTATCGATCAACTGTTACTTCACAATATAAGGAGCGCAGCCAATTTAGTGAGTTCATTTGGCTTTATTCCACCATATTCTAAAGTCAAGAAAGAATGTGTCATTGACTCTATTAGAAATGAAAAATATTTGAGGTGATCGTATAGAAACACATATTACTATTTTTGAAAAGTAAACAATATTTTTGGAACAAACTTAAAAAACTATAACAATATTTTTTATTAAATTCTTAGTACTTGCTCATGGGTCATCATTAAACATTGACATGAATCGTTTCATTCAAGAGCTAATAGGACTCATCTAGTAGAACAAATCCCACAAACATCATGGGTGACTCATGTTCGGCTAATATCGTTATTATACCCTTTTGCAAATATAAGCGTCCATGTTGTATCCTATGTGTGAATTATTTTACGTATTATATAACCCTCATAGTGTGTTACATATTGAATGGAATTGGAGAGTCTAAAATATAGTGAATGAGTTATAATAGACTTAATAACTCTGATGGTCATTTAATTCAGACTGGGCCATTCACGCTATGCGTTTTTCTCTTTTTAAAGTTGTTAGGTTAATGAAATACTGTGAATGGCCGATATTGACAGTTTTTCCTACTGAAAACAAAAGCAAACCACGTGCTAGATCCTATGTTTCCACACCTTGTATGGATCACTGTGTAAGTCTTCATACAACCTAGTATTAACGTTTGAACAATATTTGTGATGAAGAACTTGATCTTTTATTCATACTTTACAAAATCGATATACACCCTTTCTTATAGCTACACCTTCTATCCTAACCGGGTGAGATCTGAGGAGGTTGGAAAGGAGGTAAAATATGAGGCCTCCAATCACGTCCCGCCACGTGTAAAAAAATTGTCTTTTTTTTTAAAAAAAATTTGAATGTGGTGGGACCACTGACAATGTTTTTTACATGTGGCGGGACGTGATTGGAGGCCTCATATTTTGCCTCCTTTCCAACCTCCTCAGATCTCACCCGTATCCTAATATGGCAAGTACATTAATGCTAATTACTCATACAATCATGATCTCCTATAATCACTCTCAATCAAATATACAAGGAATCTCCTGGTATATTCTATTTATGGTATAACAAATATTTTACATTATTCAACACCTAGGAAGTTGTTGGACTCTTAATTTACATCTTCTATAATGCTCCTTCAGACTGAAGCGATGGAGACCCCTAGAACCGGTCTTTTCCTCCAAGCTTTACACTACGGTTTCTTCAAAATGGGTTATAGGGGTATTTAACAAATCTATATAGATCTAAATCTAGTGCGTGACAGATTCGAGGGTATACCTTCAAACTTTGTACCCTAACCTAGGACCCCTATTTTATCGCTCGGTAGGGTTTTATGGAAAATATAAAATAAGATATGTCTCAATTCAACGGGATTTTTCACTTACAAATCTACAAAAGATTTAAATCTAAGTATTCAAACCTTCACGCTGTGGATCGGCTGCCACTATGTCAACCTAATATTCTCAACTATGGTATGCACCTGCCATGCGGGCGATAGAGTATTTCTTCCATTCCCTTGGGGAAATTCAGCCGGGTTTGAAATATGGTAGAATAAAACAAAATGTCTCACTAAATTGGTTGCGCTTCTTATATTGTGAAGTAGTAGTTGATCGATATACTTGACGTAATCTTCATTATGGGTTATCGAAAAACAACGCTTGCGTACATTCGAACCGTCCATTATATCCACCATATACGGAAGCTTCTAAGGTAATAGCGAAATAGTTCTTGTTGATGTAATTCCATTCCCAACTACACGCGGTCGCCAAATGGAAAATATGGGTCACAATGCATATAAACCACATGTAGGGACACTTGGTTCCTTGTTCAACTTTTAGCATAGATCCGAAAAGTAAAAAAAAAAAGTTATTTTCTTAAAAAATAACAAGAAAGAAGAAAAAGATGAGGAGGGGGAAATAACTGCTAGGAGCTGTTTACCCATATATGCCGAATGAAAATATCAGTCTAAATAGTAGAATTTGCATCACTTTGAACTCGACTTGAACCTTAAATTCCAATCAACTTTGAACAACTTTTATCAATCAAATAACTTATCGAGAACTTGCCCAAGATTTTCATGAGTTGGCATATGCATGGAACGAGCTAACACCACCCCCACTCACTCCCCCTCCCACTTGTCTTTTCTATAGGATCTTCCTTAAGAGTTTTTACTTCTCATCACGTAAAACATGTTAATATTTAGACGCCTAGAACTCTCTATATATCAATCAATAGTGTGCACGCCAAACACATTTGTCACGTCCTAAATATCTAAAATATTGAATACAAGACGAGGTACACTAATTGAATTGAATCTCCACCCTGGACCAGTCTCTGTCCTTTTGTTAGGCAATTAATTCTCCAGACTGCTATAGGTACAGTTCCTCATCTCTTTTTTCTTTTTTCTTTTTTGGTTGGAGGTTGGTGCAGGAAGGGGGGGGGGGGTGTCTATATTTACAGTTCAAGTTTGGCTAACCACGCAATTTTGCAGGACTCAGAGGACATACTCTTGCCCAAAGATGAGAAATGGCCTTTTCTCCTAAGGTTCCCAATTGGTTGTTTCGGGATCTGTTTAGGCCTAAGTAGTCAAGCCATCCTTTGGCGTGCACTCTCCACAAGTCCATCTACTAAGTTTCTCCACATCTCACACTCTATCAATTTTGCCCTCTGGCTATTCGCCTTAGCCGTCCTTGTAGCCATTTGCATAACCTACGCACTCAAATGTGCATTCTACTTTGAAGCCGTCAAAAGAGAATTCTTTCACCCTGTGAGAGTAAACTTCTTCTTCGCCCCTTGGATTGTGTGCATGTTCTTGGCCGTTGGAGCACCCGTTAGCATGGCACCGAACACACTTCACCCAGCCATATGGTGTGTTTTCATGGCCCCCATTCTGTTCCTTGACCTTAAAATCTATGGCCAATGGCTTTCAGGGGGGAAACGGCGTCTGTGTAAAGTGGCAAACCCATCATCACATCTCTCTGTGGTTGGGAATTTTGTTGGAGCAATATTGGCAGCCAAGGTGGGATGGAATGAAGCTGGCAAGTTCCTATGGGCTGTTGGATTTGCTCATTATCTTGTGGTGTTTGTGACGTTGTACCAGAGGTTACCGACAAGTGAAGCATTACCGAAGGAGTTGCATCCTGTTTACTCCATGTTTATTGCCACCCCAGCTGCAGCAAGCATCGCTTGGGGAGCTATATATGGTGAATTTGATGGCTTGGCTAGAACCTGCTATTTCATTGCCTTGTTTCTCTTCTTATCACTGGTTGTACGCATCAGCTTCTTCACAGGATTCAGGTAAGCTATCCCTCCACAGTTTCTTCCAGCCTGATCTGGCAGTCTATTCCACACGAAATTACAACATCAAAGTAGACTTGAATGATTTAGAATTACGTGGACCAATGAAGAAAAAAGATGTTTAAAATATGCCAATTCTCTGTATCTATTCACGCTTCTACTCTCACATTATAAGTTCATGAAAACATTATTCGGCAGTACAAATGAAAGTTGCTTGTTATGTTCTGCAGGTTTTCAGTGGCATGGTGGTCTTATACATTTCCCATGACAACAATAGCAATAGCAACCATCAAGTATTCGGAGCAAGCACCTTCAGTCATAAGCACAGGGCTTGTCTTGACACTTTCCTTCCTGTCATCCACAATGGTATCAGTACTGTTTGTATCCACACTTCTTCATGCTTTTGTTTGGCGTACGTTGTTTCCAAATGACCTAGCTATTGCTATTACCAAGCAAAAAATTGGGAAGCAGAAACCCTATAAAAAGGGCTATGACATGAAGCGATGGACAAAACAGGCCCCTTTATCACTTGTTTCTGCTATGAAATGGCAGAATTCTGCAAAGAAAAGCTCTGATGAAGAGAACTAGACAGGCAACAGCCGACTTGGAGACAAATCAATCCCAAATCGTCCAAACGGCATAAAGAGACGTGAGATCTGAACAACTTTTGCTTTGCAATAAATCTAGGTTCAACAAAGATTACGTATTCCACAATTTTAAGTAACTCAAAGTATCAGTGTTTGCACGCGAAGAAAATTTGTATGTTCAAATCAAGGAGCTGTATCATATCGCATGGCATCCAGATTGTGCCACCGGAAGTATCTGAAGAAAAAAAATTTGTTCCTGTACAACCATAGCCTATGACTTTATTCAGTAACTGACCTTTTCACCTCTGTGGGGTATTACAACCACAAGTTAGAGCTACTTTGCTAGAACTTTTAGCTTGGCACTGAAAGAATTGAATGCTAAACTTATCAGAAATTCAGGCTTTCATTTCACTGCAAAATGGAAATTAAGCTGACAAATTTTGACACTGAAAGAATTGGGAGGCATCCCGGCATTCTTTGGCACTCGGTCAAATCACGTCAGCGAAGCCCATAGGTCCTGAATAAACAAATGTCATCATGAATTTTCTGAGGACATGCAACATAAGGTGTTTTTTCTTCCCTCCAGTGCATTAAATGGCACTTCTCATTCGGTGTATTTCAGGCTAGTATATTTTGTTTTTTATTCTACATATTTGTGTTCATATGCATAAAAATACTTGAAAAAGCAAAAGTACAGGATAATAAGCAAAAAATACATAAAAAACATAAAAGCATACAACTACGAGATGCATTGAACTGGAGGGAAGAAAACCCTCAAAGCAAGCCAGTAATATTCTTTAATATACCTGCCGCTGCCAGACATCAAACCATCTTTAGATCTACTATTGCTGCTAAACTGAACCAGGTTACCTCCACTGCAGCAAGATGTTCCCTTAATCGCATGTTTTACCTACCAAAAAAAACAAAGGAATGTTATATTTGATGGTTAATAAGTATACCGTAATTTTCTGGAGGAGAAAGTGATGGTTAACCGCAAAATCCATGACTAGCAAATACATTGAGATACAAACCGAAGATACTTCTATAGAAACATTTCCAAAGGGCAGAAAGGTACCTGATCTTCATGCTGAAAAGAGTCCCATCTGTTCTCTTTTGAGCCCTTGTAAGAAAACAGTAGCACAATCAATAATCAAGAAACAATGTGGGAATCTTTTGACTACACAACAATTTCCTTTAGATCCTTCAATGTTGAGAATGGAGGCTGAACAATCAATAAACATGAAGGAAAATGACTACTGAACAATTATAACAAAAAAGCAAAAAAGAAAAGGATGAAACCTTCAATGTTGAGAATGGAGGCTGTTGTAGCTTAAGCTTCAATCCGGTGTTGGATTGGGTTCCAGAAGTTAGAGAGAGCTAATATTGACCAAAAAGGTAAAGATTCCAAGTCAAATTTTATCTTTGACACAAGTATAGTAACATTCTATACTTAGAAATGCGGCATTAGATATCTACACAAGGTGAACAGACAATGCATAATGAAGGTAAACCTTGTTGAAGAGATCAGTAGGTGGATTATATTGAACCCTCCAGTCTGTATGGAAATTAAACTCCTGTTATATAACCAAAGAAAATATCAGTAAACTGGAACAAATGGAAAACGAAAGTAGATAATAAAAGCTTTCTACCATTGGCACTGTGATGTCCCTTTTGCTATTCCGAAACACCCCAATATCTCCTTTACTTGAAAGTATCTGTATTGAGAATACTAGTTAGAAACTACCATTAAGATGACACAAAGCAGACGAGAAGTTCCAAGTGTCCTACCTTTTTATTAAGAAGGAGAGCTCTAAATTTATGAGATGACTCGGGCGCCTCTAGCTTTGATGTATGAGGCGCTGTAGATCTACAAGAGGGAAAAGATAACCACCATAAATGAATGTGTACATTTAGGCAATTAAAGCTTTCCACCAGAATAGTTAACAAGTGAGAGCAATAATAGCTTGACTAGTTCATATACATGAAAAGGATCTATGGAGAAATCTTGATTGCATGTACAGCGATGTCAAAGAAAGACACTTACCAAAAAAAATGTACAAAGAAAGACGAAACATGTGTAAAAATAACATAAAACACCGAGGATGATCAACAATTGCTGCAAATAAAAGTAAGCTAAGCTTGATATATCAACAAATTAGACCAAACCTAAAATGCTAAAAAAATCATCTTGCAAGAGAAAAAATGACACCAAAAAAACTAAAGAGAATAACCAGGTTTAATAGTTAAATTAACATGTGAAGGTTGCATTAAGTCTTGCAAAGGTCAAAAAAATAAATTATTACCTTTTACTTTCAGCTTTAAATCCTGTGGTACCGGTAGTAGCAGAACTCTGTGATTCCTGAAACAAGTTTACACGTTCCATAAAGAATACAAGAATATAGTGATCTCATAGATCGCAACTACAGGCAACATTGTTGAGTATAACACGGAAAATTACATCCACCGTCCGAGAAATCTTTTTAGAGTCGACAGTCATAATGCAAGCATTCTACACAGAAAATGAGCAAATAAAGGTCCTTCAATTACTTGCGCTTCACATATCATACAAATGCAAGTAAACATGTACAGGAGGGATTAAACAACAAACCAGCGGTTCATAAGTTCCTGTTATTTAGCCAACCTTAGTATAATTGCTGCCAGATGTTGATGTCATTGGAATCGCTGAAGGCTGTTGCATAGCCCTCGCAGATGTCTTCAGGTGAAACTCCTGGGAAAAGATGTCACATAACAAAATTCAGTTCCCAAAAATACCTCAGGTTAGATTCGCTTTCAATTATTATTCCTGATCCGCTAATTTAATATTCCCAAGTCATGATTAGTAAATAACCAATCCCAAAATAACTTTATTCAAAAGCAATCAGAAATAAACATAAAGTAATTGTAGCACAAAATTACAAGGAAACACAGACAAGAAGCAAGTGAAGTTTAAAAGTTCAAGAGTACAACACACCTGAAAGGATGGAACTCGTGGAGCGCTTCTTTTTGGAAGAGACAAGGAAGGAGCATCAAGTATCTGCAATATTTTTAGAAATGTACATACCTTGGGTGACAAAAAACGAAAATGGTACAGCTGAGGCATCTTACTGATGATCGAATACAAACCTTTCTGTTTAATGGAAGAGCTTTAAATCTACGAACATTTGACATAAAGTTTTCTGTTTCACCAACAGCTTTAGGTCTGAAATGAAAACATCAAGGATCATTTCATCCCTGAATCAGTTAAATATACATCAATACGACTGCAGAAAGAAGCGTAGAGCACCTTGTTCTCTGTGCCCTGTGAGCTGTTTCAAGGTCAGGCTCTCTAGGAATTGTAAGCCTTGTCTTGGCCTGTGTAGTACTCCCATCAGCATTTCCGTCCTACAAGGTAAACACCATGCATACAAATTCTAAATGAAGAACACGGCTGGCGGCTGAGAAATGTATGCTCATGCTTTATGAACTTCAACAAGATCAAAGTGTAAACAGCGTGAGCACGAAGTTAGTATTATCTAAATTAAGCGTTAGCGGCCAGCATGTCCAAAACTAGCCAAATCTATACTGATCCTTTCTGCGCATTGGCTTCAGGAATCCATAACAAATGTCATTTACCTTCTTCGGCAACTTGTGGACAAAATTCAATTGCTGCTTGGTTTCAGCAACCTGACAATAGGCATATTCAAATGCTAGTGACTGACCCCAAAAGAAAAAGAAAAACATAAAATAAAATAAAACCAGTAATATAAACAAGATTGTAAAATACATAAACAACCATCATTGAGCTACAATAAGATGTAGTTCTTAAATATGATAAAGCAATACGCTTAAGGTCGCATCCAACATTCTGGATGAACCAAAAAGGAGCACCTTCGCGCTAATGCTTTAATATGTGCAGGGTCCATGAAAGAATAGGGCACTGCATCAGTATAAGCAGTATCATGGTACGCTTATAAAAGAATATGTTTCAAGTGTTTTGACACTGACTACAGTTCATATGTTGACTATATTCAATTCATACCATTCCAACAACTTTTCCTCCCAAATCAAAATGTACACAGTAATGTATCTTACAAGTAAGTTCCTCCTCACAAAAGAAAACACTTTCCAATAATCATTTACCTTTGACATTGCTGAGGGACATACAAAGAAACACAAACGCAAATAACTGAAGTACAAGAAGAAGGCATAGAAGAACTTGGCATGAACCTTGGATAAGTGTCCTCCCTCAAGCTTTTGTCTCTTGGCAGCTTGAGCCTCAGTCCCACATGAATTACATGAACTCTTCCCAATCTTGTCAATCAAGTGCTTCTCAAATCTAGCATACAACAAAAAGAAATAAAAAAATGAGATACCTAAAGTCGTTTAGCTATGCAAAGGCCAGTAACCAGAACAAAACCCCCAAGAGCAGAACTCCAATGTATTCTGGACTCATGAATTTGGTGGGTGGAACAAAAACATGTGCTTAGCTATCCTTTGAATTTCACACTGCTAGCAAGTTTTGTGTTGTTTACCTTTCACTTATTTTTGTAGGCTGGTTCTGCTTGGCTAATGCACTTGCTGTTGGTTTCATCAATGTTGACGTCCTTGACCGGTATGGCTTCTTAGCGTTGGCATTTAATCCATTTTTAATAAAATTCTTACAATACGTCCCTACACAGATATATCATTGTAAGAAAATCTTCCTACAACTGAATCCAGCCAGGCGAAGACAAAAAGTTATTTTGAAGGTCAAATGCCTAAGCTGCAAATGTATCCTGAGCACTGAGAAATTCTTTATTGCAAAAAGTCATAAGGACCATAACGTTGCTAAGCATCATGGAACAAATTTCTTCAATGAAATATCTGAAGACAAAAGATCGTATGAAAGGACGGCCACCTGAAGGTAGCAAGTTGGGTTGACACTTGAACCTCCACATGTTCTCGTGCAAATTGACATAAGTTCCTCCATTCTGTAAATAATTGCCTTCATTATCTACAAGGAAAAAAAGCATGACAACTTTGAGTGTCAGCTTAGCAATGGTGATCTGCCTGAAGAAAACGCAATAAAAATTATATCCTCTGTGTCCAAATAGAACTTATAGTGTGGTCAGTTCTCCCAAGCTCAAAATTTACTACTGTAGTGTACATGTGGCATTTAGTAGTAGTTGTTCAAATTATGGAAAATACTTTAAAATTAACAAGCTAATAACTGCATGCATGAAAGTTATAATGTGCTCAGATCAGTAGGAAACATTATAAATGGCCATTTCATCACTGGTCCAATCTGGTACTAAAGGATCATCATAAGCATTACAAAAATATGGACCACTGTATTTACATCTAGCATCTCCCATCCATTAAACTCCAAGAAACTCCTTCCCTCTCTATATGAACGTTTTTACACCAAAACTAATGAGAAAACAAAATGTTGAATCAAACCCAGTTATGCATAAATACTAGTGATATGACATTCTACAAATTAAGTGATTATCACATGCTTGATAGTCTACAAATGCTCGTATAAAATTCAATGGAAGGAAAAATATTACCTTCACTCCTAAGAGCAACCTCTTCATCCACCTCGATATCAGAGGAACTTTCAGACATATCTACATCTTCTTCCTGCTTAGGTTTAGGGGACGTATTCACGTTTTGCAGTAAGACAGCATCTGGAATTAGTTTTGCCACAAAAGCTGAAACAGCAAAACATGAATTTAGGACCTAAAATATTATGCATTTATATTTTTCGGCCATTTTGAGGTATTTTAAAAGCAAAAGGAAGTGGTAAAAATGATCGGTGATTAAATACTTGGAAGTAAACTAAAAAATGATTCAAAAGTCACAAAATCGCCCAAGTCGTTCCGTTTCGGTTCCTATAAGAACCAAACAACAACACCACCCAGTCCTTTTTCCACTATGTGGGACCGTCTATATAGATCAATCATTTCTTTTCTGCTTTATTTTCTTTGAGTGCTAGCCTAAATCGTACCCTCTTTGTGTCTCCTAATACCTAATGCATAATAATATGCGCTTATAGTATCCGCTCATTTTAAAGATACATATCATCTAAATCATGATTGTTGCCTAAGTACCTAAAATTCTCACTTTAATCTTATACCATCTACATGACATCGGCGACATTCATCAATTGCTTCAATCACGGACTATATGCTCTACAATTGTCATATAAGTCATATACACCCCGATTGTCATATAAATCATATGCTTCCTAATTGTCATATAAGTATGTGCTCTCTTATTGTCTCTCTTTATTTCTGCTATATGTCTTCTATGAGAACCAAAAAGAGAGTAAAATCTCAGGAAGTCTTCGATGAGAACCAACAACAACAACAAAAGAGAGTAAAATATCAGGAAAAGTTAATCATTTATCTCCACTGAAATAAATCTGAAATTTCTCATCCGCGATAGACTAATCACGATCTAGTTGCTGCGGACGACACAAAATCATTCAAGGCTAGAGAGACGACATAGCAATATCTCATAAGAAAACACAAAAACACAGAGTCTATCGAGTTCAAATGCCGAGGAAAACCATACGACATCACATAGCTGGTAAACATTAACTTCAATAACATGCATATACTTCTTAATAAAAAAAAAATTTGCTAAGAAAATCAAAAAAAAATAAGAAGAAAATAGAGAAGATAGACAGGAAACGTACGAGAAGGCGGATAACACGGAGCAGTAAAAAACCAGAGTTCTGCTTCTCGAGTCTCGGCTAAGGACTCCTCACGGCAAAAGTCAAAGTAACGAGCCGCATCAAACTCGTAATCCAGGTCGATTTCAATAGCCGTAAACGTATATTCAACACCACTGGCCTCCATTTCTTCATCCATTTCAACTTTAATTTACACAAAAATCAATGTCTAAAATCCGAGTCCGGACTCGCTATATCCGAACTCTACTTCAAAAAAAATGTACCAAAAGTCGAGTTGAGAACCATAGGTAGTTGGAGAAGAGGAGATAAGAACATCAAAATTACCGAAACTATACAAACAGAAAATGTGTATCCATAGATAGAAGTGAAAGGAAGAGGAAGAAAGAGGCTTGGGAGGGAGTGAATAGAAGAATAAAAGAAGGGTCAGAGAGATTTGAATAGATGGGACGGGTCAATGGAGCTCGCAACGTTAGCATTCAGCTTTTGTATCATTCTGACAAAAGTACCCTTATGAATTAGTTTTCTACCGAAAAAAGCCACATCTGGTCAGTCCTATAGAACTGCATACAACGTATAAATTACGAACTCCATGACATATCTCAATGAATTCAGGTAGAGGTTTCGAAAAGAATATTGATGAACCAGAAAATATTCCCCGTTAGTCAACAACAGTCAACGCTAAAGCAAGTGTATTAAGATGGCCAAGTATGATGGCTCGGCCCAGTAACCGCCCCGGCCACATGTGGTATTGAGGTTTGTCCCGGACTCTGAGGAACATTACGATAGCATGACTCCGGGGTCCCACAGTCAAAATCAGAGGGTTTCATCTCGGCCATGTGAACAGCACTTAGGTCCTAATATTGGTCCCAAGGGTCACACCTCGGCCCGCAATTCTATCTCGGTCACAGAGCGATGCTAAGCCTCAAAACGCCACTATTCGCTGTTCTCGGGTCAGCCTAATAATGTCAACAACGAGTGTCCCGAGCAGGCTCATTAGCCCTTCAAAGTCGGATACTCTTATCTCGGCAAGCTGACCCTACTTCAACTCATCTCGGTCGTAGGGCCCCATCATCATCACACCCACTTGACTTTATGGTTATCTCGGCCATACGCTCTCAGTACCCTCAAGGGGTTAAGGAATTCACCTCGGTTAAAAGGCCTAAATCATCTTTGGTTCCAAGGTCTCATCTCGGCCCGCAGTCCTATCTCGGCCAAAGAGTTGAACTCGGCCAAAGATCTGATCTATTCATTGGTCTCAAATCACCCTTACTGGCATCAGTCACGAGCATCACGAAAGGCCTCTCATTGCTCTTTAGAGTCGGCCACTTTCATCTCGGCATGTTGGTCCCACACAATCAGCCGTCTCGGGCACTTTAAAGCGCTTCTAGAAGACTTCATCTCGGTTCTAGGAGTTTACCCCAGGTAATTCTACCGGGCAAAACTCCCAGCCAGATGTCCCAAACCAGCTTATTCAGCTCAGCACCGAGTCACGTGGCGAGCATGCAAGAGCAAGTGTCATCTGACTGACCTCCTTGCCTGTCACAATATCAAAGCTCTGCCCATGCATTGGCCCAAGCCGTCATATAAAAAAGGCCGAACAGCAGGAGAGGGAGGACAAGTAAGAACAAATCCAGAGAAATTACTCATCTTCCCCACAGTGAAAATACAGGTTTTACGAGAATATCTCAGTTCCTTTAAACCTTCATACATATATAAGCCTCTCCACAAAAATGGCCCAAACTGACTTGAGCGTCGGAGGGTATTGCCCGGGGCCATAAATCCCGGGTCCTCTGACCCTTTTTTCTTTGCGCAGGTCAGCAGCTCACTTGCAACAGACAACTGACGGAGTTCTAACGGCACCACATCAAACGATTACTTGGTGAACAAATCTGACTTCATCATATTGGCGCTAGAAGGAGGGCCCCTGAACCTCCGTCACTTAATTTTGTTCAACTGCACCGTCATACTTAAACAAGTCAGCCCAAATGGGTAAAGACGCCCGTGAGGGATTAGGAGAGTCCTCTAATCAACAACGACGAAAAGAGGCCCGCTCAGTTCATCCTGGACAGGATTCTAGGAAGACCGAGCCAGAAAGGAAGAAGGTCCCGGGTATAACCGCAGATGAGAGAAATAAGGCCATGAAGTATGTGGCCGAAAACTTGGATGTATTCGAAGCCGTGGTGGAACGGCTTAAAGGGAAGAGACCCGAGACGGGATATAGGGGGGAAGATTCTACGTCTTTTCATCCGAAGGAGAAGACTCAGTTGCAATCTTCTCACCATCCCCAGGGGTTTATGGCAGACGCTAGGCGCAGGGATGACAGAGCTACTACGCTAGAGTCGGTGCCAATGCCTAGGCAGCGCCTAGGTATAAAGCCCAAATCATTTAAAAGTGTTCGACAGGAAGCGGATCCTCGCAGGCCGAGGAGCCGACCTGAAGAACTTAACCTGGAGTATTTGAGGATAATCCAGGAAAGTCCATTTTCCTGGGATATCGCAGAGTATTCGGCACCGGATAGTTTTAAGATGCCAAAGATGGACACATATGATGGCACATCTGATCCAACAGATCACCTCTTTCAGTTCCAGACGGCAATGAACCTAAAAAATGCACCGGACCCACTCTGTTGTAAGACTTTCCCCATGTACTTGCGGGGGAAGGCAAGAAGGTGGTTTCAGGAGCTCCCACCCCAGTCGGTGGATTCCTTCAGACAGCTGGCTCAAAAATTTAAATCCCAATTTGTGTCAAGTGCGCCATTCATAAAGAACTCTTCGCACCTTATGACCCTGAAGCAAGGTGCGGAGGAGTCAATACTGAAGTATATGCGGCGTTTTTCTGACGAGTCACTGCAGGTCAGTGACCGAAATGAAGGAGTGAAAGCCGCTGCGTTTATTAACGGTCTGAGAGCAGGCCGCCTCTTCTCACAGCTTGCTGAAGAGGGCCCTACTACCTTAAGAGAGTGCCTGGAAAAGGCGCATCAGTTTGCCCGAGGAGAGGAGGCAAATCGATTGAAAAAGGAAGCCGAGCAGAGTACTCGGCGGGAGGCTCGGCCCAACTCCCGAGCAATTCGACTTGAAGACCAACGCGAACGGCGCAGTGCGTTTGATCGCCTTGGTGTCCGAGGTAAACGAGGTCAAGAAGGATTACCCCTTCTGGCTTCAAAAGATAGAATTCTGGCCGTCATGGAAAGAGATGGCCTAAGAACGGACCCGAAGCCCTTGGCAGGACCCAGGGACAAGAGGGATCCGAAATTGTATTGCCGATATCACCGTGATGTCGGCCATGACACTGAAGATTGTCGACAGTTAGCTCAAGCAATTCGGAAATTAATTGAGTTGGGACATTTAAAACAATTCTATGACCCGCGCTCTCGGCTTCATAACCGTTTAAACTTCCGAAAGAATGAGCAGAAGGATAAGTGCCGACCTGAGGCACCCCCAACACATCCCAGGTCGGATGATGATGGGGATCGAGACCAGCAAGAGGCTGCAGTTCAGCCACAAATCAATTCCATAATCTACACCATCTCGGGTGGTCCGTCACAGCCAAATCCCGGTGGTCCCAGTTCGTCAGGTACGTCCACTGGGCCTTCCCCGAAAAAACGGAGGTTGGCTCGAGAGTTGATATACGGACCAGAGGATTTAGTCCCGCTTGATTCTAATAATACGGGATTAGTCATTGGATTATGCGTTCATATGGCACCGGATAGAATTATAGAGGTACGGAGAGTGTATGTAGACACTGGGAGTGCCGTGAACATAATGTATTATCATGTATACAAGCAATTGGGTCTGTCGGACTCACAAATGACCCCAGTAGTTTCTCCTTTGTATGGATTCACCGGCATGCCTGTTCGGCCAGTTGGCCTGATTACTCTTAGCGTCAGTTTTGGCAAACCCCCTGCTTTCCGATGCTTATGGATGGATTTCGTGGTGGTTAAGGAGAGGTCGGCTTACAACATTCTTTTAGGCCGACCCGCGTTGGTGGCATTGGAGGCTATAATATCACCCTTGCATGTTAGCATGAAGTTTCCTACCCCAGGCGGAGTAGTTACTTTGCAGGGAGATATCCCTATTGCTCAGAATTGTTACGCAGTAGCCATCCAAGGGAGTGGGATCGTCCAGCAGGTTGTTCTGGATGATCTCATTCCCCCAACAGACGAATGTTTGCAAACTGATGACGCGATTCAGGAATTCATCCTAGATTCAGGTCGGCCAGAGAATACAATCAAAATTGGGACCTGGATGCCATCTGAGACTTTGGCTCAGCTTCAGAATCTGCTAAGGGAATTCGCAGAAATCTTTGCTTGGACGGCAGAAGATATGCCCGGAATCCCGACTACTTTAGCAGAACATCACCTTAATGTGGATCCTCAGGTCAGGCCCATTAAGCAGAAAAAAAGAAACTTTGCACCAGAGAGGAACAAAGTGATTGCAGGGGAGGTTGAGAAACTCTTGGTGGCGAAGTTCATCGAAGAAGTCTTGTACCCAATTTGGTTGGCCAACCCGGTTGTGGTTCCTAAGCCGGACAAAAGCTGGAGAATGTGCGTTGATTATACAGACTTGAACAAAGCCTGCCCAAAAGATTGTTACCCCCTACCGAAGATTGATAGATTGGTAGACTCTACTTTGGGGTATGAGGTCTTTGATTTCTTGGATGCCTTTAAGGGTTATCATCAGATCATGATGGCAAAAGAGGACCGAGAAAAGACCTCCTTTATAACTGAGGTCGGCACTTATTGCTACATCAGTATGCCTTTTGGTTTAAAGAATGCTGGGGCAACTTATCAACGTCTGGTTAACTTGTTGTTCAAAAATCAAATAGGCCGAATTATGGAGGTCTACATCGACGATATGCTGATTAAAAGCAAGGTCCTTGATCAGTATCTCTCAAATTTGCGCGAAGTATTTGTCATCCTAAGAGAGTCCTGCATGAGGTTGAACCCAAAGAAGTGTACTTTTGGGGTACGAACAGGAAAGTTTTTGGGGTACATGGTCTCCAAAGAAGGAGTGCAGGCTAACCCAGCTAAGATTGAGGCTTTGGAAAATATGCACCCACCTCGGAACATTAAAGAAGTTCAGAGGTTGACGGGCCGAATTGCGGCCTTGAGCAGATTTCTCTCCAAGTCTGCTGAGAGATCGTTGCCTTTCTTCCAAATTTTGAAGAAAAGAACAGCTTTTCTCTGGGATGAGCAGTGCCAAAAGGCATTTGATGACCTAAAGGCACACTTGGCCGAGGTGCCGATGTTAACCTCTCCCGTCCCGGGAGAAACTTTGTACATATATCTATCTACTTGCCATGAAGCAGTAAGTGCAGTCCTGCTCAGGGAGCAGGATGCGATTCAAAAGCCCATCTATTTTGCAAGTAAAGTTTTACATGGGGCCGAGGTGCGATACCCAAACGCTGAGAAAGTCGTCTTGGCATTAGTAGTGGCGGCCAGAAAGTTCCGTCCTTATCTCCAAGCTCATCCCATAATTGTGGTAACTGATCAGCCCCTAAAGCAGATTCTATCTCGACCAGACACTTCAGGCCGAGCTGCCAAATGGGCAATGGAGCTTGCCGAGTACGACATCAGTTATAAGTCACGCACCTCGATTAAAGCTCAAGCCTTGGCCGACTTCTTGGCTGAGGGAATATCAGTTGAAGAAGATCCTCCCCCAACGCAAGGTTGGATCTTACATGTAGATGGATCTTCTTCAAAGGAAGGGAGTGGAGCAGGTCTCCTAATAATTAACCCGAACGAGGAGGAAACAGAGTATGCCTTGCGCTTTGATTTCGAGGCTACTAATAATGAAGCTGAATATGAAGCTTTAATAGCTGGATTAAGCTTGGCTCGGAAGCTGGGGGCACAACAAATAATTGCGCGAAGTGATTCACAACTCATAGTTTCACAAGTCAATGGTGACTATGAAGCTAAGGAAGAGAATATGAAGCGCTATTTGGCAAAGGTTCAACATTTAAAAGGGATGTTTGAACCCTTTAATATTGAACATATTCCCAGGTCGGCAAACAAACGTGCTGACGCATTGTCCCGGTTAGCCTCATCCACCTCGGCCACCATTGGGAAGAAGATAGTTGTAGAATTGGTAAAACATCGCGCCTTTGACGGGAACGAAGTCTTGCAACAAGATTATCGCAATACATGGATGGACGAGATAGTTACCTACCTACAACATCAAACTCAGCCAGAGGACAAGTCACAAGCTCGGCGACTCCGCCTGAAGGCTTCCAGGTACGCATTCTTTAATGGTCACTTATACAGAAAATCTTTCTCCCAACCGTGGTTACGATGCGTACCTGAGGAAGAAGGAGATTACATTCTCCGAGAAATGCACTTGGGCATATGTGGGAGTCATTCTGGGGCACGCTCTTTGGCCCGTAAGTGCTACTTGGCTGGCTATTATTGGCCCACCATTTGCAAAGATGCTGAAGAATTGGTCAAGAAGTGCCCGTCGTGTCAGGCTCATGCTCCAATCACTCATTTGCCGAGTCATGAGCTAACAAGTATTTCTAGTCCGTGGCCGTTCGTACAATGGGGTATGGACTTGGTAGGACCTCTACCCCGAGCTCCTGGCTCGGTAAGATTTTTGTTGGTTGCAATTGACTACTTCACCAAATGGATAGAGGCCGAGCCCCTAGCAACCATAACTGGGGCTCAAGTCAAAAAGTTCTTATGGAAAAGTATAGTTTGCCGGTTCGGCTTACCCCAAATATTGATTTCGGACAACGGAAGGCAATTTGCCGAGGATCCGGTAAAGAGCTGGCGCCTTGATTTGCACATCAAACAGCACTTTACCTCGGTAGCACATCCCCAGTCCAACGGCCAAGTTGAACTTGCAAACAGAATCATTAAGGACGGGCTTAAAAAGCGGCTAGATACGGCAGGCGCGAGCTGGGTAGAAGAATTACCCAGCGTTCTATGGGCATATCGGACCACTCCATCAACTTCAACAAAAGAAACACCTTTTTCGTTGGTATATGGTACCGAAGCAATCATCCCTGCAGAGATAGGCTCCACCTCAACTCGAGTCGATTATTACTCCGCTTCAGATAATAGTCAAGGACTACGGATGAATCTAGATGAACTCGAGCAGAAGAGGGACCGAGCCCACATTCGTATGGCACAATACAAAAACCTGATCTCCCAATATTATAACTCTCGGGTACGTCCGAGATTATTCCGAATAGGTGATTTGTCATGCGCAACAATGAAGTCAGCCATGCGGTCTCGGCAGGAACTTTCAATCCAAAATGGGAGGGCCCATATCGGATCGTTGACGCATTTCCAACAGGGGCTTACAAGTTGCAAACCTTAGAAGGACGAACTCTGCCTCGGACCTGGCACACTTCTCACCTTCGATTGCTCCATCAATAATGTACATTGTAATGATAGAATATCAACACAAACCTTATGAAGCAGTTTTCAAGAATGAAGTGCCTCGGCATAATTTGAATGTTATGATCCCATAAGACCTCAACAGGCCTGAGGCAAAAGACCTCGCAGGTTCGAGGCAAATGCCCGCTAAAGGGTATCTTAAGACCTCAGCAGGCCTGAGGCAAAAGACCTCGCAGGTTCGAGGCAAATGCCCGCTAAAGGGTATCTTAAGACCTCAGCAGGCCTGAGGCAAAAGACCTCGCAGGTTCGAGGCAAATGCCCGCTAAAGGGTATCTTAAGACCTCAGCAGGCCTGAGGCAAAAGACCTCGCAGGTTCGAGGCAAATGCCCGTTAAAGGGTATCTAAAGACCTCAGCAGGTCAGAGGCAGAAAACTTCTGCAGCTCTATAAACAAAATTCTTGAATTGATTTAAGGCCAAGACCCTTATGAATCCAAGGTAAAGAATCATTAAGTCATTAAGACCTCGGAAAATTTGAGGCAAAAAACTTAACAAAATCTGTTAAGTTAGTTTTGGGAGGAGCTGAGATAAAAACTAGAAGATTAGGACCTCGGCAGGTCCGGGACAAGAGCCAGAAGGGATTCATAAAATCCCCTTAAAGGGAGAAAACTTGTTAAAAAGAATGAGGAAGCAGGCCCTCAAGATTCTCGAAAATCAGTCACAGCTAAATCAAGCAAAACCCCAAAGCTGACTTCAAGTCAGCCTGATCTCAAAAGTTTTGAGCTCGGATCCAATGACAGGTTCATTTTGACTTGATAATTTGGATTATGATTCAAGAAAATTAGTTGGTTTACATTGACTGATACGACAAGTTAGCTCCAAATACTTGGGAAAATTACGCTTGGAAAAAACACTAAAGACTGAGGAAATAACTGAGACAAAAAGCTTAAGATTCCATTCATGCAAGTAAAGGAATACACGCTGATGCCTGGCCTAGAAAAAGAAACAGAGAAGAATCCTAAAGCCTACTCGTCTTTGTCGTCCTCTCTCAAGTCAGCTCCATCTACGAATCTTTGAAACAGTTCTTCAAAGTCTTGAGCTGCCTGGGGATTGAAAAGTTGGGCTATTCGAGGATCTTCTCTGTTCAGATCAGGATGAACTTGCGCGCAGGCCTCAATGGCATTCCTCTGGCCGACCTCCATGGCTGAGCCTTGGATCAAAAGCAGATTCTCTTCGAAAAAGCTGGATTTTCTGAAGTCTTGAATCGCCTTGATTTCGGTGTCGATTAGTTTCTGGCGCAGCAAATTGTTCATCTTTTGCTCAGACTCGAGTTTCTGCGCCATCTCAGCCATGTTCTTCTTCAAAAACTCAACCTCGTTAATCGATTGAGTAGAGGTCAGCTCCAGATCAGCCACTTTATTTTCCAACTCATCCACTCTAGAGTTGGAGGTGGCCAATCTCATCTCGGCATCTTCAGCCCTTTGCCGGAGTTGGTTCATCCCCGCTTCCAAGTCAGTTGTCTTCTGAGTCAGTTCGGCTCGTCTCTTCTCAGACTCCTCAAGCTGTCTCCGAGTTGCCACTGACTCTTCAAGAAAACGTTTGCACCGGGTCACCACCTCCATTTCTTGGCTGCGAATCTATTCAAGGGACAAGGTTAAATGGATAGACTTGTTCCCTAGAAAGAACTATTTAAGGAAAATTACTTACCAGAGCCATGTTAGACATGAAGGAGTCGATTAGAGTCGGGAATGTGACCGACCCACACAGCTCAGCATCCGCCGGAAGGACTGCTACCCTATTCAGCCTCTCAGCAACTGCTGGGTCCTGAGCTGTATCCCCTTCGTTGAACCCAATCAGGATTGGGTCTTGAAGATTTCCAGGTTGAGGCAGGGTCTCCTCAGCCGGTTCAGCAATAACCTCCTCCGGGGGCTGAGAAGGCCCCGGGTCACGGTTACTGGAGCCTTCACCCCGTTGTCTTTTCCGGGGGCGAAGGCTGGAGCCGTCCCCGGCGTCTTCGGGGACTTCAGAATTACCTGAAACCTGAGGCTGGATCACAGTCTCAGGTTCTTCATCAACAATCATAATCGGCAGAGCTGCAAAGAAGAACAGATAAGTCAAAATACAGACTGAAGATACGGGGAAAAATTCTATGTAAAGGACTCTACCTGGCTCAAGCTCTGCCGGATCTGGTTCGGCGGCGGTGTCAGCACCAGAGGCCGGGGGCACAGCCGATGTAGAAGCCCCTCCAGAGGCCATTGCTGCCAATCGCCTTTCCCTCCGAAGCCTCTTTCTGGCTTGATTTTCTTCCATTATTTCGGCCCGGGATCTGGAGCCAACCATCGCACCTGCATCCAGAGAAGATTTAGGAGTTGACAAACTTTGAAAATAACATAAATTCAAAAGACTCCAGTGACCACCTCGGATGGTAGTTATCTGGTCAGGAGAAGCAGGCCGAAAATTGTCACCAACGGCTGAGTGGGGCACATCAGCAGCAGCCCAGATTTCAGAATCAACTTTGCGCCAATCAATGATGATTGGAACAGATCGAATTCTGTCTGCTTCATCGCGGTACTCCTGGTTAGGCCATTTGTTGTGAATTCGGCCATGCTTCCAGATAGTCTCGCTTGGCAGTTCAGAACGAAGGATGTAAAAAATTTTTTCCTTCCACCTTTTGTTGGAGGACGGAATGTTGATGGCAAAAGGGAAATCAATATCAGTTCTTCGCTTGCTGAAATAATACCAGCTATGCGAAGACCGACAGGCAAAGAGGGCTCGGAAAACAGTAGTGTTAAAAGGAAAGTCAAGGAGTCTAAGAAGAAGGATGTAGCAAAAAATAAGTTTAAGGCCATTTGGCTGGATTTGAGGGAGTCTAAGCCCATAAGCTCGCATGACACGAGTTACGGGCTCAGGAACAGGAAGATTGAAGCCTGACTTGAAATAATCTTCATAGACTGCTTCGTAGTTTCTTGGTGGGTCATAAGCCGTCTGACCCGGTAAAGGAAGAAGAGGTTGGAACCGAGCCCTATCAATCTTATAATTTTTACAGATCCTCTCCAGGTCGGCCTCAGTCAAAGTTGATTCAGTTTCCTGAACCATGGGAGAAGGCCGACCTCTCTCAATAACCCCAGAAAAATGAGAAGGATTCCTAGCTGGGGCCGGGGGATTCACGGACGCCGGAGTGGGGACAACCCTCACAGGCTCCGGCGAAGAGCTAATCACCGTCAAAGCTCTGCTGGACTGAGCAGAGTCTCCGGTGAACTGGACTAAAGTACCGATGGGCCGCTCATCGGCGGAAGAAGATCTGCCGGAAGAGGACGGAGAAGCAATATCTTCTCCGCTCCCAGCGGCATAAAAACCGCCTTCAGAAATGTCTTGAGAATCGCGGGAAGAGGTAGACATTATGAAAAACAAAAGAAGAACTTACAGAATTTCTGACGGGAAAAGGAACACGAAAGAGGAACGAAAGCTGACGGTGACAAAAATTGGCCGGAAAATGCAGAATTCGCCGGAGAAGAAAGGATAAGCCGGAACGGAAGCTACAAATGGATAAAGAGTAAAAAAGTTCTGAGTGAAACCAATTTATAGGGCTGCATCTCGGCAACCCAAGGGTCACCTGAAGTAAATAACCCTCGATCCGCGAAACGGCAAGAATTCAAAAAGGTTGCATAATTAATGCCTCGGGCCACGCGTAAACAGTAAATACAAGAACTGAACCAATCCTGGACTGACACGTACACAACCTGAAAGGGTTCTGGCAACGTACAAAAGAATCTGGTCAGAATCCCAACCGATTCCGGCTAGACATTATCATTACTACTGCGTGCTCTGTGCCTCGATGGATGCAATGAATGACGAAATTAGAATTCAGCTCTTTATTAATGAAAGAACAACGCAAGAAAGATCTGCACAGATCAGCTCGCCCTCTCAGGTCAGATCGGCCAAGCTAATCTGGGGGGCAATTGATGAACCAGAAAATATTCCCCGTTAGTCAACAACAGTCAACGCTAAAGCAAGTGTATTAAGATGGCCAAGTATGATGGCTCGGCCCAGTAACCGACCCGGCCACATGTGGTATTGAGGTTTGTCCCGGACTCTGAGGAACATTACGATAGCATGACTCCGGGGCCCCACAGTCAAAATCAGAGGGTTTCATCTCGGCCATGTGAACAGCACTTAGGTCCTAATATTGGTCCCAAGGGTCACACCTCGGCCCGCAATTCTATCTCGGTCACAGAGCGATGCTAAGCCTCAAAACGCCACTATTCGCTGTTCTCGGGTCAGCCTAATAATGTCAACAACGAGTGTCCCGAGCAGGCTCATTAGCCCTTCAAAGTCGGATACTCTTATCTCGGCAAGCTGACCCTACTTCAACTCATCTCGGTCGTAGGGCCCCATCATCATCACACCCACTTGACTTTATGGTTATCTCGGCCATACGCTCTCAGTACCCTCAAGGGGTTAAGGAATTCACCTCGGTTAAAAGGCCTAAATCATCTTTGGTTCCAAGGTCTCATCTCGGCCCGCAGTCCTATCTCGGCCAAAGAGTTGAACTCGGCCAAAGATCTGATCTATTCATTGGTCTCAAATCACCCTTACTGGCATCAGTCACGAGCATCACGAAAGGCCTCTCATTGCTCTTTAGAGTCGGCCACTTTCATCTCGGCATGTTGGTCCCACACAATCAGCCGTCTCGGGCACTTTAAAGCGCTTCTAGAAGACTTCATCTCGGTTCTAGGAGTTTACCCCAGGTAATTCTACCGGGAAAAACTCCCAGCCAGATGTCCCAAACCAGCTTATTCAGCTCAGCACCGAGTCACGTGGCGAGCATGCAAGAGCAAGTGTCATCTGACTGACCTCCTTGCCTGTCACAATATCAAAGCTCTGCCCATGCATTGGCCCAAGCCGTCATATAAAAAAGGCCGAACAGCAGGAGAGGGAGGACAAGTAAGAACAAATCCAGAGAAATTACTCATCTTCCCCACAGTGAAAATACAGGTTTTACGAGAATATCTCAGTTCCTTTAAACCTTCATACATATATAAGCCTCTCCACAAAAATGGCCCAAACTGACTTGAGCGTCGGAGGGTATTGCCCGGGGCCATAAATCCCGGGTCCTCTGACCCTTTTTTCTTTGCGCAGGTCAGCAGCTCACTTGCAACAGACAACTGACGGAGTTCTAACGGCACCACATCAAACGATTACTTGGTGAACAAATCTGACTTCATCAAATATTATAGGTCCGAATCTTGCCAAAGGCAAGAATGTTTGAACCCCTCCAGACTAGCTGCATAGTGTGAGAGCACTATTGGCCCGTAGATTTACTTGATAGGCTGACAGTCTAGCCCGTTAATCGTTCCTTCGGTGCTAATGGACTTCTTATGCTGTGTCTGTTCTATGACAAACTTCTAGTAGTAGGCTTTGGGAACCTAATTTACATCTCCACACGTTGTGGGACCGGAGGTGACAGAGACCCTTACTAGTTGGGGTTGAACCTTTTTTATAAATTATGAATTCAACCGTTTTTAAAATATTAAAACGTTATCAAACAATCTGTATAAAGAGTTCACCGTAAACCAAACATGTGGCCTAATGTCTAATTAGATCGAATTTAGTCATCCATATTACTCCAGTCCTAAACTAGTCTTAATTAAAACCTAAAATTTTCTAAAACAATATGTCGACTAATAAGTTTCTCTTGTCGCCTTGCTTCATTCTACTAGTAGCATGCCATGCACGGTTGCTAGGCTGTTTAGAAAACTTGGAGCAAATCCAAGACTCATCAAAATATACTCACTACTTCTTATTTTATAGATTCATGTTTTTATTTTTGAATGTTTCAAAAATATAAATATATTTATTTTAAATGGTAAAAGATTTTCATTAAATATACAACTTTCAAAACAAATAACTAATTTATCATTGATATATTTGGAAACAAAAAGAATATTTAATGGTTTGAACAACTTTGGTTAAACTATGTGCCATTTTTACATGAACTTATGTTTTAAGACATGCCTATAATTTAATAAAGAAACAAGCAACACTGTAGCCCTACGATGAAAATGGACAATAATACTGTAATAGATTTCACAACTCATTTGAAGATTCATGGTTTTATTGAGCACATGAAACCAGATCATTGATAATATAGTCTCACATCGCCCATTTTGAAAAAAATATATAGGTTATATGAAAATGAAGTATCACCACTTATTTGTCTTAAGATATTGACTGGATATGAGTCTCACCTCATATAAGCTCAAATTTCAACATGGTATCAAGCTCATACCTCGTAATTTTATAGATTCACTAATAATATTTGGATGAAATCCTTCCTTGGTTGCACCAACTTAAGTTTTTAAAAACACTAGATCTATGTTATGAACGACTTGTTCTAATTTTTATTTATACACTTTTGAATGAATTTTTTATTATTTAATCTTACAGTCAAGACACGTTGGTATACTAATATAACATCATCAGATAAGAAATGAAGTACATCGTTGCCCATAGTTCAGTATCAAAAACATCAGTTCCAAAAGACATCTATTTCTGTCACACTTGAGGATGAGCATTTGATATATGCTATAAGTAGTTTGAATTTAGGTATCTTTTAATTTGTTAAGAAGACAAGTCATAAGAGATTAATACTTTCATTTAAGTATATCTATTAATTTTAAATCATTTACAAAATTTTATGGACTACACAGAGAAGCCTTTGGGTCCTTAGGTTCAACCTTAGAAGTACACTATGATAACAATATTGATCAACAAAACATTACTCCATTGCCTTCTAGACTTTCGCCTATGATGAAGTATGAGGGGTCAAATGTACGTAAACATACCCATGTATTTCTAACACATAAAATTTGTTTTCCGATAATAAGCCTTATCCTATTCAACAATTAGCCATAAGTTCTACCATTATTGTAAAAGTAAATAACAAAAGAAGCTACCATACCTAATACATAATATGTGTCTTACGCATCTTACAAAACTATCATATTATCTCAAACGTGATTCAAACCAAGTATTTAAAATTCTCACTTATACTCTCTACATGATATCAACTACACGAATCAGTTGTTTTTATTGTGATCTATCACTAACCATATGCTCAATAATTGTCATATAAATCATAACATTTCTTTTTCTCTCTATGTTTTTTTTGTCTATTTCTCACTTAAATGCAATTCATTCATTTTCTATTCAACCGTTCAAAAAAATAAAGGGAAAATACCAAGCTGTAAAGTTGGAAACATTCTTGTTGTGAAGTAAACATGACTACGACAACAGCTACCAAGTAACAACCGGTTGGGATGCTCTAACCCCTTTTTCCGCACCCCTTGTGACTGCCCGACACGTGGCATTCAGAAAAGTGGTGAGGCTAGATGCGAGACGCAGTCCTTTGTGACCGCACCACATGGGCGGTCAGGGGATCCTATTCCGTAACAACCACTGTAACCATTCCATGTAATAAAGAAGACACCCCCAACTACTACTGTATCACCTTCCAACCCTCCCTCTCCCCCTTCCCAAAAGAACAATTCCTTAAAAAAAGGAAAACACTTTTTATATTATTGCGGAATGAAAGCCGTAGATGATGCAAGGAGTAAAATAATATATAGAAAATAACCTAAGAACTCGTTTAAATCAAGAACGAATATTATAACATATTTGAGGGCCAGCCAGAGATAAGTGCCCATCACAAGAAATATGAACTTATTGCTCTTTGAAACTTATGTACAATTTAGTATAAAGATCAATTATGCAGCTGCTCTTCTTGTTTTTTCTGTCTGCAATGCTCTTGAATTACCATTGCCGCCGCTTCTTTCGACGAGGACATAATTTTATAATCTCAGTAAGGAACCAAAAATTTCATATCCAGAAGAATGAAAATCACAGATAAATGTAACCCCCCTTCAACCAGATTGAACTGCTGGTGCCTGCAAACCAATGTGGGGGTATATGGCAGATAAAGAATGCGTGAATTACCGAAGTAAAACCTCTTCTTCTTTCTGCAACTGTTGGAGCCTCCTCCTTGCATAACATGTTACTAAAGCAGTAGCACTCATGGTGGCACAAAATCCGATGAGGTTGAAGACAATCTGTTGAGCCGACATAAATCGGCAATCTTGTGATGCATCAGCCAGAGTCTTGATAATTATACCGCTGTAACAAAGTAGATAAACTCAGTAACTGAAAAAAATGAAATGGTCATGACTGAGTCCTGACTAGCTATTCAAATGTGACAGACCATGTTATCCTAGACAGGGGTGTTTTGGTGAAATCCCTTTAACCAAATCAAGAACAATGTCTTCAATTAGGGAGAGAAAGAGAGGAGATCAAAGTCAATAGCTAATAATTTTCTAAAACACACAAGGTTTTCTGAATCCATTTTCAACACACCAGGCATCAGAGAACCTCAGGAAATATTTAGCTGGCAAATCTATGTCTGCAGCATTATGCAAAATTATTTATATGTACACCAGAAATTCCGCTTCAATAACACCCAAAACTATCCATTATAATCCAGATAAAAGATCATTCTCAAAGAAAGACAAGGCAAACATGGTGCTGCCTTTTCTTCTATGTAATATTGTCTAGTACGAAATATGAAGAGCGATGGTGTTCCTACGTGTAAATAGTAAGAAATATTTCTGGAACCATGCCGATGAGTGAGCCGAACAGATAGGGGATATATCCAACATCCGTTGCAACAGCACAGTAGTTATAAAAGATATAGGGGAAAGGAGATATCCTGATCAAGGCAACTGCTCGCAACTGATTAAACCAAGTCCCTTCACCAGCTAGTCTTATGACAGAAGCTCTCTTTGGATATCTTTCCAACAACCCCTGTCAGAAGAAGCAGATGTTCCAAGGTTTATGCTAAAGGTTGGTAAATTAAAAGACAGCTTCAGGACAGAGAAATAGAGAAAATATTGATACACAAATGTCTCACTTGGATTTTACGGTGGAAAAGTGAACCGATGAAATATGGGAGCGAAACGCCAATAACTGCTGCTCCAATGATAAGCAGGAAACCATACCCATACCCAAAAGTCATTCCTGCCACCCACATTGATGGTGAAGAAGGTAGAAAGAGAGTGGGAAATATCGATACAGAAGCAAAAACTAAGATTGCCAATTCGGATCTACTGAATGTTTTTGTCTCCCAATTTATGGCAGGAATAATCACCTGAATAAGAAAGAGAAATAGAAGTGAGTAAAACATTTTAAGACCAAGGGTGGAACAGATATGACCATATAAGTAGGCTTTCATGGTGAATTATCCCCGTGAATTTCTTTAGAACATAAATTTATACTACTTTGACCTTGACATTCAATCTTTTCAGACCAGGAATGTATATTATTTTGACATTCAAAGTACTTCACTGAAAAAGATAATTCCTACACTAATCTTGGAAATGATAAAGACCTCAGCTGGGCCGGGTATATCATGCCCACCCCCCCCCCCCCTCTTTTTCTCTTTCTATTCTCAACCAGTAAAAATTGCTGAGACAACATCAAGGAAAAGGTATCATTGGCAAAAGCATTCAACATTTCAAACACACAGAAAGCAGGTGACCACTACCAGCATCGATTCTCGTATCAGAACACTACCATCCAAGACCATATTGCCATCAGTATCATGCCAGGCACCTACAAAAACAACAACAACCATATCTAGTATATCCCAACAACAACAAAAGCTATCGCTAGGATTTGGAAAGAGTGAGAGGCAGGCAAACAATACTTCCATCCCAAGGGACCTACAAGTTCGCAAATCTGCATGAAAATTCTCAGTCACCATTCCTCCCTGGAATGGCACTTGATTAAGCATCATAGAGTGCCTTATGGCGTTCAAGATTTTGGCAAATCATCTATTTGATGGATTCTATCTAGGAGTGCTCTCTAGAAAGATCACTACTCTAGACACTCTCAAATATGTCCCTCTCACAATCATTTACCAAAGTGGTTCAAAAGTCTCCTGTTGAAGACCAAAAAAAAAGGGACATTCAGTTTGAAGATTTCAACAAACCTAGATGGGTGGGGAATTAAAAGGGAGACATATGTGCAATATGGGAGAGGGACAAGGGGGTGGAAAGCAGGCAAAGTGGTACATCAGTGGAGTGTAGGGAGTGGAGATTAATTGCCCATTCCCAATCTCCTTCCTAATACAGTGTGAGAATTTATCTCTGAACCTAAGCTACATATATTCATCCTAAATGTTTTTACACTCATTTCTTTTGTATATTTTGGTGATAATTATCTTAACAATTGATCATTCAAACTAAGAGTTGTCAAGACAATCCCTTAATATTGAACATATACTACATCATATTGGTTTCTTGTTTTCTTTGAATCCATTCTTGCATACACTTGTGTCTAACACTTGTTGTAGCTTGAGGCCCTTTAAGAAAAGAGGAGGAGAAGACTGTATTCAAGGCCTTGAGAATTCAGATTTGGCAATTGCGTGGTTTTGATTATTTCAATCGATTTGAACACTTGAAAATAAGTTGAGAGGTAAAAGGCTTTGTGTGTGAGATTATTTGATAAGGGGTAAAAGCCAATTGTTCAAGTGAACCAATACACGAGTGTGGAAACATAGAAAATAATTGATTTAGTTTTTACTAACGTAATCCTTTACTTTGTCTTTATGTTAGTTTTCTTTTCTTTCTTTGCTGAGTGTTTGATTTCAGATGTTAAAGCAATGACTAATTCTGCTCGTTTGAATCAAATTAGAACACTTCCACTAAGTGAAAGTAAGATGAGGCATGCAGCAACTTCTCGTCAAGCCTACGACAATGATAACGTGGTAGATATTATTTCGAAAGAGTTACGTGCTTCAAAAGCCACATTGAGGAGCTGATAGAGCGCATGAAACAATTTGGTCTTTCTCAAGACCTATGGATAAGTCATTGGCGTAACAAAGTAGTCAGGTATCAATCTTTTCCTCAAGAACATCTAACAGTAGCAGAACATTACAATGTGATGTTAAATGGTCTATATGATGCTAATGTTGACGAACACGAGAAACTGACAATGGTAAGATTTATGCCGTGATTGAATAAAAAACATTGTTGGTCAAATGCACAATGTGAGAATTAAAAATCTTAGTCACATGTTTTATCTTGCAGGCCAATATAAAAAGAAGCTGGCACGTGATAAAAAGAAAGAAATACAGAATTCCTATGTCAAATACAAGAAGTTAAAAAACAAGTAATTGTTTTGAATTCTTACATAAATAATGCTCTGCATGATATGCATGAAATTCCTAGTGATTCACTTATTTCTAATCATGATTTGCGTGCTAATACAATTGATGTGCATGAGATTGAACCTAAGTTGCAAGAAAAACATGCTAATGATTTGCATAAAACTCTTGTTCATAAAGCTATAAATTTGCATGAAGTAATTGATAGTTACATGAGAATGAAGTTGAAATTGAACAAAAAGAAAAATCTACGGTTGTAAGTGAAGAAGAAAGACAAAAGAATAAAACAAGCATGTTGTTTAAAATTTTATTGCTTAAACCATACCGCCTTTGTTTGTCTACAAGTTGTCTTATTTGCAGATTTCTACAAATCAAACCATGGACAAAAGGAGTGACCAACCAATTGTAATTGTCTCTCACACAATCATTCTTTTGTTGTTTGGTTTGTTATCAAACAATATGAAAAAGGATCTAGCGATTTCCTACAAGAATTCCTATAGTGTTTGAATTGATTTGGGTTACTTATGTCTTTGACCCAAGTGCTTGTGTTTTGTTACATGTGTGGGAAAAGCCACAACATTAATCCTGAAGTGCATGTTTATTTTTCAAGTTCCATAACATATGAGCATGTCTTCTGATATAATGCTGTAGAGGTGGGAGAATTCTTTAGATAAAAACACTCAAAATAGCCTAGCATTTTGTGCTTTATGGCTTGGCTTGGAAACATAATTTACAAGTATTGGATCCTAGTCCCACGAAGTATTCAATGAAATGCAATGTGTTGTCATATTTTGTGCATGGCAACAATTGTGGTGCAGGTCTTACTCCATCTAAAGCATGTTAAAAAGAGACGACACAAGTTCATGGAAAGCTCGGAGATAAAAAGGTCCTTACTTGCAGTTTAAGTTTCTTTCAGCTTTAATAGTCATATACTTTATCATATCCATATTTGATCCTGACGAGGTTGGAAGTAAACTAGCTTTATTTAAGTACCCTTAGCTTTATGATTTATTTTTATGTTCCAATCGCAGTTGTGGCTAAATTCTCTCTTTCGAGAGCAAATTTAGATTTGAGGACGAATCCTTTTGCAGAGGGAGGGAATGATGCGATATCAAGAAGCCTAACAACAACAAGTGAGGATGGTAGGCCATACTAAAATTTGTCCTCATGTTTTTGGAGTTTTTAAGTTGTAATTGGGTCTTTTAAAGCCATAGTAGGCCGGTAGCCAATAGTTTTTTTTTTGTACGAATTTTGTGCAGTTTTTTTTTATTTATTATTAGGCATGTTTATCAGCTTAAACAGATAGAAAAACTCCATGTATTGTTAGTTAAGTTTTCAGAGTATTATTTGGGTTAGGTTTCCTTTGTTTTCCTTTCTAGCTTATGATTTGTTTTGAGACCATTCTGAACATTTTTAGAGAAGCCTTTCTTGAATAAAAATTGAGAAAAAACGAGCCTTTAATGCTCACAAAAACCGTGTGGTTTAATTTTAATGTTTGTTTACTCAAACTCAACGTGGATACACATCAGGTCTAACAAGGTTCATTGCAAAGATGCGTTCATCAAAAGGTCTACCAAGGTTCTTTGTCTTTCTTTAATTTCTAGTTGTGTCTTTCTTCGTGTATTCTTTGCGTTCTTTGTGTTTTCATCGATTTCTTGTCATTGAGAGACCCTTTGATGCGTGCGATTTTTGAACACGCATCGATAAACGAGAGGAAGTAGGACTGCAGAGTCATGAAAGAACAGTGAGCGGGGAGAGGAGAATGATGAGAGAGAGGATAAAGATTATTTTAGGTCCAATTATGGACTGCATTAGAGCTCGTCGTTAGTTTAGAAACTTGAGGTTGAATCAGCCAACATCATCAGGAATGATAAATATAAAAGTCTGTGAACCAGTCTACAAACTCTATACGTAGATATCCCGAAATATAATCTTCCACAAGATTATTTGGGATAAAGGTTCTGTTTATCTTCGTCAACCATTTTAAAGCCATTTAATTGTGCTTTTGCTAACAATTTTATAAGTTGGTTAGATGCATTAAAGGATTGAAAAGACTAAGCAAACTATCAAGGCATTGTATTTCACCCGCAAATTTTCCAAATATGCTCACTTGTTCTAAGGTAGATTCCTGATCTTATAAAATGTTGACCATGTACTACTTAACACATCATCCATTCAATTCAGAACAAGTCCATCTGTATCCGAAGTGACCCCCTTCTAATTTGAGCAGAACAAAGTGATCCCTTTAGCAAAATAACTGCCAGCAATTTATGTCGGTAATAAGACACGAGTTATCAGCAAGGGATTGCAGAAAGTTTAGAATTTGATGCCTCAACTCTTGAAGTGCACCAGAAGGAAGGAATGGTATCTAACCTAAGCAAAACAGTAGAACTACATCTTCACGCAAAAAAAAAAGGACCAAAAAACCCTATGTCCAGTCCATAAACACATGAATGGTCTTGATTGTACGAATCATTTAGTTGCACTACAAATTATAATAACAGACAAACACAGCTTTGCTTTCCTGCAAAACACAAGGCATGTAACAGAAACCATCAGACAACGTTTCCTAAATAAAACAATAAGGAAATCCCATTCCCACCATACACCCCTGATACAAATGGGGTAGCTTGATTTCAATTTCATAAGCATACTACTATACTACTACTGGAAACAACCTCAATGTTATCCGGTAAGCCAAAATCCCTGCTAGTTGATTAACAAAAATACTAAACAACAGAAACACACAAGCCATACACCAAAAACATTATAAGCAAAATCTTCAGACAAAAACAAGAAACCATTTCAGCATTGACAGAAATGGTCAAACAAAAAAATTACATTCTCCGTCCCAAAAATATTGTCGACTTAAGCTAAACGAGCAAATTAATAACGGCAATTAAGACAAATGACAGCTTTGAGAAGGATTGTGAACCTTGTTCATGATGAAAGGTCCAACCCACTTGAGAGAAACAACAGCCAAGACTCCGAAAAGCAATATTAGAAGAATCAACTTAGCCCACCACGACATAGACATAAAACAACTGCTATTGTTAGTACAGCAACCACAAAACATCGGCCCATCGGAAGAAGAAGACGACGTCGCCGGATCCTCCACCAGGACACGACAAATGTGGGACCCACGTATACCATCCTCCAGCTCATCATTTTCCTCTAACCTAACATAATCCCCAATTGGATCATTCCCCTCGTTCTTCCCACCCTCTCCGGCCACCACCACTCCCACGCCATCACTGTCCACTGCATGCGTCATCACAGCCAGCCTGGACAATCTGGGCCAAGCCCAGAAGAAAATTGTCGGGAAAACCCAGAAATCAATCCGGGTTTCACCAGATTCCCGTAAAGATTGCTGATTTTTGTTATCCCTTTATTAGGAATTCCTAAAAGGAACAAATTTGAAATAAGAAATTGTTCTGAAAACCTAATGGCAGGAAAAACGATAAATCTCAGAATGCAAGAGAAATAAATTGAATGTGAACAATGTTCAGCTGGAAGGGTGCGGAAATCAAGGAGTTAGTTTGGAAGGAGAAGGGGCAGCGGATGAAGGCAAGCAATCAAATCCACAAAGGGAAATGTTTAATTAAAGCAACAAAAATTAATTAAGGAAATTTTACGACTTTAGCAAATTATAGTACTCTTTCCTGGGATAATTAATGGATGGGCCCTTTAAATATTTTTATGGGCAAAAGTTTCCTACTTGGAAAGACGAACCTAGATTAAGAAAACGAACTTCCAACGGCTATTTTTGATAATAGGGGAAAATTTTAACCTCTTTAGGTTCGCTTATAATTACCAGTTTATAAGTAGATGTATAAATATATACATACACAATACTCATGCTCAATATATCCCAACGAAAACAAAAGATATCGCTAAATCTGAAAAAGGTAAAACACATGCAAAGAATACCTTCATCCTAAAGGATAAAAAGTTTAAAACTCCAGCTCAATACGGACGAAAAAGCAAGATCGAAAAAGGAAAGATGTAAACAGTGTAATAGGAGTGAAGATCTCTTGTCCTTTTGTGTCATATCATGTTTCCAACTTAATAGGATTACGTCATATAACTTACTTTAGCAAAAGCAAACTACAATTGACATGTCCTAATTAAATTAGCATACAGTAGAGTTGTTACGAGTTGAACCGAATCGAAAAGTAAGTTTTCAAGTTTAGACTCGTTAAGGTTAACAAACATTTTGGTTTGACTCGTTTAATATATCGAGCTCTAATGAATATTTGAGTTTGGTTCGGTAACGTTATGACTCTTTAAATGAGTTGAACTATTTGTGTTTATCTCGGCTCATATATGTAAAGAAATCTAATTAAATGTTTAAACTCGGTTCATTTGATTAATGATCAACAAACGAAGTCGAACCAAGCACGAGTCAAACTCAAACTATTCGTAAACAGCTCGATTTGTTAAATGCTTCTAGAATACAGGATAACATATAGAGGGTCAGAATAACTTTTTACGTGTAATAGCGTCGGGAAGATAGGCTCGTTAGTCTAGCTAAAACAAATTTTATTTATAAACTTTGTAGTTACCATATACATACTTTTTCATACTTGAATTCTTAATTTCTTAGTTTCAGTCGCTTTAACGTTTAATTGAAAGGCTCGAATTGGAAGTTGGAATCTTGGAGATAAGGAAGCAAATAACCAATATGGTGGGACAGGTATGCAACGGGAAAAAAGGAATGGGAGAGGAGGGGCTTCTATTAGATTAAGATCACTTCACCCTAAAATCTATCGTCTTTTTATTCATCATACGACACGTGGTAGCAGGAGAGGATAGTAAAGCTAGATGAATGTCATCACTTCACCGGGATAGGATTCCCTCACCGCAAGGAAGGTGCGGTGACGCGTGACGCGCGACACGTGGCAGTAAGGGAGATGGTAAGGCTAGATGAGGGTCACCTGCATCTAGTCTCATCACCCTTCCTTACTGCCACGTGTCGCGTGGTCACAAAGGGGTGAGGAAAGTGAGGGTGATGAGATCTCAACCCCACTTCACCACCACGATTGCATCTTTGTAGAAGCCGCAACGCAATATGGTCCACTTTCCAATATTCTATACGATATTCTCTCTATCTTCAATATAAAAGCATATAGCCTTGTAAAAAATATGCTACATATATGTCACACATAGTAAACAAAAAATTATAATGTTTTCTTTTAAGAAAATTACATTGAGCAGACAACTTTGCAATATGTTATTCGAAACAGATATGGCCGGATGTAAATCGGGGTTAAAACTTTTTCCAATGTCTCTTTTGATGTGTTTTATATAGTTTTACTATGTCAACTATGTCTTATGTATGAGATTCTTACACATAAGATATTTTTCAAGAATATCTTACTGAGAGGTGAACATATGCTTCAACTGGTGTAATGTCTTACCCTTAGAATAACCGGAAACTTTTCGTGCATTATTTAGTAGAAATAGATCTGCCTTGACTTTTTTTTTGAAATTGAGCCGTCTCGTCTTATAGATCAAGTAAAATTCATTTTATGATATACCACGATTAATGAGTTTTATTTTGTATTTATTTATTGGTGATCTTGATTGTGATAATATATAATTAATGATATGTTTTGGATATAGTTGCAATTTTCCTTTGAATATTTACATTTGTTTTTAGTTTTAAATCAATGGTAAGGAGTATGAAGTTTTGGAAAGTCGATGCAAATGAAGTGCGAATATTAATTTCCCATAAACTCCTCGTTTTGCAAATACGTAATCTAAAAAACGTCTGCTTCAAAAAGACGAGTTTGTCATTTATCTCACACCATTATGTTTATATTTTTAGTTTTTCTTTAAAGACCATTTTAGTAATATTGTTACAATTGTCAATGGGTGATGGAGTATTTTCTTCATACAACTGCCCTCCAGTTTATGTTAACAGGGATACATCTTCCTTTTCCAAAGATTGACATTAAAATTTGAAGAATCAATAAATTAGCATGAAGAAAAGTAGATGTGCCGTATAGTTTGAGTTAGTAAAAAACATAAAATAACGTAAAATAAATAATATTGTAAAGTAGTGTTTCGAAAACCGGAATTACTAAGAGGTCATGGTTTCAATTCCCGTCTAGAGCAATATCTCCTTATATGAGGCAATAATCCACAGAATGTGACATGGTCCAGAAAAATGTTGTAATCCCTGCTTGGGATACCTATCCACGAAGTGTGTCATGATTAAAAAAAACCAGAATGACCCGACCAGTTAATCGGTCTTATTGAGAATGATTATACAATAAACCCGGGTTTTAATCATGGTTTAACAAAAATATTAAATATAAAGTGTCGTTTCTTTCATATAAAAAAATTTCGTAAACAATTAAATCAGCTACTGCTATTATTTAGCCATCTCCCACTTATCTACAATAGTCAATTAAAGAGTAATGTTTGTAGCTTTTTTTCTTTCTTTTTTAATCAAAGATATCCTTAAGAATTAAGAAAATTACAACTTGATATTTAGTAATTAATTGGGTATTTGCGGTTATTAATGAATCATGAAATGATGATCCTGGTGAAATTTCTGCCCCACTTCTTGGCGACTTGAATGACAACAGTTGACTTTGCTTTATGTCACAAAATCTTTCATTTGCCCTCTTGATGGACTATCATTGATCAAAGATTCATTCTTTCACTTACCAAAAAGAAAAAGAAAAAGATTCATTCTTTCAAGAAGAAATAGAGACTTGTGGTTACGTTGAAGTAAATCCAATCGCAAGTAAATCCTTCATAGAATGAATTCCAGTAGTCATTTTCTTCATCAACAACA